>VZTH01006992.1:39730-205556 GCA_013397815.1 Aleadryas rufinucha | reverse complement strand
CCCCCCCCCCCCCCCCCCCGAGAAACAGCACTATTGCTACAAGTATGAAATACAGTATTTTGGGCAGTTTTTAAATCTCAGTGAAATGAAAATGTTGGACTTTAAACTTACTAACCTGCTACTATAAGCTTCCCAGATGTTTTCTTCTCTCCAGCATAAAATACATACTCTCCTTCATCATCTTTCATCATCTTCACCACGGTCAATTTATATATTTTGCCATGTGCTTCAATTTTATATTTAGGACCAGCCTTTATGTGTTGGCCTTTGAAATGCCAAATTACGTCAATCCCTGAATGGGAGAGCTCAACCTCAAAGGACACATTCTGTGTTTCAGTGCAGGTGATGTCATGAAGACCTCTAATAATCTCAATTTCTATAAAAAGAATAAATTATAAATTTATTAGTTGTTTCCACAGTTTTGTTTTCAAAGAAATTATTTCACAAAGAACTTTACATCTTAAAAGACACCTACCTTCAACTGTGACATTGCAGCTTGTTTCAACTTTGCCAACCATTAGTTTATAACGTCCTTCATCTGACGCATGGGTTCTGGTGAGCACTAGCCTCTGTTTAGTGCCTTTACAAACAGCGTGTACACGTTCATCAGGCTTTATTTGATTATCATTTAGGTACCATTTGGAGGAAGACACATCAGGTGCTGAAACTTTGCATTCAAGGATGGCTTTTGTTCCTTCAACTACATGAATATCTTTTAGAGGCACCACTATTTCCACACCTGCCAAGTTACAAATTATTCATCATGAGAAAAACTATGCCTTTAAAAAGTGATCCTAAAGGAACCAAATATCAAACACACCTTCAAAATCATCATAGTGACTTACTGTACACTGTGATCTCTCCAGTGGTTGACAGCTCAAGATCAGGAACACTAAAAGAGTAAGTTCCACTATCTTCCTTTGTGGCATCTTCTATGAGCAACATATGTGATTGTTTATCCAACACAATGTGAATACGGTCACTTGATTGAATTTCTTGGCCATCTTTCATCCAGACACCATCTGCATTTTCTAGGGAGACTTTAACTTCAAGTTGCACAATATCTCCCTCACAGACTTTTTGATCAGCAAGTCCTTGAAGAATTGCCATGGGACGAGCTGTGGAGTTAAGTGAAGTTAATTGATACTTACAACAGGCAGAATATTAAAGCATTATGGGATACAATGATATAGCTATAATACATGCTATAATATAGAAAATCTATCATATGTAGACAATATAAGAAATGCTTACGCTTCATCTTCAGTTTGCAGTGAGTCCTTTTTCCATCAACAACAAAACTATATTCTCCTTGATCATCTTTATTAACATCTTTAATAGTGAGGATCTGACGACCACGGCGGGATGCAATCACATATTTAAGATTAGAAGTGAGTTCAACATCATCATGGTACCATTTCCCCTCCACGTCTTCTGGGAAAACCTCACATTCAAGTTCACCTGAGAGGGATTCTGGCACTTCAACATCCTCAAGTTCTTTAATAAACTCAACTGCAGCACCTAAAGGCACATAATTACATTTGTGAATAAACTTGATTAGATATTCCTGAAGAAAAAAATTGTTATTAAATGACCCTAAGGGAATATACATATATATATATATATATATATATATATATAAAATAACCATTTTATGTAAATAAATCTCCAAATTTTCATACTGGATTCCAAAAGTATGAAAGCAGCTCAATAGTTGTTAGGGTGTTAGACTTCTGTTTAAATAGTTTAATTTCTTTCTGAAGCTGATTTCACTTTAACAGTATGGCATGGTATTGAGCTTTATGCTTCTTACCTTCAACAGTAAGCTTTGCAGTGGTTTTTATGGATTCATCTTCTACCAATGCACAGCTGTAGTCATCAGCATCAGACATATCAATTGTTAATATGGAAAGAAAGTGAGCCTTTCTGTCTGAGTGCATCCTGTACTTGTCTCCAGAATGAATCTCAATTCCATCCTTAAACCATTTCACTTTGACAAAGGGTTCTGATGTTTCACATTCAAATGTTGCCATGGAGTCTCTTGATTTAGCAACAACATCTTGTAACTTCTGGGTGAAGCTGATTAGCTGCTTGGCTGCAAAACAATATATATTGATCAACAGAGCACTGACCAAACAGACAACACATTATGATGAGCAGTAGGATAAGTAAGAGAATTGAAATTACCTTGTACTAACAGGAAAGCATGGCTAGAAGTTTCACCAGCTATATTGACTGCTTTCACCATGATGCTGGCAGAATCATCAGAAGTCACATCTCTGATAACTAATTCGCAAACATTATCCTCAGGCCAGTACCAGTACACACGATCAGTCCTTTCAATCTGAACACCATTTTTGAACCATTGGCATTCAGGATCTGGTTTTCCTACCACTCTCACACGAAAGTGCACATCTGTTCCTTGGCCTACAGTCTGGCTTTGAATTCGTTCAAGTATCTTGGGAGCCTCCATGCTTGGACTAAGCTCCACCTTCTCTGGTTTAAATGTTGGAATGGTGATTTTGCCTTCAGGAGGAAGTGCTTTCTTCTCTTCCTCTGGGATCTCTTTGGTCCAGTGAAGAAGTTCTTCTTTTGTCTTTTTTAACATTTCTTCATATGATTCATCTTTTTTGCGAGATTTAAGTTCCACAGCTGTAATGGCTTCATAGTAGCCCTCTTCTGTCCTACGCTTGAATTTACTACGCAGCTCTTCAGATTCCTCTGAAAGCTTTTCGTGAGTGATTCTTTCAGCCCTTTTCAGCTTCACCACTTCTTTGGTTGTTGCCTCTGCAGGTTTGTCTACCTTCTGTACCTCAAAGAGAAGTTTTCCAGGTTCTGTAACTACAGGCTCATGTTTGGGTTCAGGAGCACGACGAAGAACAGATCTGAAGTCTTCCCTCTGCTGGATCTCAAGTTTCACCTTATGTTCAATAAAGCCTTCTGGATTCTCTGCAGTGACTCTCACCTCTCCTGTGTCATATGATTTACAGTCCACAATATCCAGGTAGTAGATTCCATCATAACGGAGTCTAAACCTTTTGCTTTTACGGATGAGCTGTCCATTGAGGTACCAGTTGACCTTGGGCATGGGATAGCCAGTCACACGGCAGCGGAATCGCGCTGTTTCGCCTTCAAGGACTCTGGCAGGTTCCGGAACCAAAACGATTTCTGGTTTTTGTTTTTCCTTTTGGTCCAGTGCAACTGCAGGTAGAGCACCCTCATGGGCCATTCTTTCTAACTCTTCAATTCGCTGGAGTCCCCTTTTGCCTTCTGGCAACTGGGATTCTTCCACAAGACTTTTTTCATCCTTCACGATCAGAGTAGCAGATGTATGGTCTGTACCATATTTGTTAGTTGCTCTGCAAGTAATCACTCCACTATCTCTGGAATAGGCTACCCCGTAGTCGAGGCTACAGTACCCAAACTCATTGATCATGCGGAGCCTGTTAGCTGCTTCCAAGGGTTTGCCATCATGCAACCACTCCACCACCATGGTTGGGTCACCAATTGGTGTAAGCCTGCATTCAAAGTGTGCTGGTCCAAATTGTTTGAGCCTTAAAGATGTCAGCTTCTTCTTAAAAAATGGTTTCTGTTGCTTTTCTTTGTCATAGAGATCTCCTTCCTCCCATTGTTCTTGACCATAACGCAGATGGAGAGGTTCTAACTCTGGTGCTGCAATCTCCTTGGCTTTGTAAGTTCCTTTTGGAATTATTAATTTCCTTTCTGGTTCAGGTTCTGTATGTTCAACTTCAACATTTACTTTGCAGCGGGTAGTATCCCGCCCAGCTTTATTGATAGCAGTAGCAGTATACCATGCAGCATCTTGCCTGGCAGTTGACTCAATTTTAAGGGCAGCAGTCCCTTTGGTTCCCTCAATCCTGAAATATGGAAAAAAAATTAACTATTTTTCCTTTTTTTGTCATTCATTTTTGCCCTTCTTCCAAATTAGGTCAAAGCCTCCAAAGGCAAATCTCTGGAGGTAATAGACATGTTGTTTATGTTTATTTATGTTTGGGAGTGCAATGCCTGAGAACCAAACAGATAAAGATAATAAAAAACAGTGTTAAATTCAGTGGCAGTTTTTCCTGCAGAGGTCTTCAAAACCAGAGACAGAGAAAAGTTCACTAATTCTCTGTGATGGCTTTGCAGAATAGAAACTATATAAAAACACAAGCTGGAAACAAATGGAGTGAATCCTACAAGATATTTCATAACTGTAATCCTTGCTGAAATGCAAAAGCCCTTAGTAAATTCCTTCTGTGAAACTGTAGGAGGCGTTTTGCAGGATGGTGATTATTAACTACTTAACTTACATAAAGTATTTTAAATAAAATAAAAGAAAATAAAATTTAAATAAAATTTAAATTTAAATATATTTAAATATAATAAAAATTCTTACTTTATTTTTGGGTATTTATGAGGCACAATGATGTCGCTGTTCTTGAGCCATACAATGTCAGGATTAGGGTTACCAGTAGCTTTCACTGCCATCTCCAGTCTAGAGCCCTCCTTCACACTGACATTTCTCAACCTTTCCACAAAGTGTGGTCTGACTAGGTCTTCCTTAGCTGAAAGAGGAAGGGTAAGTTGCTACAAGAAGAAATGACACAACCATGGTTTTAAATAAGAAATGCTCATCAGAAACTGCTAAAAATAACATGTACAGAAGATACCTTCCACAGTCAGCGTCATTGAGACTGAAGCTTTGCCTGCCCTGTTCTGAGCAATGACAGCCCATTCTCCAGAGTCATCAGGCATTGCAGGAACAATGATCAATGACTGGGTGCCATCTTCTTTAATCACTATTTTATGGGTGTAGTCATTAATCACTTGTTGACCTGCACATACACATGAAAAGAAAACAGTTATACTCAAAACAGTTTCAACAAGATATAAAAGACTTTTTTAAAGATTATTTGTTGATGAAAATGAGGCTGATGTACCATTATGGAACCAGTATGTCTCTGGCATAGGTCTGCCAACAACTTTTAAATCAAATCTTGCTGTCTGCCCCTGTGAACATTTAAATGATGTAGGTTTCAGCACAAAAACTGGCTTATATAGTCTCTCTAGTTGCCCTTCATCAGTTTCTTCTAATCTCCGGGCAGGAGAACGAGAAGGAGAACTGCGGGCAGGTGACCGGCTTGGAGACCGTGGAGAGATAGACCTGGAAGGAAAAGATAAGACAGATATGTATGACATGGTCCTATAGCAGTGGACTGACATGACAAACAGATTTCAAACTTTGCCTTTCTCATAATTTGTTTTAAAGAGTTTGGTCAATTTATCTATGTGAGAAATTGGGACAAAATTAATTTTTATTCACAGTCAATTTTCTTTAGGTTTTTGACAGGAGTTTGTAGAGCTGAATAGTGTTAGGATACACTACGGCCAAGGAAATTTTTGGGTTTTGGATAGTGCACAGATATGGGTGTAATCCAGTGTACGTGTGTGCATGGGTGTGTATGTGTACAGAGACTGAACACAGGACATGGCAATGCTTAATTTTTTCTGTCATAGAAATACAGCTGTTTCAAGGGCAGGAAAAAGTACTTGCACACCACACTAAAACTCCAAGTTCAGAAGATATTTTTTTAAAAACGTGAGTACTTTAACAAGTAAATATGGTTATTGAGGTTGTAAATCTGATACTGTGGCCGGAAATGTATGTGAATGATTGTACTCTGGGAACTGCATTGCTCATTAAAAGAGAAAATCAGACAAAAAGTTAGCACATAAATCTATATGAGTCATGAAAACAGCATTTAGAACTTTTCCAGAGGTATGCAAACTCCAATAGCTTGAGCTTATTTAACTGCTATGTAATGAGCTTTTGGACTGTCTATCACAGCAGATTGAAGTCTTGTAAAATTATATTTTCATGTACCTACCTGTATCTTTTCATAACTTCAGGTCCTGGCATATAACCTGGAGTTGCTGTAGGTGCAACTGGCTCAACATAGAGTTTTGCTGAGCAAATGGCATTTCCTTTCATATTACTGGCAAAGACAGTATAAATTCCTTCATCTTCAGGTAAAACAACAGGCAAACGCAGAGTGGCGCTGCCATCTTGCTGAAGTTCCATGTGGTAGCGTTCTCCATGCCTTATACGTTTGCCATCTTTGTACCATGCAACCTGGAAGGAAACAGTAGACTGCTATGTGAACTCTCCTAAAGACAAAGATCCAGTAATGACTTATACATACAGGACTTTATAACTTGCTATTTTTCAGCTGAAAAGCATCACAGCCTGTGTATATGTGATAAACATTAACATTTTTACTTGAAATAGGTAAGAGTAAAGTAACATGTTTACACAACAACCTGAAACACGAGTTTTCGGGCTAGAAACAGATATAAAGTGCCTTTTGATGAAGAGCAAAGTAACAGAGATGACTGCTACTGTGTTCCCCACTGGGCTAGGCTACCTCAGAGATACTCAGAATCAAGACTAACTTAATTGGTAAATCCAACCTACCTCTGAACTGGCTAACCAACCTAACTCTATTCTATTAAGAGACAAAAGGAAAGTTCAGCTTGATATCAAACCAGAAGACTGGATTTCCTTTGAGAGTTGCTGTTTTCTATGCAGAATGTAGAATATCTGACAATGAGATGTTAAGGGATTTTTTCAAGTAGAGCATCAAAAGATTTATAAAAAAACAAGTTATACAGATTTGGGGTACCTTTGGCAATGGATATCCAGATGTCTTGCAATGGAAGGTAACTCCTGTCCCTTCAAAGGTTCTGTAATTCTTTAATCTTAAATCAAATGCTGCTTCTACAGCTTCAGATTCAGAAATATCAACCATCATCTCCTCTCCATCTTCTTCGAGAAGTTCATGTAAGGTAGTCTTAATAATTCTGAGTTCAATTTCCTTGATAAGTCTTTCTTCAAAAGAAGAAATATGGAATTCCTATGGAGAAAAGTAAGACCATTAGTTTTCTGTGTCAAATAATGACTCTGCAAATAAATTATTTGCATGGTAAAATGTCGGTACCCAGAATTAACATGGAGGGATAGACATACCTCATCTTCTACAAAAGTTCTGACCATCACTGTATCTTTTGCCATTTTCTTCCTAATTAGAGCTTGTTCTTTTTCATACTCTTTTTCAAAGTCACCATAGGAAATAGGTGGGGCTACCTCAGCCACTTTAGGTTCCTGTACATATGCAGTCATTTGAGTTTGGTACATCATTTCTTGTTGCGATTTTAAGTAGGCTTCGTAATCAGCTAAGAATTGAGAACAGATTAATTTTGATAAATTTTTTGGTTTTCACTGGATTGAATGGAGAAAACAAACTTATTTTACTGGTTTTGGTGATTCAAGCAGATTTTCTATCTGTTTAGCCAATGAATACAAACAGCAAAAAAATGCAAAGACTGATGTATTAAGATGAGCTTTATAAACAGGTAGAAGTCTTCCTGTACTGTTTAGGTATCCTAGTTTTCAAAGTGAAAGCATCTGCAGATTATTTTACAATTTCTTCACCGTGACTCTGTCTCCTGAAAATTTTTGTACATTTTTACAGGACAAATAAAAAAATTAAACTAGCTTCTTTCCCTTTAAGATAACAACCTATTAATTGATTAACCTTCTTTTCCCACATCACCCTCTGAATGTCTTATCTTGTCATTAACATGACACGTCAACAGAGAAAGGTTCCTATAACTACACATTCTAGCAAAGAATCAAGTCCTTCAAGGGCTTCATGTCAGATACTCTGTCTTCCAGAAACAGAGCTGACAGATCTCCCTTTATGTTTCTTGAACAGAGTAAACTAAGCTACAAAGAATTTGCAGCACAATTTAAAATATTTTTTTCCCATTTTGAAGTTAATTTTAAGAAATATTGTTCCCATTTCCTTAATCTAAAATGTACCTTCTTCTAGTAAGGAGACCGTTGCAGAAGCTTCTCCAAGTTTATTACGAACAACAATAGTGTATTCTCCGGCATCGTCGGCAAAAGTCATGGAAATTTCAAGTTTGCATTCCCCGGTTTCTTTTTTGTAACTCACTTTGTATCTATAGGAAACAGAAAAGTAAAAAGCCTCTATAATTCTGGACAGGCTTTTTAGTGAATTTGCTTTTAGTTATACAGTTAATGAGAAACACTCCTAACTTGTACAAGGCACAAAAAGAGAAACTTTTGCAGGCAATTCTCACTGAATGAATCTACAGAGCATTGTATGAAAAATAACCATGCTGGAACTAGAATACTGGACAGCTTTCTTTTTGTTATCACTAAATAAATGGGATCCAAACAACAGTACTGAAATATCAGAGGTCTAGTTATCAGACACAATATAATGGTATATTCTGTGTGCATCCTAGTATGGGTCATCATACCATGATTATTTCAAGAATGCTACAAATGTAATATTTTTTGTCAACTAGAAAGTATGTTGCTTTCTACAGACAACACTTAAATAGACAGAATGCAAACATTGTACAGACAGAATAAAACAAATGCAAAACTTCTTCCTGATTTGTTTATAAGGATAAGTAGCATATCTCATTTTATAGTCTTTTGAATATTTATATTTTAAAACTTAGCAGCCTTTTAAAGTCACACATTAAGATATGACCCTACAACTTTTACACTAAAAAAATGAAAATGTCACAGAAAACAGGGTATGTTATTTGGCTCAGCATAAGTAAGGGAATCAAAATTATGACATTACCAATTAAATTTGCATAAAAATTATGTTAAGATGGTTTTTGTGCATTGTATTTCAAGTACCTGTAGCCAGTCGTTAGAGGAACTCCGCCTTTTTTCCAGTAGACATGTGGCTTTGGGTTGCCCCCTACTTGGCATTCAAAAATAATGCTCCCACCTTCAATTAATTTATGCACCATGGGTTTTCTTATGAAGAAAGGAGGTATGGGTTCTCCTGATACTTCCTCTGCTGCAGCAGAGACATCTTCCATTACAACGTCCTTTGTCTCCACATAGCTGAAATAAGATTTCAGTGCAGGTAAGTGAGCTGGTGTCTGAAGCTCTCATAAAACAGAATGCAAGAACCTAAAGGCTGCAGTAGGAGCAGTGTGTTTAGAAAAGGAACTTTACCGTTTCTCTTCTGTAACAGCCTTCTCAGAAATGGTTTCTCGAGTCTCGATTTCTTCAGTAACTACAAGGCAAATTTGATATAGTGGGTTTTAAAATACCTTAATAGGCCTTAAGCAATAACATAAAAAGAGTTGTAGAGTTGACATAAAAAGAGTAAGTAGTTGGCTCAGAGGGCTAGGTAATTTCACCGAGGAATCAAGTTAAGAGTCTCCCATTATTGGCCCATTATGGACCTTTTCCTCATATTCTTACAGCCCTTTTACCTAATAACCCTGAAATACAACTCAAGCCACATGTTTTAAATGTCTAAGATACATTACAAGTAATATACAGTTAACAAAATTATTAACTTCCTACAGTGACAAGAGGGACTGTCCTTGAGTTGCACCAAGGGAGGTTTAGTTTGAGTATTAGGAATCCTTTCACCAAAAAGTCTATCAAGGGTTATCAAGCATTGGAACAAGTTTCCCAGGACTGGGGCTGACTTTTAAACACCATCTCCCCCCTGGAGGTATTTTAAAGACATGTAGATTTGGCACTTAGGGACCTGGTTTAGCAGTGGACGTGGCAGTTTTGGGTTAATGGTTGAAATCAATGCTCTTAAACGTTTTTTCCAACTTAAACAATTCTATGATTCTATAAATATACTTACCTTTCACATGTAAGTGGCAAGAAGTGCTGACACTCCCAGCCTTATTGGTAGCAGTGCAGGTAAATCTTCCACTGTCCTCTGCAAAGGCTTCACGAATCACAAGGCGAGCAAGTCCTGCTTTGAAAGTGATCTGGAAGTCCATTGAACTCTCAATTTTGTAGTCTTCCCTGTACCATGTCACTGTAGGCTGAGGATGGCCAGATATTTGGCACTCCAGAGTGACAGACTCACCTTCAGTCACAGTCTTGTTTTTGAGGCCCTGTATGACAAAAAAATAAGTGTCACAATCAGTATGCATTTTCAATACTAAACAGATATTTCAATATTTAAAACCTGTTTGAATGGAAAATTTAATGTCTAGTTCAAAACAGTGTTCTGTGAAGCAATGTATGCAGGGAAAAAAAAAGGGGGATTTTCCAAGGGGAAGTATTTGAAACTGGATTTCAGGATCTCTGAAAATTGCTGTTATTAAAAAAAACGAAAAGTAGGTTCACATTTACACAGATAGATCAACCTACTGTGTGACATAATTGTGAAGAGTCACTACCATAAAAGACATCAAGAAGAGTTTGTATCAGAGATAAATTATATGGCTGAGTAAATCTAATAAAAAGTTCAAAAGATTAAATAAAGCCAATTTTTAATGGTTAGATATTCAGTGATAAAAGTTAGAACACAGAATGGGTGAAAATCTAGTGTAACTCCCCTAAACTACATACAAATTACTTACTGAGACTAAGGTGGGTGGGGTAGCGGGGATTTCTGCAGGCACAGGGACTCTGGCGGTTTCTGTCACCTAGGTTGTTTAGAGGACAATTAATGAACAAAGTCAAGGACATAAGCAGCATAATTTAAATAAGAAAATAAATCAAGTAATGTGTACCCTTGCAAGTCATAGGTAAATATTAGGTCCTTACAAGGACTTGTGTAAACCAATGAAAAGATAAAAGGCAGCAGAATGCTTTAAAAGTGGAAAATTGCAATAAGAAAACAGCAAAAAAGTGAGGCTATTCCATATTTTTAAGATGAAAGTCAGTCAAAACGACAGAAGTTTGCTTATAAACATACCTTTGCTTTGTCTTCTTTATGCAGCATCAAGTGTTCTGTCCGCACTGCTTCACTTTTAATGCTTGTCTCCTTTTTAGTCTCAACATCATAGTGACTTTTATACGTCTCAGCAGCCTCTCCAAAGGGAAACTGTGGAGGGGCAACTGGCTCTGCTTTTGTCCTGACTTCATGAGGCTTTAGCTGAGGTGGTTTCACAGGCTTGGTGATCTTTTGCACAGCAGAAGTAGCTGATAACTCTTTCTCCAGAGTAGCCATGGCAGATCCAGCTATTGAAACCTACGGAACAGAAGAGAAAGAGTTACAGCTTTGTTGTTGTCTTATTTTCAAAGGAGAGAGTGCATTTCTTGAGCAGATTGTATATGCAGCAGTTGCTTCCTTAGTTACTTGATTTTGACACAGCAAAAGCTATATGTAAAAAAAGAGTATTAGATTGCAGTAGTAGAGCACCAGAGATATAATATCCTAGTATTATTTTTGCTCTAACATTTAAATATTTTCTTTTTCACTTTAGAATTTGATCTTTAAATGGTCAAGAAGCTCTTAAGTGCAGCACAAGAAAGGTTCTCTCCATTTATTCACATGACGCCTTAGATTTCCATTTAATCAGTCTAATACTGAAACAAAGAATACTACTAATTATATAACTTCCAATGATTAAAATAACTGAAGAGATTTCAAAATCTTATTATAGGTGAAATAACTTTTTAAATGCATAAATGTTCAATAAAAATATTTATAACAGTGTTTAATTATGTTTGGAGGAAAATAATTTTTAAATTCCAGGTGAAGAGAGAAAGTATGCTTGAATGAGAAAACTAATTAACTGGGAAATTTTAATATTATGTAAAGGAGTCAAACAGAAGAAGGGAAAGAATAACATTATAAATGGATGGTGTCATGCAGTCTGGATTTTTTCTATTTAAAAAATTATCTTAGTATTTATTAATTAGCAAGGAAGAAAAAAGCAGTGTGTGAGTGAACTGATGCACATAATAAGATTAAAGAGGGATACTTCTGCTCTTTAAAAAAACATAACTTGCATGACAAATATCTACAATTTCACTGTATGTCATGAAGCACTGAAGCTGCATCCTCAAACAGTTTATGAGATTAGTTAAGTAACTACTAATAACATCAAATTATATTTTAGCAATTAATTTGCCTGTTTACAGCAGTTTTTTTTATTAGTCAAACAAGCCAACAAAAATAGCTGTAAGGAGCATACAACTTTTCCTCTTGGGGAAGCACCACACTGTAGTGTGGGAGGAAAAGCCAGATGGAATGGGTGACCTACTGGCTATTGAAAATGAGCATGTTCCTCTTGGATACAACTTCAGCTTACCTCATACGTATGATCTGGTTTAGGAACAGAAACTTTGGAGACCGTGAAGTGAGGACTTGCTGTGCGAGGTCGTGGGGGTTCAACATGAATTGTTTTCTCAATTTCTGTTGTTCTTTTTACCTACACAAAATAATGAAAAAGTTGTTGAAAGTGATGTTGTTCTTTAAACTGGAACAGATTTCACTGGGACACAGATTCTGGAAAAGAACATAATATAAAAAAAGAGTCTAACCTCTTTTGATATATGAACTTCCTGCTTTTCAGGAGCTGAGATATGTTTCTCAGGAGGAACATAGACTGTTTTAACTTCTTTGGTGACAACATGACGTTCTGCTGGGGCCTCAGAAACGTGGTCTGTTACAGTGTGCTCTTTATAACCATATTCCAAAGTTTTCTGCTTTACATAAGCTTCATCTGTTTGTTCTGGTTGCCAGGGTGATCGAACACGCGCCTGATCAACTGCTGCAACGACTGTAGCTACAGCTTCAGCCTTTTTTCCAGCTTCAGTCTACAAATAACATCAGCAGAATTTATACACCTATTCATCATTATATTGAAAACTTGCATACATGACAAATCAGTATAATACTCAGTATATTCCAAAGAGAGGGTGTATGGTTATGCAAAAGTGATTATGAAAAGATCAAAAGTATGCACTTGCAAATGCACTTAAGAATCAGTAGATTCAAATGCATATATATTCTCTAAGTGCTATCTCTGCACATTCAGAATATATCTATGCTTCTGTGTTTTATACATATCAATATTTGTCTGTAAACCCAATTTTAATACTTTACAGCCACATTTGTGTCCACTTGTCTAAGAGTATGCAGGTATGTAAACATGCACATAGTTTTAAAGTATGCTCATCAGCTCCATATAACTCTTGCAAATGTAAAAAATGCATCTAGCATCTGATGTGAATGTATTTATTAAAAAGCAGACCCATAAAAATTTTTACAGCAGGTATATCTCTAAATTCAGTGCCGATCTATTTTAGAGGACTTTTCAAAAGAAGGGAGACTGAGATGTCTGATAATTTGGAAATAATGCTTTTGTATCAGGACTTGTATTTGTTCCTAATAACTCACTAATACCATCAGCTTCTGTGTTATCAAGGTCCAAACTTCTACCCAGTCAGTCAACAGTAGATAACAGGGTGACTACTACTAGTGTTTACTATTACTGTCATAACTGATCTGGATGTAGCAACAGAGCATATGATATGTATGCCTTGTAAATGGGAAAAAAACCCTAATAGATAATTGCATACTGATTTTAAAACCATTATCAGCTTCAACTAAAATTACTTAGGTGAGGCCAAAATGTGATCATTTATAGAGATTTTGTTTTCGTGTTAAAGTATTGTTTAGGTAACAGGGACCTCTTATTCAAAAGAATAATAATGTTAATTTCAAAATAATTGTTTACACTGACTTGAATTTGGCCCTAAGTTTACATTATCTAAGAAGGGACTGAAATTGCTCAGCAGTCTGACTGCTCTGAGTGTGTTTTATATGCTTTGCTCATTTACTTATATTTTGTAGAAATATTTTATCAATGTACTACACTGTAGATTTTAAATAACAGCTGTTGGCAACTATGCTTTTCTTCCACATATAAGATTTCCTGGCTGTATTGTAGATCTTTCCTACTTTGGGAGTGCTATGGGAACAAAGCAGTGCCAACAAGTGTCTGATGGTCACAAGTAACAAACTAGACAGACCTGAATGGATGTTAAAGTTTGTATTGTACAAAGAACAATTCAAACCTCAACAAAGAGAAGTTGTTTCATCTGACAACCATACAGTCACAAGGAATCATCAGGCAGAAAAAAAGATTGCAGTCAGAAATTTGAACAAGTAAACATTACTTAAAAGCCACTGATATAGAGGAGACTGTCACAGAGAAATCAGACTATAGCCTAAAGCGTGACATTTCCTCGCAGGATGGGATATAAACCTCTTCAGCACTAGAAACTTAAATCATAGCAACTCTGTTACTTGACAATCAACCCACTTAATGGGTATGTTTCAGGAATCAATTTGAGAGCATTCTGTTGTACCAAAGTAGCTCTTAAAAGGTGAGGTTTGCAGATAAAACAAATTGTAACTGTGCATTGGCTGTAATTTCTTCTCCAGTTCTGGACACTGTGACTGGTGCTTTTCTTTTAGCAATGGCAATTATTTTTGGAACTAGAGTAGTTTTCTCAGCTTCCTTTTTAATCTGTTTTTTTAATAGCAGAAATAGAAGTTTCAGTTGCATTCAGTCTTGAAAGATACTTGAACAAGAAAACATTTTGAAATGGGAACAGGGAAAGAGAATTGAAGGGTTAGATCCTTGTGCACTGCACACGTCTCTGTGTTATATGTATATTGATAAGTATTGTTATATCCTCACACCTATTTAAATAAAAGTAATGATTTAAAAAAAAAAAAGTTAAAATGCATTTCAGGAGTCAGTCAGTCCATTCCAAACACCAGTCAGAAGATAATTATGAGCATCCTATTAATGAAAACAAGAGAGAAAGATCAAGGTGAAATAATTTAGTCTAATTAGCAGTGGGTCTAAAAGTTTGTAAGTGGAATAATCTTAGAAAAAATGAGCTGGAGATGTAGAGTTAGTATTTTTTGAGGAAAACATGAGGTTTGTAAAGAAGAAAGGATAAAACCCAAATATGGTTATAACAGTGCCATTCACCTTTTCATGTGTTATGCTCACATATTCTTGTTTGGTGGCAACTCTTTCTTTACTTTTCGATATTATGACTGGTGGTTTAGGTTTATCAGTAGTAATTACTACCTTAGGTACAGAAGGTTTCATATCTTCCTTTCTTATCTATTTTTTATGGTAAAGAAAAATAATAGTAATTGATTATGCCTGTTGTCAAGATTACACAACTTTTTTGGAAAGCAGGATAATGTTTCTAAATGTATATCAAGAAGAGAGAAATGTGTCTTCAGAATTTGTACCCAAGTTATAACCCGTCTTATACGCTGAGAGAAGTTCATGCAAAGTCATTAATATATTGCATTAATTTTTATGTGAATTGAGAGAAGAATCTTTGTACTTCCTAGTTTGTGATATATCATTACGTTTCATGGAAACCATTCGCATAGAAATTAGTATGATTGACTTAATAGCTATCCCCATCAGTTGAGTGGTTCCATAATATGGTCTAACAGATGTATTTAACCCTCACACAAATACGAATTCCATTAAATAAAACTCCACACTACATATCATACCATGAAAAATAACATTTAAAATTTATAGTCAGAAATCTATGTCCAGAGATGAATTTGTCATTAAGCATCAGATGAAATTCTGAGTACCGTGGCAATAAAAGGCCCGATGATCAAAGGATCTGTAAGAAGGGCAGCTGCACTCCTCTGCAGACAGCTGCTATGAGGTCAGGAGAACTGGACCTGCAGAGATTTTGGTCTGGAATACCTTGTTCTATAAAGTTTTTGTTTAGTAATCTTCTCTTTGTAAAGGACAGTAAAGTTATGTAACAGATTTTATAAACCAGAGTATCACAATGAACTAAACATTGTAACATTTATTTACCTGTTCATGAACGATGTGCACTTGCTCATGACTGGTAGATATTTCTTCTCTAGTTCTTGTTATTCTTTCTTGTTCTTTGCCTTTGTCTGTGGCAATTATTACTTTGGGTACTGGAGTTTTCTCTGGTTCTTTTCTCACCTGGACATTTACAAATAAAGAACTTTAAAATATATTTTATTTTAAAATATAAGGTATGTGATTTTCAACATATTTGGAAAAGAGCTGAGAAATTAAAAGGAACAAAGATGTCAAACTCTGTATTTTTAAATCATCTAGTCTGGAAACAATAATAACAACACGAACGGACTTTGTATAAAACATTTAACATAAAAATAAAACATTCCACGAGTGCTTGCTTCGCTACTTAAAGCAGTACGAAAAAATTTGGCTCAGGGAAAAACTGTCCTGCATTATAATCACTTTGAGAAAGTGTAGGATATTAAAAATAAGTTTTAGGAAACTTTCAGTTTGACAAGACTTCAAATGACAAGTTCAGATTAATGCCCAGGTGGATTTCTGTTTCTCAATGCTTTAAAGAGAGGTTACACTTTCTTCTTCATGCATTTCTTCTATAATGCAAATGTAACATTCTCAATAGAAGTTGGTCTTCCATTAAATCACGTTTTTCTGATAAAACACACACTAAAATAATCTGAATTCAAATCACTCATTGGTGTTTTCAAAACTGATTTCAATGCAGAATGAGTTTTTCCTCCTTTTTTCTGACCCGCTGTGCTGCCAACAAACAAAGCAGGCTACCAATGGCAAGCTTAGAGACAAAATCTAAACACACTCCCCCAGTAACAAAATTTAAGAGCCAGTTTCTACATGTCAATTCTTTAAAGGATCAAGAATACTATCTAGTAAATTACCATAATATATTAATATATGAATAATATATGAAAAAAAAAGAGGTTTGTCTAGGTTAATGTTTTGCAACTTCATCTATCACATTTTTAGGTATAGATAATGGAACTGAAATAAAGAAGGAAAGACAGTAATCACAGATAAGTGACAGGAAAATGATAGCACTGTAAACTGGAAGAGTGAACATACATAAAAGGGACAAATAGTAACAGTACCTAATTTGTCTTGTTCACAGGCTTGTATTTTGTATGAGATACCAGATTTTTGAACAAGGTAGGGCATAAAAATCAGAGGTAAAATCTGTATTCACCTTTTCAGGAGAGATGTGCCTTTGTCCTTGTGAAGTGACAATTCCTTCTCTAGTTCTTGATATCACAGTTTGTTTTGTGGCTTTATCACTGGTAACTACTACCATTGCCTCCTTTTTCATCTGATTTTTATAGCAACAAACAAAAAAACACCAAAACCTTAGAATTCATTTTTAAAAAATTGATCATCAAAATAAGAGGAGAAAGAAAAATACAAAAGGAAAATTATTTTTTTCCTAGTGGGGAAATTATAAATGAGATATTAGAGAAAAAAATTCATCATTGTAAGAATAATGTTAGAGAATAAATAAGAAGAGAGAATAGAAAAATACTTTCACAGAAAGCATCCTTAAACTTAAAAAGAGTAATTAGTTCAATCCTATTATGATGGAATGCAATGGTGTAAGTGAACCTGAGCATTCCTTCACAGTCTGGGTGTTCTAGATGAGTATGCATGCTTTTGCAGTGCACTGGGTAATATCTTGTTAATTCCTCACAGTGAATCATGCCTTGTTTGTGTGTTGGATGAAGGGATAAAGGGAAATCACAGAATGTCTGTGCTCTATTTCTACCTGCTCATGAACAGGCTGAACGTGGACTGCAGTCATTGCTGTCCTTTTAGCAGTTTGCTCTACAACACCTGGAGCTGGTTCTCTCACCATGGCTTGATCCACAGCAGCAACAACCGTAGCAATAGCTGCTGTTTTTTCACTGTCCTTTCTCACCTATATTAGTCACACCAAAAGACATTTTTTCATATTTTGCATACATTCAGAAGAAGCACAAAACAAGTACAGAGACAGAATGTTGCAAAGAAGCATTTCCATATCTGCGGCAGAACTCTCTCAACAGCAGATGCACACACGTTTTTACACACAGCCTCTCAGACTCCATTTAGCAGATCTATCCAGCAGTGGTGAGACTGCACACAAAGCAAACCCAGTGTTTTTTTCCAGAAGCAGGCTTTACCTCTCTAGCACCAGTGGCCACCTCAGCAGCAGTAGCACCAGTAACGGTAACTTGTTCTTGGACCCCGTATCTCCCCTCCCACCTCTCTTCAGTCACTTCGGTAGTGCTTGTAGATACTCTTGTTTCCCTCGTCTGGGCTTCCATGGTTGCAGTGTATCCTTCCTGCTTCCAAGGAGGCAGGACATCAGCCCCAGCTGTTGTCACTACATGTGGTTTACGGATTGGAGATGGAGATTTCACTGGTCTAATAGGTGAGGTGGAGATTCTCCCAGCAGGAGAAACTGACCTATTGGAAAAAATAGAGTATTAATAGCATTAATCTACTGCCACAGAGTGATAACTGTGTAAACAGCTTCAGCCCCAACTTGAACTCACTCCCCATTTAGGGTATCTTCAGTAATGTGTAGTTTGATTTTAAGAAAGGTTTTTGAGAGGTTCTACTTGTAAATTGCACTAACTTTTTTTTAACATTATGCCTAATGTGCATTTTTGTCATTCTCATAACTGTAACCTGTCTTTGTAGTAGCTTAGTTTCCAAAAAGAAATAAGAACAAGTGGTAAAAAAATTTCACTCAACCAAATATATTTGAAATATATTTGAATAACATCATGGTTTTGTATTTGCTCTATCCTGATTCCCCTAATAGGAATAATATAAAAGGCTCACAGGCTGTAAATACTACATAATACATTCATGGTCCAGTCTCTGTAGAGAGACAAAATTGTAATTGTAACCAATCTTTATAAAAGTGTCCTGTGGCAACCACCTAGCAAAACAACTGGATGTACTCCTGTACTACATGTCACTTTCATGTATCACCCATACATGTACTCATAATCCAGGCAAGTTTCTTATCAGTGCCTATATTTTTCCCCACAGTTACATTTACAAATCTCAGACACAATAATTAATATCCACTTGGAAAGTGCTAGTTTCTAAATTTTGATATTCCAAAAATTCAATCCTAATCCTAGCAGACAGTTTTAAAGCATTGTCCAAAATTCTTAAACAGGTTTTCTAACTTAGAATTTCTTTGAGTGGAATTTTGTGGGCTGTATTTCCAGGAGAACATTAGCAAATAGCAGTAGTAGGGGGCAGCATCATCATATTCATTTTTAGATTTTTTGTTTTCTAGCATGTTATGTGTTGAAAAGGGAGCTGACTAGCAAGAGAGGACAAGCTTCTAGTTCCATATGTGCTGTAGATGGCACTATTGAATTATTTTTCATGTATGCAGCTTGTTAGTTACTGCTAGTTGCTAATGATCTGTTTATTCCTGTCCTTGCGAGTTATTCTCAGTGGGGCAAAATTCACCAGCATACCCAGCTCTGGCAACCTAAATGGAACTCTTCTGAGCACTCAGCTTGGAGACATTCCTGCCATGATGCTGGTGCTTCAGGATACTGAAACTGCAGGACTTTCAAAACACTCTGCTCTTTACCTGCCCCTCAGCACAGACCTCATGGGGTCTCCCAGACCATGAGCCCTGCTCTTCAAATCACTCACTTTCCCTCTCTAGACCCTCTACACAGCAGAGCTAAACTTCATTTTGTTAATGAAAAGTTTTCTTAAACTTCATAACCACATTTATCTTGCCTACCTTCAAAACATTGTTTCTGTAGTTATTACCAGTACACAAATGGAACATGAGCTCGAATTGTTTTACATATCCTTTCATTCTGTTTGCCACTCATCAGTGTCATTGCTCTTTTCTCTGTTCATCTAAAATAATCAAGGGTCAACTGCTCTACTGTATTCTTCTCTTTCATCATGAAACAGAGCTGCAAGTGCTACTTTGGCTCTATGTAGAGCAATGAAATGGGATTTTCTACAACAGGGGATAGAAGCCTACATAGGAGGCAAACATTTCTATAGCAGTGGCAAATGTAGCACATTACAGCTCGCCATTAGAATAAACCAAGTTAGTAATAGGTCGGTGCATTCTTTCATTTTATACTATGCTCTCATTCTACAGCTTTACTGCTATATGTGAAAGTGATTCCAAAAGCAGTATTGTCTGGAAGAATAGCAATATTACCTTACTGGTGAGGGTGTTGGTGCTCTGACATGTCTTACAGGTGATGGTGATTGTCTAACGGGTGATGGTGATTGCTGCCGTGCCATTTGTGCTTTTGCAGCAGTTGTTGGGGTTGGTGATTTTGATGTAGGTCTAGGAGGCATTCGTGGAGGTGCCTTGTGTGGGAGCTGTTGGGCGGTTGCACCTTCTACAATCATTTCAACGCTTGTAAGTGATCTGGCATCAAAGTGGGCTTCAGTCTTCTACCATGAAAAGCAAGAAAAAGAAAACTAGAGTGAGATACTGTAGAAGTAATCCTCCACATTTTAGCCATACCTGCTTTGTTTTTGAAAATTATACCTTTTCAATTCTGGCTTGTCTTGTTTGTGAAATCTGAGCAGTCGAAACAATTGTCTTTGTCTTTTTAGCAGGAACGGCTTCTTCCTCGCCTTTTGAAAGAAAAAACATGGTCATAAGAATTGCATATGGAAACAATCATATATCAACTGTTGGAGAAAAAAGCGAATGGTCAACTTCAATTATATAAAAATTTATATATACAACAGAAAAATAATTAAGCAACCATCTGTTTTGCCTTCAATATCTACACACAGATAATTGTGAAAACAGTTGAAACAATATTACTTCATCACCAAGTCATTAGAAAAAACTCAAACAAAGCAAAACAAAATACATCCATTGTAGTTTCTTCATATCAGTCCTGGATCTAAAATGATTACAGTGTCTCTAAGCCTGGCTGAGGTGAAATCCAAGCAAGACTGCTCTGGGTAGCATGATTCCATGCTACAATTCTCTAAGAACTGTCTTCATCCTTACCAGCCTCATTTGCAAGGTCATGTACAGTTATGCAGTCTAATATATCTATTCCATCAAAGCCAGCTTACAAATAAAACTTTGAGAGATTTACACACCAAAATGAGAAAAACTCAAGGTATCTCACACTTTTTCCCACCAACTATATCCTCCACTTAAAGAAGACCCATTCTGGAGAAAAGGTCCTTTTAAATCTCAGACAAAAATCTTTGGCAAATTTCATCAAAGACACTGCTTTTTTTCACAGCAAGTTAATAACTCTTGAGAGGAGGTTACAAATTAACTTGTTGATATAACTGCAATGAGGTGGTGTATATTGCACCACTACAATTAATGCTCTGATTTTCATGGCCTGCGACTTCAGCTCTGTTACCTTGAATTAGCAATTCAGCTGTTGAAGTAGCACGTCCCACATTATTTGTCGCATTTACGGAATAGGTGCCGGAGTCTTCGGGATATGCTTCTGCAATTATTAAGCTGTAAAGGTCTCCTTCTTGTGAAATTTTAAAATCGGGGGAACTTTTGATTTCTACTCCATCCCGATAGAACTTCACCACAGGTGTAGGGATTCCAGTCACTCTCACGTCAAGTCGAACTTGACTTCCCTGTCTTGCAGTCATGCTCTGTAGTCGTTGTGAGAAGTTTGGTGGTGCTGTTCCAGCTGCGTTTTTATTGAAGAAGTAAATAGAAAAACAATGGTGTCTGTTAAAAAGAACTGTAAGTAACTAGATACTTTCATTACTAGAAGTGCATGAGGTCTAGTTCTTCTTCACATGCTACTGATAGTACCTTCTGAAACATTCAAAACATTAGGAGTTGATATGCCAAAACGCAAACTCCCTTAGCTTTTTTCAAGAATTTAAAATTTCTGATATTTCTGATTATACCTATGATTGCAAATGTTTCTAGAATTACAGATACACCATTTGCAACCATAGGCATTAAGCATAGTCTCTTGGTATGGCCCTTTATGTGACTTATTCTGCTAAATATAATTGATACCATTAGATATCATTAATGGCTCCATCCTGCAGAACTTTATCCTTTCTTTTATGAGCAATTTCAATGTAGCCAGTATGACAGTCCGCAGGAGCGGAGGTATAAGAGCTGAGCCAGAAGCTTGTAATTATGAATAAGAGTTTGTGAGATCAAGATTAAATTTTATACCGTTAAAATGTAAAAGACACTGTTAGACACCACTGGTGAGAACACATGCTGAATCCTAGACTTAGGAAAAGGAATGAGATTTGCTATTTTTTTGCTGATCATATACTTGAAATCTGAACTATTTCATTCATTTCATATTACTATCACTATATCATTACTTTTCTCTCTCTCTCACACTGCTAGCAGGCAGAGGTGCCTTTCTTCAGCTGCTTTGTACCTGTGACAAGTAGCTCAGCAGTACTAGTCGCTTGCCCAGATCCATTGGTGGCTTGGACAGTGTATCTTCCGCTGTTGGCTTCTGTCACGGTGGGGATCACCAGTTTAGCGCGGCCATCACTAAACGAGATCTGCACACCGGGCAGAGTTGCAGCAGAGAGAACCTGGCCATCCCGATACCAGTTCACCTCAGGAACTGGGAAACCTACAGAGAAAGGGGGACAAATGGAAATGAAGACATTATGAAACGCCAGATATAAAAAATTACCAGAATACACAATCATGTATACACAGTTACTGTGAAGCATAACGCCATCGGCATGGATATATGTTGAGTGGCAAAGGAATTTATTTTTAGAAAGGTGTCTAAAATGCACAGAGCAATAGGGCAGCTGCACTGGCTCCTGTATTTAGGAAATCAGTTGAATAATGAGAGGACTGTAGTGTTTGGCAATCCTATTAAGAAAGAGATGTTCATAAAAATCATGAGGGGGATGAATTAATTCATGTGAGGTATTTTTAAAACTTATTTGCTAGTATCTAAGTAGGATTTGTTATTGCTAGCATATTTATCCAGTCCAGTAGTCTGGAGATAATGTAAAGACCAGTACTTCCAAACAAATGAAGCATTTTTTCTAACACTACCATGGCTTTAGAAAATGAAGTGACAGAAAAAGTGGCTGCTGTAGACATTTAAATAAAATGCTAGCAAAGTTCTGGGAGTTTTAATTTCTCTTTCTGGAATTTTTTGAATTTAATCAACAGCAGTCATCTGGAATCAACTGTTGTTCAAATATATTATTCTTTTGTTGCCAGGGTCATGAGCAAGAGTCTTCTGGTCAGAAAAATTTCAATTGTACCTACAGTTGATTTTTGGTTTTAAATGGTGATTTTAGATTCCCTGTGGAAATTCTCTTCCCAGTGTTCTACTCAGCCAAATTTATTGAGCAACTTAAATCCATTTGACAAACAAGTAAAATTCTTATATGAGCCACATAAGGAGAGCAGGTAATTTAAAGAGATGGTTCCAGCTCAAAGTCTTTTTTGTAGTCCTAGAACATAATTTCTTCAAAATTAAAATCCCCACAAATTCACTTCACGTATATCTCCACTCAACCCAAATCACCAGCTGTGCTGCACGGGGGCTCAGGATTGAGATCTGAGACTGCATTTACAGTTGAATTAATTTTCCCAGTTCTAATCTCTGTGGTTTGGAAAACCCCAGGTGGACAGAATTCTGCTTCCTTTCTAGAGTATCCTGGTATAAACTGAATAAATTATTAGGGATTTTAATGTGCCAGGAAAATGACTGTGTGAGACTAAAGTGAAAGAGAAGCTGAGATATGTAGATTGAAGCTTATACTGGTTGACTGCAGTCCCATCAGACTTGGTTAGGAAAGTTTAAAATCTTACTCACAGTAAAGCACTGCTATTTAGAGAAAAGTAAACCAGAAACTCACACACACAGAAAGAGAATGCGGACAGTTTTAGGGAGGATGAGAAATGAAAAGGGTAAAAGTAGATTTAAACATTGTTAATTTCACAGATGGAAGTTATCAAACAGTCCTGACGGGATGTTATAATTCAATTTTGTGCTATTGGTGTAGGGCAACTTAGGCATTATCAGCATAAACATAGAGTATATAGCAGACCCCAGTGATTTCATTCAGAGCTATGTGTCTTCAATATTTGTGAAAATTAGTTTAAAAATATTTTAAGCAAGGCAACCCCCCAAAAACTATGTCCTCAATATTGACTTTACTATGTCCTCAATAGTGAATTTCTTGAAACATTGTCAAAAGTTCTATTTTCTTGTGGTGGTATTATATGATGGTCAGCAAACATGGGAGTTTCTGTGGTTTAAAAAGGTCTGCATTTTTAAAATGGAGTCTATTTTGATGTTTCAAACTGCTAGGTACAAGGGATCCAAAGCTAGAAGCCATTTTAGAAATCTGAGCCCAAGTTTATATCAAAAACTCGACTACACAAATTTACTACCACTCTGCTAGTCCTATGTCACAGAGCTAGGTAAGATCTAAATCAGATTAATGATATATGTGCCTGGTCTATATAGAGTAGGGGGTCGCTTCTAAATGACACTATGATTTGTCTACTAATTATTAGGACAATCTTTTTTCATTTTGAAATTGTTCTTGAGGTTTTTTGAACCTTAATGCCAAAAAGAAGAAAATCGATTTGAAGTGCCTCAAATTCACCACTTAAGTAATTGAATTCAATAAGATTCTCCTAACAATGATGTGAGAGGGACAGCCAACTTGTGTGTGATCTGTGTGCTGCTTTCAGAAATGAGCACTATGTAAAGGCTGTCTTGCACGGGGTAATACCTGAAAATATCAGTTCAAAAGAAGGTAAGTAGGGTACAGGTTAGTTCTTTACAAAAATGTCAGACTTGATCAGTACAGTGGAGACATGAGCATTGGCACAGTTCTAATGCCAGCAACACTTCTGACTTTCTTGTCTCATGACTCCTCAGTCACTGGTGACCCAGTAGGACTCCCTCTGTGACGATGGCTGCTCTGGCATTTGCTGCTTTTAATAACAGGGTTTGTGTGTTCTGTGCTTTCTGTTACATGCTGGGTATATTCGTCTGATATCAACCCTTTGTAATGTGACACCTAATTCACAGTCTAATACAACAGCACAATTCATTTATTCTAGTTTACGCACAGCAAAATTGCATCTCAGGTGGTTGCTAAGCTCTTCTTGATATCCTTAGATTAACTGAGCTCTTCACATTTGAACTGTAGCTCTGTATTAATACTTGACTTGTATATAAAAGAGCAGTGTTGTTAGAGATAGAGAAAAATTCTAAATTTCAAATGCACAATAATTCATGACAGATAGAAAGGGCAGACATTACAGCAGGATAAAGCTGTATAATCCTTTATTCATGCAATTGGTTATAATAAAAAACCTGTCCTGTTTTTATGCTGTAGAAAAACTAAATGCCAAGCCATTGTCAGATCTTTCAACCTTGGTGGATGTTTTTAGGGCAAGAAAGATATACCAGAATCTTACAATGTGAAAAAAACCTAACGAGAGGTTGACTCACAAGATATTTGAGACTAACATACAAATATGGCATACGCTATTAGAAAAACTGCTGTATCTTCACCTAGTAAGAAATCAAGTTCCCCTCTCAAGTACTCCATAATATCACACAAATGAAATTAGCCAAAATCACACATTGAATAATAACATTAGCATCCCAACTTTTCATGGTGATATATTTAGGTATTCATAATAATAATAAGCATTGTAATCATCAGTGGAAAAAAATTTCACAGAAAATTTACAGTGTCGAAGCAAGAAGAGAAAATTAGGGCAATTAACTGAAGAGTAAGGGCCCAGTAATAGAATATGGCATGAAAAAATGTCATGGATGTGGACTGCAGGACATGTTCAAACACCTTGTGTGAGCCAATGTTATGCAAAGGGAGCAAGGGATAAAATACATGGACCATAGATGTCAGAGATCTTTATAGTTGCACAGATCATGTGTTTGCACCTGTCACAGAGCGTCTGAGTAGTGCTTTATGGTATGTGGATCATCACATTGCTAATGCCTGTAAGACAATATAATTCCACTAGCAGGAACACATGTCATTTCTCCTTAGTCACTGCCGAGGTCAGAGACACTCTTAGAACAGGGTGTTGGGTCTCTGGTAACGTTATCTCAGGGGTTTGCATGCTTTTCACAAGATATGGTGTTTTAGTAGTATGTAGACTGGAGAACTCAAGCATCCTTTAAATGGTGTGGCATCTTTAAATTGCATAGACAACATAAATTATGTTAATCCAGCCTTGTGCTGCCATTATGATCACCAGACATATCTATTATTTAGCATACTAGGGTTTTCTATCCTCTTCAGTGGCCAGGTGGGCTTACATTTTGTGCTTTTAATCCCCCTCCTAGAACTCTGGAATTAAATAAACTTAAGGGTACAGAAATACATCTTAGCTAGAGTAAAGCTTAGCAAAAGGTCTTGGAAGAGCTAGCATAAACCCTGCTTTTTGCATCCTGACTTTTAATTCTGTCCAGTCATCATCCAAATGAGACTATTTTTTCTGCAGCCACATGAAGTTCCCTCATTAGCACAGTGTGTATTTTTACATATATATATTTAAAGGTACTTCCCTCCAGTTTTGATGATTCTAACGTACATGAGAGTCAGACACCAATGGCATGGCGGGACAATTGGCTACTGCTTGGGCAGTCGTGTAAGTTTATGCAGTATGTTTGTGGATATTTGACAGCACCTCACAGTGCTGATCAGCACTGTATGATATGGATATATATACATATTTCAGCACTCATTTTACCCATTCATATCAGATTATGATCTATGAAAAGTGTCACCATTTTTCATTAGAAAAGAAATTAGTGATAAACAATAACAAATCTTGGAAGAATGAATCAAAATCTTACCACTAATATGAGCCTCAAAGGTTGCGGCACTACCCTCCAGTGCCACAACACTTTGTAATGGCTGTGTAAATGTTGGTGCTTTTGTCGTCATCTTTACAGGCACTCTGCAAGCAAAAAACACCCATAATTAGATATCAATGGTGAAAATGTTATTATATGCACACACTTCTTGCAAGATTTTAAGAATATTTGTAATTATTCTCTGAACTATTTACTCTTCTCAGTCTTAAATCAGAATGACCTGGTGAAATGTAAAGACTGCAGGTTTTGACAAAGTTATATAGCAAATTACTCTTGGAGCATGCTTGGCTGAGTTGGATGGGAAACCATTATATTTAGTGGAGCTGTGCTTTGGCATTGCAAGTATGCAGCAGGAGACAAAATTCTGCTTGACTCACTGTGTGACCTTCCACAGGTCATTCGGCCTGCCTCTCTTTGTCTATTAACTTTTTTAATCTTATGAGAAAATAATTTCCTTGTATAATTTTTAAAAATATTTTGCTGGTGCAAAATACTTGCATTCTGCACTGAGAGGACAACTAGGTCACTAAGCAGCAACTGAAAAAAAATGTGAAGGTCTTACAATGTATTTAGCTTAATGATTAACAAAATGGCAAGAGACTCTATTTTAAAAGCACTCTGTAAGTAGTGAATAATTTCACTTTACAGAAGCATATTGGCATTAAAGATGCAGATAAAATTCTCTTCTTTCTTAGAGAGTATCTCAGTGGAATTTTGAATATGGGAAGACAGCCACCTTCGAAATGTGAGCTAGGATATAAGGTAGCCACTGACACTGATGGCTTGAACAACTGCAAAGCCATGTGAAATCTGAAAGAAAGTTTGCTTTCTCTTGCTATGCCACAAGATCCTACTTTGAAATAACACAGTGGCACTAGAAAAGCTTGTGTGTTGATATTTTATATTTGCATGACCTATTTATTTACTGATGTTGAATTGTGCCGTTTTTAAAAATATAGTTAGTATCTTCTCAATATTATCATACATCCATTAAAGTTACATTTTTTCTCATTAAAAAATCCTACTGATAGCATATCAGGTCTCAACAAACAAACCCCACAATTTTTCAAGCCAATCTTACTCACATCTTTACTTCAGTTTATTCTGGCTTTTGTGCCTGATTTTGTGACAGTCCCAAGCTTAAATTAAAAATGAGAAAGTGAAGTTTCTTTCACTCTAAGTCAAGTTTATTCTACCTCTCACAGGGGTGAAAATTCTTCATTACATGAGTTCCTTCATAGAAATCAGGGCCTGATGCATACATGCAATAAATGCATAAGAGCAGAACTGGATATTGTATTGGGATTTTCAAGTTCAGTTACAACTATGTTTTGAAGCTCAGCTAAAATAAATGGAAATAATTTTACAATACAATTAAACATTGTAAAGCTTGTATATATAGGTAGTTTGGAGAATAGATCAGAAATAATTTAATTAAGTAGAACTGTCATTGAGTTCCCACAAAGTTTATATATTCCATTGTCCAAGCAAATTCTGGTGAAGAACATCTGATCTTGTAAGGCTTCTTGTATAATTAGAATTGAAAGTATGCATCTAAAATGTCATGTTCCAGAAATAACCTTCGCAGCCGTGAATGACAGCAGACAAGTGTTCCAGAGCTGCCATGTAACTGATACCTTAGCAGTTGTTTCCCTTAAAAAGTCATCAGCGCTTAGCTGATACCATATGCATTTTATCAGACCTATTCTTGGAGCTTCTCAGTTTATCTCTCAGTAGCATAACCTTGAACACTCCCAACAGAAGGGAGTTTTTAAGTTAAGCACATGTTTCCATGCACTTTTAAAATCTTAATTTATGTAGTCTTTAGCAATAAAATACACTGGAAAAAACCTTTTTGTTGAGAGTTATCAAAGCTTACTCCAGAAATTAAGGATATAATCTTGACAGAGAGTTTAAGTGTTTCATGTCTATACTCTGAAACCTATACCCCCCTTTGAGCAAATTTATAAATAATAGATTGTATCAGGATTATTAATGACTGATAAAACCCTTATTACACCAGCAGAAACATGCTACTAACCTGATCTCTCAAAGTGCCTGCAAGAGTGGGCTAAGCCCAACGAAATCTTCTTAAACGACGTCCTTATCCAGAGTAAGATTTTTTTAGACAATCCCAGCACGAGAATTGTAGAGCCTCTAATCATAAAAACAAAACTACACGGTCTTGACAGTGTAGTTTTGTTTTTTGCAATCCCTACACCCGAGGCGAGGCGGGGAATGCACGACTGCTCAGAAGTGCTAACATAGTTGTTTCGCTTTATATACCCCAGCTCTGCTGACAGGTCTGCCTCATCATGTCAGTGCCAGTTCTGATTGGTTTCCTGAAAGAAACTATCCTGTGAGAGGGGATTCACTCTCTGTAACCGTACACCACCTGTTGGTTTTGACTGACAATGCTAATTTTGGAGGCACAAAAGGGATTCACTGAGGAAACCTCAGCCGTTCCAAAGCTTTTGGTTTATAATTCAATTTAGTTTATAAAGTGCAGTTTACAAGCCATTGCAAATTTCCTCAGTCATAATCACAAGACAAAGAAAGCAATAAAGAAACATTTTAGCAGGGCATATAGACAAGTCAGAAGTCATCATACCAGTGAGATTTGGTCTTACTTTCTTTCATTATAAAACATCCAAGAAGCCACACCAAATGCATATGTCAATCACCAGACTAAATAAGTAAGCTGAGCTCAGACAAGTGGCTGCATGGTATTAGAATGCACCGTTTAAACTTTTTTTTTTTTGCATAACTTTGAATTCTAAAAATTGTGCTTGGTAATATATAGATTTGGTGCTCTAGGATTGTTTTTGTTTCCTTCACAATTTTTCTGTTGGATGTTCCAAACAGTTAAACTTAAAAAACAGTAACACACAATGTGCAGAAACACAAATTTTGTGAAAGTAAATCGACACTGACAAATACTGTCATTTTCAAAAAAGAAGATTGAAAGTCTAACAGCTTTTTTCTAGACCTGTGTAGGCCTTGTGCAGACCTCAGACCATGGAACAGCATTTTGGTTTGTGAACTTCCACTAGCCCAGCTCTGTCACTACATAGCTAACTGTGCCATTAGTCTTTGCTTCTGAAACAGACATCAGCATTAGAAGACTACTCTTGTTTATGGCTGGAATGGGAGGTGTTTTACCACACCACCTCACCTGCCTGTTTCTATTCCTGCCTATCCAGCAAACTCTTTCAGCACATAACTGGCTCACAAGATTACTTACTTAAAATGGCTTGCTTAAAATCAAGCATTGCTTAGCTGGTTTGGTAAATGGAAGACTTCAGTCTGCAGTTACCAAGTTCCACATCGAAAAGGACCTCCCTGAGAACACTGAGATAAGTAGACACAGGTTGGAGTTTTGTACTATCAGCTGCACTTGTGTTTGAAAACAACCTGAAGGAAACCTCCAGCAAGAGAGGCAGAAAATGCCAAGGGCAGAGAGAGTTTCACTGCTGTGATTCCTGCAAGGGAGTCTTACTGTTATAGTTTGCAGATCTGAAAGAAATAAGAAATGACATATTGCTGTGATCTCATAAAATAACTTCAGAAATTTGATCTGCCCTTTAATTTTTCCATCCCATAAGGTGGCAACTTCATGGCTACTCTTGGCATGAAGCAGTATCAACAGCAACACAAACTGGAGGAACAGTCTCTACATGGGTACTACCTGAACCCTCACAGTGGCTGGAAGTCAGAGTACTATGGCTCATTTTTAATTTCTTGTTGCAAATAGATTTCAGAGAGCCTAATCACTCTGCACAAGACTGAGTGTAACAGCAAATGCAACTCTATGCAATGAGGGGGAGGTCAAGTTAGCTTGTACTAAAAGACATAAAATGTTCAAAGAAACTTGTGCAAAGGGTATAAAATTTCTATTTCTAAATAGAGACCTGCTAAATTAGCAGGCAGTTGTTTTTCTCTATAGTTAAACTCTTAAATAGTCAGTGAAAAATCAAACTTGAACAAAAACACAGGCTAGTATTTGCAAACTTAAAAATGCAGCCAGCTTAATGATCAGGTCTAAATCAAATAAACAATTTAAATGTTTGTGAACATATGATAATTTTTAAATGACAGAAGTATAAAGCCTGTCACTTTTGAAGTTATGAGATGGTCAGAAGTTTGTATGTTTCTATTTCTATCAAGTCAACAATGACTGATAACAATAATGTTACAGAGGAAAAAATTTCCTGCATTCAAATACTTAAACCAAATACATTGTATTTTAAAAACAAGTTCCTTTTTTCTTTTAACTTTTACATTTGCTTTTAATCATCTGTTTCTATTCCAGCAAAAGTTTGTACCTTCTCAGTTTTTTACTTTGAATAGAGAAATGGAATTGAACAGTGTAATATTTATCTCATGTCCTCAAGGAAATATGAATTATTTATCCTGCATGCCTTCTGTCACATTTATATCACATGATTTCTACCTGTTTACTGTCACATAGTGTACCTGCAAGAAAAATCAGAAGGACTACTTCAGTCATACTGCTGGTAAAAACAACATTATTTCTTTGCTTTAGCATAAAAAAAAATCAGATCCAGATAATGATGGAGACTTTTTTGTCAGGAAGATATTTAAATTAGGAATAGGTATGAAAATTTCAGCATCTGCTTCAGTCTGCTACAGCTTGAATGTTATGTTAGTATTAGTATAGGTACTACATTGTAGGCCACAACACATTTAAGGAGTATCAGGTGTTATTTAGCACAGTGAAACATTGTGGTGTGGACACCTGCAATCTCTTTGTATGTTTTAATGACTTTGATTAATTGTAATAATCCTAATGACTTGATCAGTGGAGCTGCCTTAATAGGCCCACATGGACATGCCTTGAAAGCTGAAGGCTCTACTCAGAGCTTAGAGACAAAATTCATTCTTTCTTGAACAATTAAAATTTCAAAGTGCCACCTAAACAAGTTTTTGCTTTGCTTTTTTGAGCGGAATTTCCCAATACTTTTTTAAAAAATTAATGACCTTTACTTGTCTTTATTGTTTGTCAAACACTAGTAGTGTTGTACTACCAGTGTACTCTGCTGTAGCTGCATAGCCAATGTAGCACAAATCCTGCTTTCTTTCCTGGTCCCTTAGTCTATCTACAAATGCAATCTAATTTACAAACTGAGTAAAAAATATTAATACCTTTCCCATTTCCTTCTTTCCTTCCATTTTCACTGTCTCCCTTACTTCTTTGTTCCATTCTTTCCTACACAATAACTATTATATCTCCTTTCATTTACTGTTTTCATTTTACTCTGTCCTCTGATCAACTATGCAAACCAAGGAAGTAATGAAATAAATAATTTGGTCACTTCACATAAAACTTCTCGCTGATAAAATGCTGTCCTAAATCCTTATAGAACTGACAAAATAGAACCCAAATTATATTTGTATATTATATTCTTGCTGAATTTCCAGTTTTCCAAGTATACTTTAGAAAAAAAATTACTTTCCCTTCTTCTACCCATTTTCTTTCTTTAAACTTAGAAGTAACTAAAAAATTCTTAACTGTTAAACGACTAAATTCTGACTTGAAATCAAAACATATTTCAGCCACCTTTATCAATCTCCCTTTCCCTGCTAATACTACAAACAGTACTTTGTAGCAAAACCTTTAGAACCTTAAATACAGACAATAAATTAAATTATATGCATGAGAATATCCACGTTTGTTGGCTGCAGCTGGCTTCTGAAAGGCTGCTGCATTTTCAGGTGCTAATGATTCTTATCTGAGACACAGTAATTGAATATGCAAGATACCCCTAATCTTTTTCAATGCAAACGAAAACCTGTTTGCAATGAAGAAGGCACTGTCAGTTGCTTCCAAAGTAGAGAACATAACTAAGGCACTTTGAAACGACTTTATCAGTTTCATATGGGAACAACTTCCTGGAAACTGCACTGCACATTATCAGAGTCCCTATTCACTAACTTCATGTTGATAGGAGTCACTTATATCATCTCCTTGGAAATACCTAAGAAGGAGATTTACAGATGTCACTTTTGACAAGTTTTCCTTGCATATTATTTCTTTATGTATCATTCTCAGACATTTACATATGTAGAATACGGAAGAAAGAAGAACATTTACCTTCTCAGCACTTCACCTTAGAAAGCAGGCCCTACTAACAAAACCTGGCCCCTGAGTAAAGAATATACTTATTAAGTGTTCCATTTCCTTCCACAAAGCAGTAATTAACATCATTGTACTGGAGACAAGTTTTATGTAACATTGAGACAGTCCTTAGCATTTAATAGATGCATATATTTTGTCAAATTTGGAAACCTTTAAACAAATATATGGACGTCTATGATTTGTAAAATGAAAAGAAGCAAATACACTTACCATTTTTCATAATGGATCCTTTTTCAGGGAACACTTGGAGCAGCAGCTGTGTTCCTCATTAGCGAAAGAAGGTTGATGGATTTTTATTTATTTATAAAAACCACTTTCTACTATTTTGTAAGAAAACTGTAAGTAAGAACAGATACACAGATTTCTAGTTTGCCCCATGTATTTTAAAAAGCATTGAAACCTTTTTCCTGAGTTTTGTTTTGTGAATCAAGAGGAAAAAAGCCTCAAATATTAAAGTTTTTCTCACTATCTAGCAATCAAGGAAAGCAAAAAGAACCCAGTACTTTAAATTCGATGGGCATCCAAGACCAGTAAGAACTGAATTCTACACTTTCATTTTTACAGAATGAATTTCTAGATAGGAAATTATATATGCCATACTAACAGATTCCAGCTGAGAAAAGAACATTAATTTTAGGGGTTTATAATTTGGGGGGAAGGAAGGAATGGACATCTGATATGTACTTTGTCAGTCCTCTGAATGTGAGTACAGTTAGAAACACAATTTTTTCTGTGACATCTTTAAATCTAAATAACATGTATAAATGAGGGGCTTAGATGGGAAGGTAATTGCATGGGATCCATAAGATGTTTGACACTTGTCTTCACGCCATTTTGGAAAAATCTGTGAGAGATACAGGGTAAATATGCAGAGCAAGTACCTCAGTCTGCAGCTACTATATTTATGTGCACATATACATAGCCTTGTGACTCTTGTGCGGGCAGGATGCCACTGACTTTTCCATAACGTCAAGCAAGTGATTTATGTGATCAGGTGAAGACATGTACATGATATTTTTTTTCAGCTCATTTCCTCTCTCTGCCTGTACTTTAACTTGGAGATAAATTTAAGTTTCTGCTATCCAACCTGCATCATGATGGAGAAAAATGTCCAATGTTTTGATATTATGATTTAAGCAATTCTTAAATATGTTATTTCAGTGCCAGTTTTGCACAGATGACATCTACTTGGATGAAGCAAAAAAATGCTGCACTGCTTAGATCCCTATCTGCTCTCTGTGAGAAGTGTGAGTGCATTGCTGTGGTATGCAAAACCAGAGTAGGTCTAATCAATGTGCATAAAAAGAATGACAGAATGTTGGACCACAGGGAATTGCGCAATACATGCAGATCTGTGTGGATCTGTGGTGTTGGCCAAGCCCTTGGGAGTGGACTGAAGCAAAAGTCTGAGTAGCATGAATCATTTGCAAGGTAAGGCCTTGAAAATCTGAATCAGATAGATCAAGATGAAGAGCTGTTATTCGCAAGTGTGACTGCTTTGCTTATTGTTGTGGCAGTCAAACAGCCATCCAAAACAGAGCTTTTTCTGAACTACCTTTTCCAATGCTGCAAATAGATGACACTACAAAAGTCCTTGTTGTTCTCTACAAGAAGCCTTGCAGTGAATTGAAAAAGACTCTTAAACTCTGAAATCAAGAGATGGAGACAAAGATTCATCATGCTAATGACAGGCCTACAATCCAAAAGATTCAATTTCAGTTCAGTGGTTTTTTAATGCCCTGAATAGACATTGTGGTTCTTGAGGAATTATCTTATTGAAGAGTCCTTGGCTATACCAAAGATGTGCTTTGCAGCTAGCACTAGTATCACTTCATAGTCCGCTTCTTTGAACTGCAGTGACAGGCACCAGCTGGAAATGGACTGTATTGTCACACTAATCTAGTCCTGAAAGCAGAAGCAGTGCAGTGAATACTCCTCCATTACGCTGCCTTAGAGAGAGACTTTTTGTTCCCTGAAGATATTCCTGCTAATAAGCAAGCTTTAGACAAGGTTTGCTAATATTAATAACTACTCCTTTCAATGCCTGGCCTCCGAAAAATGTCTCAAAGCTGCTAGAAATATGACAATTAACACTCTGTTTAATAAGCTGAAGAATTCTATAGTTATAAACTCATTTTGTTTTAAATCCTAATTCTCTATATTAGCTAGTGGGAAGACCTATTAATGGAATTAATACCACTGATGGAATTTGTAGAAGAATACCATAGTGGGTACTAGGGAATCACCAAGAAGATCTCTTATTTTGAAGGTGAATGTTTCTTTTCTCCGTCATCACCTTCTATTAGATTTGTCCAACAATCCAGAGCTAACCCACAAGAAATTATAAATCACTGCCTAATAAATGCTCTACGCAGGTGAATTTTAATATTTATTTATTTGTAAAGAAACAAAATACAAATTTTAATCTAGTTATATATTGGATAGCACCCAAAATTCATCTGCTCCTCACCCATGGCCAGTATCTACTAATGGACACAGCAAAAATCATGAACTTGCTCGGGAATCAGGCATCGTGCAGTTCAGTCCATCTTCTCTTCCACTGCATCAGGCAGAAGAACGGAATCATGTCTCAAACTGAAGTTAATCTCTTGTGGCCTCTCACGTTCAAGACACACTCCTTGAAACCAGAGTTTCTCTTTAAACCTGTATTAAAAAGGTCAATTAATATTGCCCACCTTTTTAATGGTGGCACAGACAGTTCATGGTTTTGAGAAAATACAAGATTAGAGATCAAACAAACAGTAATTACAGAGAGAACATAAAATATTCTAAATCTCATTTTACTGACCAGAAGACACTTAAGCTATAAACAACAGAAGATAAGAGAAAAAAATTAGGATAAAGTTGACCTTTCTGTATGGTCTACATGTTTTAATATACTGAATTCTCTATGTGCCTTAAGTAAAATTACAATGATCTTGCATGTTATTTTTTACTGCCATATCACAGCAATACAGAAAAAAAACCTGAACAAAATATGTGGGATCAGTGCTTCCTCAGCTGGACATGAGACAAAGAGTGCAGGCAGCTCACAAGGAAAAGGACAGCTTTTGAATCAACATATGCAACAACTTTCCTTTATGTTTACATGTTGCTCTATATCTAGATAGATAAACTTCAGGAACTTAAAAACAAAATAAAACTGCTCTTTCTTATTTATCAGCCCAAAGTCATGAGGCAAGATTTCATCTTGTGCTAAAAGTCACCACAGGGACTAGTGACTTCATGTATCTCATTTATTTAATCTCAAATTGCACAGTGGGAAGTATTGTTATCTTTAATCAATTAATGAATAATGACAGTTCCTGTCTTATTAGGATTGCTACTTATTCTTCTGAATGAGACTTGCCTAGCAGAAAACTTTGTTTATATATTTTGTTGATAAAACTTCACGTAGCTCCATCAATTTGAAATTCTGGAATACTTTGTGTCTTTGAGCTCTTCAACCTTATATTAAAATCTGGATTGAGATGTCTAGATTTCAAAAAAGTATTTCACTAAATGTAAGTACCTTGCAAAGACTCAATTCTCTAATGTATTACAAGCTCTTTCATCTAAAAATTACATATCTTTTGCCGAAGAATTGAGTGAAAAAGGCAGTCACATATTATGCACATAATGTACATTACCCCAAAATTCATAGATTAGGAAGAGTGTTTGATGTGTGTTTTGTAAATTAAGGTCCTTACAGTTATTGCAGCAGTACAAGTTGAAGCAAGGAGTAAGATGCAAGTTACCTTACTGAAGTACATTTAGCCACTGGCCTTTGGGCTCTCTCACGTGGTGTGTCCTGGGCTTGTACTAGCTCAGTTGTGGTGACATTCACTTCTTCTGAAAAGTATCCATCTTCCCATTCTGGTTTAGCCTGAGTTACACTGGAAGTTTTGGTTTGTTTTTTTTTCTCTGAAACAAAATATGTAGATTAGTGGGAAGGAGTTGCTCATGCAGTAAGGCAACAAGATGCCAAAAAGCATGCAGCTGGCAGGACGAATCACCTATCACCGTTACGAAAGCAGAGCAGTGTGCCTTTCCAATTTCATTGCTGGCAACACAGATATATTTCCCAGTATCAGCAAGGACTACATTTCTCTTTAAAAGGTAATAGGTATCTCCTAATTTCTCAGTCTGTAAAACAAGAGAATGCACATAGGAGATAATTAGTAGCATAAGGCAATATAAATTACCTTTCTCCCAAGAAAAATTTCAAGAAAATTAGAACATACACTGATATCTCCAGATACCACTTGGATGTCATCCTTTGTCCAGAAGACATGTGGTTTGGGCTTTCCATGTATAGTGCAATGGAGGATTAAATCTTCTCCTTCTTGTAGAGTTCTATGTCCAAACTTTTGTATGAAGTTTGGCTGTTTTCCTTGTACTGAAAAAAAATTTAATCAGATCAATATTCACTGTGTTTTAAAAGACACAACTAAAACAAGTGAAGAAAAAAATCTGTTCTCATAAAGTTCATCACACTGTAAGACAAAGAGAGCCTTTACTGATGCCTGGAACTCAGGGTAACTTGTTTGCAAGACAGTTAGTAGACATATATCTTTGTCTATCTAATACAAAGTTTACTGAAAAACATGGATATTAAGCACCTAAGAATTTCATGCATCAGCATAGTGATATTAGTTCCATGGAAATGCTAAAGAATCATGTTGTTAGGTAAGGTATTAGGCAAGTCTGTGTGAATTATTGTTTCAGTGAAGGCGGACAAGTAAACATTCTACACAAATTTAAAGTGACAAAGTCATGAGAGCAAATTTTTTATTTAGTGCATTGTTGTACATCATGCTTTCTTCACTTTCTCCCCTCACGCCCCCCCCACACATTTAGNCACTTTCTCCCCCCCCCCCCCCCCAATTATTTTAGTTTAAAAAATAACTTATGGAAAAGATTTTTAAAAATTGATATTTGCAACAAAAATGAAGGGCAGAATGAGGCCTCTCTACCACTTCAACCACTTCCTTATTTTGACCTCATTAGTACTGAAACCATGTACTACCACATCATCCAGTACAAATTTGATTCAGATGAAGAACAGGCAAGTAATTGCTTCTCTATTGCAAATACCCAAAGCACATGAGATTGATTCTGTGCTAGCTTCGTGCCAGCTGTGGAAGGACAGATGACACCTGAGCCACTACAAGGACTGATCAATACAAATCAACCCATCAAAATTGAAGAGATTTTAATCATCAGCATCAGTTCGCACTGAATAAAAGCATTGTTTTCTGTGACTTGTAACTTAATGAGCTGTAAAGCTGGATTTACTAAATCATTGTACTACCACCCGAGGTTCCACTTATATTCCACCTACGAGGTTACTGTAAAAAGAGAAGACAACCTCAGAATTCAGACTAAGTATTCTTGACACACGGAATATAAAGCAGAAGATGTTAACACAAGAAGGACGCACAAAGACATATACTACAACAAAATGAACTTTTTGCATCTCTATCACATAAAGAATGTGTCCTTGTTCCTCTTTGATATAAATTGTACCTCATTTCCAAAATATTTAACAAAAGTTATCACTGGCCTTCTCAGAAACAAAAAGTTACGGAAATGTGTGTTAAATGACAGAGTTTGAAACTGCCATGCCACCCTTACTCCACTGTTTAAGGATGAAATTTTTTTCTTTATGCTATCATGAAACAAAAATCAGCTTATCTCACACAGGTGCACTTTGACTTCTAAACCCAAATATATTGTGCCAAAGGCTATTTTTGACAAATGTGGGCCTGCTGGCATCACAAGAAAGACATTTTGACCCCTGTATTCATAAATTCACTTCTTAGGTCAGCTCTTAGTTGCAATAAGCTTTCAAGCTTAGCTGCTTTTCTATTCTTCCTATGTACTGTAGGACTGAGGTGACATTGCAAAGCAGAATGCAATTTTTACTCTCCCATACTTGTGCTAACCTGGTGTGACCTCTGTATTAGCCAGCCAGAGCAGCTCAAACAACTCAGTTCTTAGCTGTTGAAAGTTAGCATATGCAAGCTGCCACCCCCATTGCTTTGCATGCACCCGAAGCCCAGAAATTTGAGATCTCCAGCTTCACTTCAAGCAAGAGGACCAAGTTTACAGCCCTGCCTACTCTTTGCAGGCAGTTAGCAATAGGTCACAAGCAGAACATGATTAATTTGTATTCCAATGGAAAACATTGTGGGCTTCAGCCACTCCTTGGCTGGATCCCATTACTTGTGCAGTTTGGATTACCTTATGAAGTCATGTTGCATCTCATACCAGAATGGTTTTTACCATTAAAAAAAAAAAAAGAAAAAGAAAAAAAAAGGAAGTCTGAGTGTAATGGTGACAGTAATAATGATCAGACCACATCTTGACTTTATACCAGTAAGGCAGCAGAACATAAAAACTGGAATGACCAGTTTCTAGAGAGCAAAGTATGTGCAAATAAAACCATGAAGTGACAGTTCCTACAACTCTTTCAGACATAGGCTTGACCTCAACATAAAACAAAGTCTGCTGTAAAAGATTTCATCATCTGATGACAACCTTCAAAATAGAATGGATTGTTATATTTCACCAAAGGTTTTCCTGTGATATAACAAAAACTCAGAAGACAACTTGTTAATTGCAAATTATTTCTTGGGTGGATATCCCATGAACCACAAAGGTTAGAAAGAACAGATCCGTTCCTCCATTGTGGGAAAAAATAATCAAGCAGTCAATGGTACTGAAATACCACTCTTACAGCTCCAGACAATAGTTTTGTCAAATATTAAATATTCCACAGGTTATCTGTAGGAACCAGTAGAGTTATGCTGCAAACCGGTGAATAAGGACGGAAAAATCATCAATCTGGTGCAATGCAAAAACTGCAGGAGGAAAGATCACCTTCATCTGTCTATCACACAGCTTTCATCCCTGCCCCAGGTCTCTCTCACACACAGGTAGTACAGGTCAAGCCAAATTGGTTTTAAGAGCCATTTTTAAAATTAAATTGCTTCACAGTTAATCTATTTACTCTAGGCATGTAATTTCCAGTCTGTGGTGTCTTGAAATGAGATATTAGCAATTTTATGAACTTCCCCTGTCTTCTTCACAAATTTAGGCTAGGCAGATTCCCACTATGCTGCTTAGAGACTTCGTATTTGCTCAGCGTTACTCTAAATTAACACTGCACTTTATTGTTTAGAGATTTTGTCTCAGTCAAGCTCCTAACACAAACAGGAGGATTCCTTTATTAGGAATATTAAGCGGATCTCATGACCCAATAATCCAGAGCTCCAGTCTCCTTGAATACCATGTGTAACCTCTTTAAATTCTTGGCAGTAGTTTTTCAGGACACAGTTCCTCTGGACCACAGACATTAATAACACACACACAAGAATTACTCCTTTACCCTAGAAAAGTCTCCAGAGAAAGGTGCAGAAGTAAGCATACCTTACCAGTCATTTGAGAGGAAGTCACCTCCTCCATTGCAGCTCCAGCCTCATCTGATCCAATCTGGGTAATGACTCATCCTCTCTTTGCCTACTGACTCAAACCTGTGACCTCAGGCTGCTTCTCTTGAAAAATGAAAATAATTAATCCCTTTCCCCCTCCAAATATAGGTACCTTGTGTAAACACCCCTTCACAAAACTCCACATCTTGTAGACAGGCAATAACTTTCACCATTTCCTTAATGGGTGTCTGCATATGGGGAAGGAGGAAGGGAGTGTAGGTTAGTTATATGCCTAATCTCTTTCTTGTAAGGATGGTGGGACTGAGGCTTACATCTTCTCTATAAGGGAGCCATCGGGAAGATGCAAACATTTTGGGATCTTGAAGTAACTATAGACTCAAAACTGTGACTGTGTTGAGGGGAAATTAACATTGTAAATCAAGAAAGAGCCAGAACAATACAAAACACCTAGATGTATTCCCTGCACTACAGTACGGTTAAAAGAAGGAGGAAATAAAATATGCATAGTATAAACTATTAAAAGTCCATGAGAGTGGGAAGCATTATGTTAAAATTATTGCTGCAACAGAATTAGTGTTTTTTTCCTTCAAAGAAATATTAGTGCATCATGAGACTACATCACTGTTATTCCCTTTTTTTCTTTTTTTTAGATTATCTAAACAGAACACAGCAGGAATTTTCCAGCAAATTTTTTCTAAGGACTCATTTGAGTCCTTAAATAAAGAGTATTTAAATACAGACTGCCAGCACAGCAGTAACCAGTGTTGATTATGTCTTTGTTTACAAAGCAAAACATTAAAACCAGGAGACTTTCAGTGTCCTGCTGTGCATCCAGTATCTCTAATCACTCTTTTTGAAATCTTGTTTCTTGCAGCAATTAAAATTGTGGCTGATATCCACACACCCATTAAAAACTGCATTTAAAACTATTCCTGATTGAAAGTAGATGCAATACCACACTCACAAAATCAACTTGTGTTTACCTAAAATTCACAGAAACATTCAAATTCTCAGAGGAAAGTTATAACAAACAAACGAACAAAGGTATTATATACTTCTACAATGATTTATTAAGATCTAAATTACCTTTATTGTAAAATGGAAAATACACTGTAGGAAAGCAGGTGAAATTGATACCTGAGAAAATTCCTATGAATCTACATTTCTGGGAGATGACTGAACTTAGAAAATGGTTCATTAAGGGTAATACTGAGTTAGTTAGAACTTACTTTGTTCCCCCATCTGCTCACCACTTCCTCCTCCTGCTGCCTCTCATTGCTGTGAGGTTGTATCATGCTGAGAACTTCTTTTTCGAGGTTACAGGAATTTTTAAAAAGTTGCCATCACTGGGCCAGAATATCTGACCCTCAGCAATTACAATATATATTCTTTTCATAGCATGCTACACAGTAAAAGGTTTACTTCATTCCAGCAAATTATGCAAGAGAAGGTAAATATTTCCTCTCTCAAAATTTTCCACAGCAAAATGGAAAACATGAAACAAAAACACATTTCAGTTGTAACATGAAAGCTGATAATCAAAAGATGCAGGAAAAATCATGTAGCTGTTTGTCAACTCTTTTTACTGTATAAATACAACAAATACTGAGGCTAAATGATGAAGCTATATTCAAGGATTTATGAATTGAATCTTCTACTGGCATAGTTACATCATTGTTATGAAATATTTAAACAAATTAGAACTTTATTAAAAAAAAAAAATTGTGGTTGTCCTTGGCAAGAAGGAAATGCGAACTGTAGGTGAATAAACTACTGGTTTGGATTTACTGCTTTGAAGTTAAAGGATAATTCTGTTTCACTGATTTTTCTCTTTTTTGAAATTTTAATACACCTTTGAATATTTCCCCGATCTGGTTGATTCTGTTTGAAATCAGTGTGTTAAAATTTTAAACGTGCACAAAAGCTAATGTCATAAATTATTAACTTTCTTGTCTTATACTAACAATTTAGAGGATTATTAGAAATATTTGTATCTTTATAAGAAGGTAGAGAAGGTATGATGGGCATTTATTCAAGCAGAGTGGAATGTTGGAATGTTTCATTTTGTAAACATTTGTTCTGTTGTGTGCTAGATGCCACTGACACAAATCCTGATGATTCTGAGTCAGTTCTGTAGCACAATCACAACTCCATTGGAACTACTGCAGCTTTCCTTTGTGGAGTCTATATACTGGGCTGAGACAGATTTAAATCTGGTCTACGTTAGTTCGATAATGAATGGTATGATACCTTTACTAGGAAGCTTTATCCTAAAAATATTTTTTTTGGTAAGCATACAAGAAAACATGTGGCTGGAAAAAAATACATTCTATGTTTAAAAAAAATTCCAACACCCTCCATACCCCATCCCAAGAGAAGACATATCCTAAAATATACAGTGATCTGAGCACTCTACCTGGCTCTATACTGACATTTAAAACCTACAACCATTACGACTGTTTCCAGTGATTTGCAATGCCTACATTTTTAGAAAGCAAAACTCAGCCTCAGATTCTAGAAAAATCTTTGTAAGTTTTTATCTCAACATCACTATGAGAAAGTAAAATAAGCACATAATACTGGCAGTAAAGAAACAAGCAATATATCCATTTTGCCATAAAAGTGGCTTGGTACATATTGTGAAAATGCAGTGTAAGAAAATAAATTTAACATGCGATCATTAAGTCCGGTGCAGTCAATATTGTACTTATTTTGTGAATAGCCAGTACATTAATGATACGCTAATATAGACGACACACAGCATTATCCAGTTTATTCTTGCAATAGGTGGCCTGTTACCTTTCACTTGAAGAATGGCACTTGATGAGATAGTGCCGTTCAAATTTTTAGCCCGAACAACATAGAGGCCAGCATCTTTATCACACACCTTCTGAATGAACAAAGTATGCTTTGTCTCCTTTTGTAAAAGCTTTAAGTGCTCATCTGCAGTCAGTTTCTGGCCCTTCTTGTACCTGAAGCAGAGAGTCAGTTTTCACATCAGAGTTTTATCACTGCATGCCACACAGAACCTTGCAAATCAGACAATCTCTGTAACACACGACATTAACAGCAAAGGACAGAAAACACTGCTGTGCTCTCATTTCTCAGTTTTAAAGTTAATCTGTCAATATGTATGAACAGCTAAACTATGCAAATTACTGGATAATACATTCTTAACAGTAGAAAATGTTGTTCTGAAAATGGTTTTCAACAGACAAGTCACAACTCTCTCATTGCAGTATTAGAGAGGTTACATGAGGGCCAGGGCCCTCAGTTTTGTGCTGATACAATTTTGCTAATAAGGTCTTGAGTCAATCCACACCCAACTCATGAATAGGCTCTAAAAGATCAACAAACAAACTTTCTGAACTTGTATCTTCAACATAAAAGACAGTCAAGAACCTTCCTCCATCCCAGCCCACTTAGCATTTACTTAGCTCACACCATCAAACAGGATAGAACAATGCATCAGGAGTTACTTCAGCCAACTGGTATCATATTCTAACACTTGAGGATCTATCACCATGTATTGGTATTGACTCCTGATTTGAAAATGGAAATCAGAGAAAATTCTGTCTCTCCTTGCCTCATAATGTTTCAGCATAGGCTACATTTAACCTAACACAAACATGAATATATTTTTCCACATACATATTTTAAAAAATTTCTACACCAGTACAAAACACACGTTGTTGGTGAATTTTTAATTTTAAAAACCCCATTTTTTTCTGTTTTCATGAATTTCTAATTTGCAAAATTATTCCAGTTGAATGCTATCTTTTTGAAAGACAGTCTATGAACAATGTATATGTTTTTGAGTTAAATTAATGCTTTCTTACAATAAAATGAACATCTTGTTTCACGAATAATGCTCCTCAATCTGTACAATACTGGTATTTAAAACAAGGTAACTTTATTGATACCAACAGAGTATAGCACCAAGTTTGCAGTGTCCAGTATTTTTCTCAGTGCCACCGAAAAATATTCAGTTTAACAAAAACTTTCAGTTTAATTCTTTTAGTGTGTAATAATAATAGTAACATCATTTTTTTTCCAGTAAGAGGCATATTTAATTTTAATACATTAAAAGAAAGGCCTCCAGTGTGAAAGACTAATGGAATAAGTGGAGGAAACACAAATGAGGTAAAATTGGAGGAATACATGCAACAACATATAGAACTAGGACAAAAATCTTGAAATCCTGCCCCTATTCCTTTTGGCAGGGCATTTTTAGAGTTTGGATGTTTATATTACATCATCTGTATTTCTCACAATTCCAGTATAAAAGTAAGATAAACCCAGTATAAAAGTAATCTAAATCCAGGATAATCTAAATAGACACATAGCAATTAAGAAAGAGATAGACCATGCACACCAATATATGATATAAAACTGATTCTGTTAGTGTAGATATTTAGGTGGGTTTTTTTAACCTGTAACCTGTCTTGTTTTTCATAACTGACTTTCACCTATGTGTAAATGTGTCCCCATCTACATGTAGTGACTATATAAATATTTCAGTGTGCATGCATGTCTATGTGTCTGTCCATACATACTGCCCAGAACCTGGGAAAATGCGGGTGATTTTATTTATGGTAAATCTGAAGCATGCAATTATTTTAAGAAGGCATTGAACAAGTAGAATGCCATATTCCAGAATACGAAAACTATATGATGCTTTTGCTTAAAAAACATTGGGGTATGTTTGCAGTAGTTTGATACTATCATTCATAAAATTTGGTACAGAGAGATTATTTCAATTCGGTCAATTGTTGAAAACAATTCTGAAGGTGGAAATCATGCAGAAGTGTGGAGTAGAAAGGATACAACCCATTTATTCTAGCCTACAGATTAATTGATTTGGTTGTGAGAGGTTCATGGTGGCTGGCTACTAGGTACATTTGCTACTTCTCATTGTAAGCTACCCACCATGTCAGTGTAGGCTCTGGGAATCCCGTCACTTCTACTTCCAGAGTTACTGGAGAACCTTCCATGACAGTTTTGTTAGACAGAAGCTGGGAGAAGTTAGGTGCCTGTCCAGTTAGGCTGGCCCTGCTGTTCTTTTCTGGAGAACTTTTAATCTCTTCTCGGGTAACCATCTGCCTCTGACAGCTTCTGGTGGCGTCTGGTTGAAACATGAAACCTGAGAATGCATCAGGCAAAGCATGCAGCCTGTCCTGCGGTTTAGTACAGTTATTCAAGGCATGCAATTGTTCTTGTGTTTCTGCCATGCTTTTATGAAGTTCAAGGTGTTGTAAATGTGTTTTGCACACTTCACTCATCATGCTATGCGCTGGTTTGGCTTTTATAGGGCAGGAAGCAGTGCTAGTTTCAGATATTCCTTGTGAGGTGCAAGTCGAAGGAGATACTGCTCTGACTTTTGGACCAGAATCTGTTAAAGAGATACGAAACTTTTCAAAGTGATCTGACGGGCTTTCCATTCTATTATTTCCAGCATCAGCAAAAGCAGAATTTGTTAAGAGGTCAGATGATTCCATCAGCTTTGTTGTACTAGTGGTTTTCTGCATTTGCAAGCTATAGGAACTGACATGCAGACTATGAGAACTACAACAGCACTGCTCTTCTAGCTCTGTTTCAGAATGTAAGAGGTTGGATTCTGGTGTCTCAGAAAGCGGTGGCAAAGAGATATCATCAGGTGATATACACTCATATTCATCTCCGGAGGGTGTTTCTTCTGCCAGGAGTTCAGCCTGTAAACTATCCTCTTTGGCTGAGGATGACAGCTCTGTATCCTCTGAAACAAGATCCTCACCAGCTGGACAGATAACTGAAATATCAGCCAATATATTCCTCTCCTCGAATTAGGAGGGGAAAGAAGAGAAAAGAAAGAAGAAAAAGAAAAACAAAGAGTTATCATTCAATTCATTCCCTTGTCATGCAGAATCTAGCAACAGTATTTCTTCTAAATAAGCTTGATGTATTCTGAGAAGCAGAAAGAAATGGAAGAAAAGATAATTTGTCAGAAAACGTTGCAGCAGCTTACTGGAATTTCAAACTGTTCAAACAGATTCTAGAAGATATTATTATAACTATGTATAAGCATTTATTATAACAGTAACAATGAAACAAAAAAGTACCTTTCTATAAACAAAGGACAACCTGTGGATTTCCCGTAGCTTCTGTTTATATGAGCATTTGCAAGGAGAAGGTGGAGGAGGAGGAGTAGGTGGCCTAATTACATCTAAATGGAACACAGTTACATAGCGATAAAAATACATTAACAGCCAAGTTGCTGGACTTGTTTCTTTGAGAAAAAGAGTTATCAGTCATGCTCAAGAGTTAAATAATTAAATCAAAAGCTTTAAAACATTTTCCAAGCATTTTATGTTTCCTTCTTTTTTTTTTAATTTTGCCAGCTACTCCAAGATCCTGCAACATAGCAGAAGAAAAGCAATGTAAAAATTATTTTTATGCTAACTTGGATCCAGGAAAAAAAAAAATCCCTCTCATCATGTTTCAAAGAGAATTGGGTGAGGCATAAGTGCATTAGTTTTAATCACAAAGCATCAAAGACATTATCTGCTTTGTTAATTACTTCTCTGCCTCTTGATTTTTATATGAATGTAATCACATATTCAGATTGATTTCATTTGTGCAAAGGCTCTCAGCAAAGGTGTGCATAATGTTTTCTTAAGCTACTCTCTCATTGCTGAGCTCTGTACACAAATATGTAATCTACTAAGCAATGTTTCTATCACCTGAGAACTGCCCACTCAAATAAATTGGGTGGTACATTGAATGTCATTGCTTTCCAAAACAGGTCTCTTGAGCAGTATCCAGTACAAGAGTGTGGTGGTATATTTGTTCTGGTTTTCTTTTCACTTTATTGCNATATATATATAAGTAATAGAACCTCATATGTGCCCTGGTCCTTTAGACATGTTAGTTTTAATATAGATGCTTTTCCAAGTTATTACATTTGTTATTTCAAAGCAACGTGATTCGTGCCAGATCTATGAAAAAAAAAATGACTGGAAGAAGGTTGGGACTTTACTGTGTCTATTTTACTAAACAATTCAATTCAGTTTAAGATGCAGTTCAAGTTTTATCATAAAAGTGTTTCCCACAAGCATCCCCTGATGAACTCTGACCCCTGAAGAGATAGAAAATGACCCTGGGGAAAATGCTGTGGGAAAGAATGACAGGTGAGCTGTGAGTGAGCAGGCTGCCAGATAGGCTTTGGCAGCATGGGACCAAAAAAGCAGGAGGATCAACGTGCCATAAGAAGGTCTAGTACACTTTTAAGAGGGTCACGTTTAAGCAAATTAATACTGCAAAAGCAGCATGCAGAAGTACAGACAAAATCAGAGATTGCTGGCCCACTATACAAAGTTCTAGTGAGAAGAACCTGCCACCCCTTTAAGTGAAGTATGGAGTGATGAAAAGGGGAGAGGCATCATAGTTGCCACAATTCTCAATTCTCATATTGCTGTTTCGCATACCCTTGACTTCTCTCCTTGGCAGCTGAGACTCAGCCTGATGAGGCCTGACAAAGCTGTTGCTTTGCAAAATAGAGCTATGGACATCTGCTGAGGTGATTCTCCTGAGGGACGCTCTTTGGAACAGTCACAAAATTTTGAGTGAAATCTGGGCTGCAAGTCAATATTGAAACTCCCACTGACTTGGAATGGAGGTAAGAAAATTAATTAGGTTTCATTTTGGCTCATCAGCAGAATGCAGGACATTTTGTATTGAACAGAAGGGAATGGTATTATTAGCTGAATTTCTACAAAACATCACTGTTTAATATCTTGTAGTATTTTTCTATGTTATCAGCTTGCAAAATGGAATTTTTAGATCTCTAAATCTCTTACCAATGGATCTTACCTTCCTAAGGATTTTTACCACCCACTCCCATTTATCACTTTTTTACACAGCAAATTATTTACATTTACATCCAGGATCCCAAGCCTTCAAAATATTCTTTAAGATAAAGTAATTACTCTCATAAAATATAGGTCTGGCTTTGCTTTGCCTGTATTTCTAAGATTTAATTTATTCATTGATGATTTGGAAAATTTCATATTCTTTTATTGTATATCCATGAATAAAATGGTTTTTTCTGTTTCGATTTTTATCATTCTATATGCACACTCAGTCTTCCCTTATCTAATCTCCTTTTGTGTGCTGTCCTCAGAATGCATTCAATCCCTAATTTGGATTATTTGTGATCTCTGCTGCAGAGAATTTTGGCAACTGAAATGGAACTTAAGTGTTTTGAGATGAGGACAAAGACAATTATTTGACGGTGAGTTCTGTTATTTCTTCTATAGTGTCATAGCAATATTACAGCAAATTATCTTTGACATGATGTCCTACTGAACTGCTGGCAGGTGCAGTTGTGTTCATCATTGTTGCTCTGTTTCCTGTTATTCACATTGTTTTTAAACTGAATCAAGTGCTTGTTTTGTCAGGTTTTTGGTAATACTGTACATGAGAATATAATCAAAGCATACCAATATAACAGTAGTCCTCACTTTTGAGACACAGCAAAGTAAGGAGTAGAATTCCCTTGAGAGTACACAATGATGCCCATCAATCTGATTAAATGTAAATTAATATGAAAACCACATACTTGCTTAGTGCCTGTAGGAGACAGAGTATTGCTTCTCTTCTCAGCAATGCTTTCTGAATTTGCAAGCAAATCACCTGATGCCATCTGAAAGAAAAATGTTTTAAAATCCCACTTTTTTCCTCATTAAGATCTCAATGATTCAACAAATATTCATAATTTCCATCTTTATTTAGTTCAAATTCTGAGCTATGAGGCTCCTCTCATAGAATATTACTTATAAATCAAATACTTTCATAACTTGTATCTAGGCATCACAGGAACTCTAGGGCCCTGGGAATAGTAACAGTCTCCACTATTACTTCCTATATTCCCTTAAGTTTTGTTTTTAAAGGACAGAGCAGAATGTGCTCTTTTTTCAAGAAGGGGGAATGGTCACAAAGAGGACATTTACATTACGAGTACTGCGGCAATAGGACCAAAGGAAAATTGGTAAGAGGTTAAGAAAGGAACATTATTTTAGAAAAGAAAAGGAGATATACAGGCATGTAAAAAATGCTGAAAAATAAAAATTCGTGAGGAAGAATATGTGGATTGGATAGAAGGAAAGGGGGTAACTGAAAATAACTGAAAAACAATTGACCAAGACTACAATGATAACACCCATCCCAATGGAGGCTTTAAGACTGAAAAGCAAGGAACTTTCTAGCATTACACAAAGCCTTTTAAGAAACAGAGTTCTAGTTATTAAAATACACAAATAACTGAACTAACCTGCTGCTTTTGCTCCACTTCAACTGTCTCACATGCTTCTTGACCATTTCTTCCTTCTTTTTTAACAGTAATCAACTCTTCAGAAAACTCAACTTTCTGCCACGTGAAGAGAAAATTAAGTTTATAAACAATAGAAGGTAGCAATTGTTAGCTACACACTGACTTACGCTCTGTACAACAGAGTAAAAACCAAAGTGAAATCTTATCTAAAATCTATCATCAGCATAGGTGTTAATTGCTTATGGCAAAAAAAAAAAAAAAACGGCAAAACCCAATTAATTCATTCTTGGGCAAGCAATGACAACATTTTTCAAAGCTGATGGGATCTTTCCTGAGGCAGGGAAAGTATAGAAGACTACAATTCTTCAGTATATAAGACTGAAGAGCTCCAGTGGCTGGTCAAGAATCTGAGGGATATTAACGAATTGGTACACAGGCTCAGTAAGGAGGAATAAAGGATTAAGAAAGTAACATTGTTACGAGAAAAAAAGAGAATAAACAACAAATTCAGAAAAATATCAGGATTTCAGGAAAACAGTTCTAGAGAGGAAAGAAACAGCTGTGAGTCTCTATAATCAAATTTTTCTAAAAAGTGGAAAGATAAGAATGTGATCTAAGTATAAAACACAGCATAACAGAAACCTGGACAACCATAATGTATTTTATGAAGACTTGATAAATCCTTCATAACTGTCATGGAAGAATCCCACAGATTTCAAAGAACACAAGAGTGACACAAGATAAAGAAAGCCAAAAGCGTTATAGTTACAGTTCTGTGACTGTCACATCTTTAGCTGCCCAGCCATAAGTTACAGTCTTAAACAAGTTTCTTATAAGAAAGTGCTGCATCATTAATCTTCCATTCTGGCATTAAATAAGTAAAAAATTCTGTGTAATCTTTTCAATCCATTTTTTTTTTAGTAAGAAAAAACAGTCTTTACTTTTGCACTTGAAAAAATCAAAGTTTTTTTCTGGCATTCAGCTGCCGTGTAAAATTAGGAAAGATTATGCAATACATTTACCCTTAATTTGTCATGCCTTAAAAATGACAGGAAATGAAACTCGATTTATAGTCACAGCATTCCATACAGATGGCACATGTCTGTTCAGATAGTTTGGTGAATTATTTATTCTTCATAAGATACAGGCATGGACTATTGATATATTCTGGAAATGTTGAATAAGAATATTAGTTTTTAAATCTCAGAATAGTGCATATTGTAAAAAAAAAAAACAAAACAACTTCCTTTTTAATAAAGTTGCAGAATTGTTGTGTAAGAAATTCAATGATTTTATGGAAATTAGTCAAAATAAGGTAGTAAAATTAGTTTGAAATTCCACTTGTCTTGAAAAGATCATACGATGTTCAGCTAGCAGAAAAGTTGAAAGGTTCAAGCCCTGTTCTGACAGAACCTGGGGCTACTGTCCTGCACACAGTAGTGTTTATGTAATACATGGACAGGGAGGAGAACTTAGAAAAACCAAATGGGCCTTTATGTTGAGGTTTCTATATGGTCACAGTGCAAGACAAAGCCTTCTTTCCATTCACACAAAGATCTTTGGAATTAATTTCTATTTTTGGCACCTCTTATGGCTTTTAAGTGTATTAATGGATAATTTGAATGTTTGTCAATTTTATAGCATAATTCCATCAAAGAAAAGTGAAACAACGTTCAGTATCAACAAAAGCAGGATATAAGCATCTTAGTTTTACCACCTTCACAGAAGAATTAATTCATCAGCTGCTGCTGCTGCATGAGATTTTTCATACATTACTTAGAGAATGGAGGGGGGTGGAGTAGACAGTCTTCATTATCTACCCCTATCAGCTGTCTTCCATAATTCCTCCTCAGTTAACATATATTTAATTACACCTACAGCAGTTTATCAGAACATGAAACTAAAAATGCTGTTGTCTTTAATATTTATGTAAAAGCAAGGCTTTTCTACCTCAAATTACTTTAGCTTTAACACAACTTGTTTTTCAGGATGTCTTTTCCAAGAGGGAGACAAGTGAGGTTGTTTGGCATTTTGTAGATCTAGCAGTTACCTATATTACAGTATCAAAGGAAGAAGAAATAAGAAAAAAAAATTGTCTAGATACTCAAAGAAAATTTGACATTTTCTCCTAAAGATTCTTTGCAAGGAGTAACAGTTAAAAAGCGAAGAAAAAGAAACTTAGAAGAAATATTTCATGCCCAAACAAATAGCACTTCATTGATTCATTCCAATCATTACCTAAGGTAACAGAAAAACAAACTATTAAGAAGTATTTCATGCTACCATAGATGATCCTCAGTTAAAAGCCCTGATTCAGACACTAAGCACGACAAATCGCTGTAGATGCAATACATTCTCCAGTTTAAAAAAAAATACCTTTAGCTCCTTAAGTTGTCTCAGAGATCTACACAACCCATCAACAGAATTCATGATTTCTTTGTACTTTAATACAGTTTTTTCAACATACTTCTTTCCTTCTTCAATACCTGCAAAGGCAAAACAGCATGAAAGTAGAACAAAATATCTCAAACAGACATGCAACAATCAGTGTAATTTGTAACCCCAAGGTACTAAAATAATCACATTTTTCTTTGTTTTGTTTTGCTGCAGGAATTCTGTGATTCATAGTAATGTGCTTGCTCACATCTTTCTAGCTTACTTGAGAGGAGACCTCATAGTTTCTGCAGTCTTCTCTCTGGTTAGTAGTACTACTTTAAAAGATGCTGATCTCATAAAGTGTCCCCTAAACTAGTTGCCACATTATACAACCAGGAGGCACTTAGATCCCTGTCATAAGAAATAAAAAACAAAGGCAGAAGCTTTATCTCATGTAATGACTTAAAGAACACGAAGCAACTTTCTCCTGGTTCCTCATCAGCTGTTGTTAAAAATCCATTCTGTCATCTCCTTGCCCACAGATAGCAATGTTTAAAATACTGAGAAGGCTTAAAAAAATAAAAAAAGAAAAAGAAGAAAAAAGAAGTGATCTGCGCTCTCTAAATATTGTTTCCAGCACTAAATTAAGAGGAATTTAAAATCTCAGTCTGAATCTTGAAATTTTTTCAGCTTTACTACTTGAATTGATAGGCTACACTAAATCCCTGCACATTTGGACAAAATAACTTCAAAAAGTATATAAAAAATTGCACGTGGGCAAAAAAAAGCACAAAATATGAAGTTTTTTGACTTTTAGGTTTTTTTGGTCAGCAATGTTCCAAATCAATACAATTGCAAATACAGTATCTAAATAGCAATCTACATTATTTGCTAATAAAAATTCAGCAACCAAATCCTACCAGTTATTCATAGTATTAATGTAAAAAATAAATTCAGCATTGTAATATCATCTGACTTGCCTGTTATGAGAGAGCTTGCCTGTCATGAGAGAGCTTAAGCCACGAAGTCTTAACTCCAAGCTCATGAATATTACAAGGACATCTTTATTTCAAGGTGATCTCAGGCTGTATACAGAAAACTAAGTAAATACCAGACTGCTGAGTACTTTCATATTTTTGTTTTTTGTAAATATTTGTCCTGAAATCCCTCCAATCAATACTTTAAAACATTTATTTTTTAAAATTCATTGGATTTTCTTCTTCAATGAACAAATCAAGGAATCTGCTTACTTCTATCCCAAGTTACTGCATTTTGTCCCCACAGTACATTACCAGATATCTCCTCACCATATAACTGTCCAGCAAGGTCCATAATCTGATGAATTTTTTCTTCTTGTTGAGGCACTGTAGGTTCAATAAACTTATTGAATTGCTTATAGAGAGTCTCTATTGCTTCTCTTGTTTTGCATTCTGCAGAGTAGTTGCCAACTCTAATCACTGTTGCGCTCACATCTTCAAACCAAAATTGGCACTGAGGGATAAAAAACCTGCATTGTAATGAATTACTATCTGCAGTTCAAGCTGTTGGAGAATACACTGGATTATTCTTAGACTTTCCATAATCAGTGGCATACAGTATGTCTTAAGTATTCTGACTTAAATTTAACCTGAAAAACATTTGTTCATTACTAATGGTTCTTCAAGTATTAATAACTGTTAAATTTTTATTAAACACTAGGCCCATGCTTGTCTTACAAACATGGTGGGGTTATTATTTAATGGTTCTGCAAAAAGCATGTTTTATTTCTGAGTTCTTTCCACCTTGTATATCAATTGACTCATTTCAAAAACTTCATGTTATGGCCTCAGTTGTAGCTGTGTTAAGGGCAGAAGGACTCTTTAATGAACTAGCAGGGTTTTTGTTCTCAGCAACCACTAAAGTTACCAGTAATCTTTCTACTGACAAGAATGGGCTTTAGAACATAACCATAATAAACACCTTTGGTTAAGAATACTCCAAACAGTCTTAAATTTTAGCTCTAGGAAATAATTTATTTCTGTTAAGTAAGTGGGGAGTTTGAAAATGTAAATATTCAACAAATATTAACGAACTGCTTTGCTAATGGTATATGCAAGAACACATTGATCAGGTCACTGGACACTGAAAACACCTCTAAAACAAAACTTTAACAATGTGATTCATCATTAAGGAAATTTGTCACGCACTTAGATCTCTTTAGAGATAAGAACAATATTATTTCTAAAAATAAATGGTAATGACCAGAATGAGCTTGCCCCATGGCAAGAGCACCAACACAATACCGCAAGAGGGAAAATATTGTTACAATACTGTCACAAACCTTTTTTCTTTTAAAAAAGACAATGCATGAGACAGTCCTCAGACACATTAAAATAAAGTTAACAAAGTGTCCGATAAGACAGACTGCAGTTCAGAAAAAAAATTATAGACATATTTAACAATTTAGTCTATTACAAAAATATATATTCTTCTGTTAAGGAACTGAGTGTTTTACATTTCATTTCCATCATTACATAAACCACAGTGGGTATTGTGAAAACCTGCCTCTCATAGTTTGTTTTATTTATTTATTATAGAGGACTTTGTGGCACTTTCTGTGTTGCCTCAGAGCTTACTTAGAGAAAATGAGCTCATAAATATGATCATAGTCATGCTCAATGACTATGAAAGTCATGTGGAGGTGGAGACCCCAGTTGCATGAATATGGTCACACTGCACGTTTATTTCCCTCTGTCACCGCAAATTTAGAAAGAAATAATAAAAAAAGAAATTTTTTTCCCCAGTTTATTACTTTTGGAAGGTACAGATTAACCTTGAGACAGTTAAGTCACTTTTATCTATCCCTGTCCTGGATCATTATTACAGCCACCATGGGGGTCTCAGGTTTACTAGTACCTCTTTCATCATCTGTTGCAGATGCTCCATGAGATCCAGATTTTGCTTGTAATCTTCCACAACCATGTTAAAATCATTCAGCTGTTTTTGTAAGTCACTGATTGACCCCAAGAGAACTCTAACTTTAGCATTAGGTTCATTTGCAAAAGGGTCAATGACTTTCTTCTCTAAATTATCCATCTTCTTTTTAAGAATCTGTTTAAAAGACATAGCTATGTTAAATACTGCAACAAATTGTTTCTATTTTTAGAAATTTAATATAAAAAAGCAGGGGAAAACCACACAAACATATTTCTTGTCCTGTGTTTTAAAAATTACAAGCTGCTCTTTCAAAAATCAAAGGAAACTGGAGGGCCTCTGCAATGCTGATTAAAATCGACGTAAACTATATTTATTAAAGGTTTAATTGAGCTAATCTTTTTGAGCTTAAAAATAAACAAATATCTGGAGTAATAAAACGTGGTCATGTATGACTTGCAACTAAAAAGGCCATTGAAGGAAGAGTTTGTGGTGAACGCAAAAAATGGGTGAGGCTAGCGGGGGTCTAAGGTGCAAATGAGCATGATCAACTCCTGGCAATGAATACAGCCAAAGGTTCTGAGGAAAAAAGTTCATCCTACATGATGAAATGAGAAAGACAAGAAAGTAGCTTGATGCAAGAGTGTTATTTTGGGGTTTTTTTTATGGAAAAAAGACTATGTCACACATATTGTGAAGTAATGGAGGCAAGAAGAATAAAAGATTAAACAGAAAAATAATGGTGGATAAAAGGAGTGAAGTCAGGAATTGAGTTAACATCATTTCACTGAAGTAAGTGCAAGAATAACAAGAACAGAACAATGAAAAATGTCTCAGTCAATGACAGACAGGGAGGATATAACGGTGACTAAGAGAGAAGCGCACAAAAAATTTTGTGATGTGCCAATCTCCTGTGATGTGCTTGGCATAGGCTGAGTAATTCAACTGGTGAAGCCTTTACAAAGCCTAGAATTTCTATTACCTGTATTTTCTCTGCATATGTATCAACTTGCTGAATCTGTATTCTAAGCACTTTCATATTTCGAGCTTTTTCAGTTTTCTTCATATAGTTAAACTTCAAATTGTTGAATTTCTTTTTGAGATCCTTAAATGATTCTCTGAGCTGCAACAGAGTAAACATATTTTTTAGTAAAAAAGAAATCAGCACACATCAGACTTTTTTAAGAGCTGTTTAAAGGACAATTTAAACACTGAAAATTTAATATAGAAATTAGTAATACTATGTCATATCATAAAGCATCCTTAGTTCCACAGAATTTCTCTGACAGTAATAAAAACTAGTAATCTTGCTAAATCAATATTTTTGCATTCTGAAAAGTACTGTTTCCAGAATAACTGGGGCAAAAAAAGGATTGGGTCAAGGGATGAGATAATTGCTCAGACAATCTATGAAAAAATCCTATCCAGGAGTTTCCCCTGATTTTAACTAGAGGTAGATGCCCCTTCACATACTTAAGTCTATTTAGTAGAAATGGTAGTTGCATAAATGTATACCCACACTCAGTTTCCAAAAAACCAGTTTTAATGGGCTTGGGCAAGTAGATTTGTTTTTATTGCTAGTACCTTTCTCCTACAATACATTTACTTTATGTCAGGTTTTTTTTGTTGGTGTATTGTCCCATTCCCCACCTCTTTTTCAAAAGTCCTGCATCTGAAAAGAAGTTACACATGGGCTTAATTTTATGCACTGTGCTAGTCCAAACATCTTAGTACAATTACTCACAGCATACAAAGAGGAATACAGCTCTTTGTGGGATCTAGAGGTAGACTGTATGACCACCTGACTTTCAAATAAATATTCTGTGAGTATGGCAGCAGAGAGATCTTGCCTAACAGACATGGAAAGCCTCACCTAATTACTGCTAGACAGACTTGGTACTGGGTGAGGATACTTTTACCAGTCAGCATTGACTCGATGCAGGAAGCCCAACATTAGGGAAAATTATTCTCACAATAGTATAAATTAAAATTAACTAGTACGTCCAATCATGAAGTGTTCATGACTTTCAAGACTTTTCAGATGAACTTATATCAGCTAACTACTGTTAAATCTAGTTATATTAAATTTGTTCTAAAACTTTTAAAATTAGATGGAATATAGCTACACTTTCTTTAATCTACAGAAAATATTATAAAGAGCCAGAAGGATAGGAATGACACTGATGAAGATCTAGAAAGCTGTGATTTCATTTACACACATACAGATCAGATGCATTCCACTTTACCAGAAAGAGTTTAATACATATTAAAAAGAAGAGTCATATATAATGAACATAATTTAAAACCCAGTGTTTATTTACCATGGGAACTAGTTATAATATAGGGTTGTTATATTCTTTATTTTTTGTTTTCAAGTGACAATTCCATTTCCTTTAATATTTTCTTACAAGTGGGCCCTTAATAAACCAGATGTCATTTTTTTCATTATCAATGTTACATAAATAAGCATATCAAAACCATTTAGAGAAATTATTGTTAAAGGGCTATGAAATTTTTAAGCATCGTTTTCTTTATATTTTTTCTCTGAAAGCTACACGACCAATTTTATTTACAACTTTTAAAAGTCCTTTCAGATATTACTGTTACTTTTTAATTTTTTTAAGCAAGAGATACAAGAATCAAAATAGCAAAAAACCTGCTTAAAATCAATACTATTTTAATTACCTTGCAATTCCGTGATCACATTTTCAAGTTATTTGTAATTAATTCAAAAAATTTGAAATGGAAGAATATAAAAATGACCAAAATATTGATTTTAAGAATTTCAAAACCTTTACATCAATAATATTTTGTTTTTAGGATTATGTATAATAATAATAATAATAACAATTAATTAATTATGTAAGATTATATTTATTTAAAGATGCTGATGTAAAGGAATGCAGAAGTTTTAATGCTTTAGGATCTGTCACTCCAGACATGCAAATAAAAAGAACTTACTTTATTAGTGTTAACAAGTTCATGTCACATCCACAGTTCAATACCTAAATATGTATTTGAGGCTTTTTTAAAATTAAAAAGTCCTACAGATTTCACCTGGCCCCTCTCCGCCCTCCTGCCAGGGAATCCAGGGAGTAATGAAGGCTTATTTTGCAGCTACTGTTATTGGAACAGCTAACAATCAATCATTATTATTATTATTATATACTAATGTTAATCCATCAAGGGATATATTTTTCATTTTCATTTCATCTAGTGGGATGTTGTCACATTATTTCAGCAGTGAATAAACAGATGGTGCTCATTCAGTGTAGTGGAAAGGAAGGGAATTCTATCACTGGCCCTGTGATCTCCGATTAGTTTAAGCTCTTTATCCCACCTAAGTATGCAGAATAATAAAGTCTATCTAAAAGCCTTCTGTTAATACAATCACTTCTGAAGAACAATATTTTTTTTATTCAGAACACAAGAGTCATATTTGCTGCTTCAATTTTGTGGGAAAGAAAATATGAACAAGAGTTTTAGTTTATTTCACTGGCCTGTGCACATACAGGCTAGTAGTGATAATTTATAAGGCCAGAGGCTCTCCTCATAGCAGTATGTGAAATTAGATCTCCTTGTTTCAGATATGATGGCTCATGTGTCAAAGGTCTGCAGCTGCTGTCACTCCTCTTTCAGCCTCAGTGGAAAAAACAGATCCAGCTCTGACCTGTACATCAGACTGCATGTGCACAACTCCTGTTATCATCAGCAATTGCACCAAGGACAATGTATGGCTTCCAAGTGTTAGAAATCTAAACATACCTCAGTTTTGCAAGATTAAATGAGAAGTACTGAAGGGACTATGCATCCAAATATGCTTTGGTGACTTCAGCCCACTGCTTTAATGGAACTTTGTACCTTGTCTGTTGTGTCATAGTCTTTAATCAGGCAGCTGTTCCTAACTATAGTTGCCCTATCATGGTTGGAGAATGATAGTGGAGGAGAGGGGTTCAATTTATCACAGGACCACAAAATAAATGGAAAAATCAAGTTAAAAGACACTTTAAACATGTTTCTGTTAACAGTACCATTCTAGTAAATGCTTTGATTCCTGTGAGCCACTCTAGAAAGAATTTCAATGTTGTTAATCCCATACCTTTCCCTTTCTATTCATATACAAAACTTTTATTAGCATCAATAAAAAAACACCCCATAAAAGCAGGTTGCTGAAAACAGATTTTCAAAGTGACAAACACTAAGAAACAGTCAAACAATAAGTGGAAAGAAAAAAAAAGGTGCTGTTCAAGTTATTAATGACTACTTTTTTTCCCAGGGCAACAATCAAAATAGATTACAAGGTGAGAAATGTGGCTACATATTGGTTCCTACTGACTTGTGAATAAAGATAGCTCATTACCATTTATGGATAAAATCCATATTTCCAGTCATATCTTTCCCTAAATTTATAAATAATGACATGGTGAAGAAGAAATGAGATGACTGGGAAGAGCTGCGGACATACTGCAGGATCTGTTGCTCTTGCAAGTTTTATGCAGACATGCACAAATGCTTTTTTTAAGGTGATCACCTAAAGAAAAGGCTGTTTCATCGCAAAAGCTGTTGTGTGTAACCAACTGTGTCACTTATAATCCCCTGTACAGATCCAGTGTAGCGTTGCTATATCCAGCATATCAGTGTACCCGAGGCTGGGCTCACAAATGACTGCAGTGTAACACAGGGGAGGTGCAGCTCTTCAGAGGCTGCTACCCAAACCAGCTCGTGGAACAAGAAGCCCAAACTGGCAAATACAGATCCCAAAGATGAGCTTTCCTTATACTTCTCAAAAATGCAGAGGACATAAATACTTATTTGTCTTTTCAAATTCTCTCTAAATTAGAGAAGGTACAGAAAAGGCATGCATTTTACTGTTCTCTCCTCCAAAACTCATGCTACAGATTCTTGGCGATAAATGTCAGTATTTGTTTCCTTGTTTCTTATAGAAGCACCAGTATGTTACAAACACAGGGAACTTGCTAAGTCCTCTAAGTATCTCTTCAAACACTACTGAGTTCTAAACACCAAAGCCCTAATTCACATGCTGTATTTACACACTTAAATTAATCACATCAAACATAAATTAATGCAAGTGTTTACAGCAGAATCCCAAATATTTTCAGTCAGCTTTAAAGTTTGCTCTGTAAACTGGTAAATCATTACTAAATTATCTGGTTGGTTGTTTACTACGTGACAGCCATGAACAGCTGCTGCTTGCTGCTGGCACATGAAATATTTATTTGCTTAGACACGGTAGATAGTAAATAAATTGTTAGTTCAGACAGGTCTGCTACATACTAGCAATATTCAATTTCTGATGATAAAATTGACAGAATTTAAAATACTGAAGGTAATACTCATAAATAATATTCTCGAGGTAGTGTGGTGTCTGGTTTCTTGATCCCTGAACAAAATTAGTTATAAATGCTTAATTAAAAAAAAAAAAAAAGAAAATGGCAGTATATTAACACATATACAGGTACATTAGCCAAATATTTGTTTAGGAAATACCTTCATCTTCTATGCTAACCTCTAATAGAAAAGAACCTAAAGAAAATGGTATCCACATGCCAAATTAGTGTATTTTAGTTAGTTTATATTTAAGATTTAATTAGGTTTGGGGATGATAGGTTTTAACTTAACCAATCAACATGGCTTTCCCAACTGAAACAGAAAAATAAATTAAAAAATCCCAAGAGTGAACACTGTAATTGCTGTGCAGTTATTTTACAGAGAGTATCCAAAAACTATCAGAAGACAAAAGATACATTTTGCCATATAGGACACGTGGTGAGTAACCCACCACTGATGCGAGCTTTTATTTAAATTTGAGACAGAAGATTGGCTTTTTCCTCTACTTCCTGCTTTCCCTTGTAGTCTAACAAGCAGTAAAAATAGAAAAATAATTCTTCTTAGAAGGGAGCCACTTTCTCTTGCCCTCATTATGTAATCCTAGAACCAAAGGACAAAACCAAGAGATTCTTTTATTTAACAGTGTGTCTGAATATGGCCAGCCTTACATACAGACTCCTTTTCTTCAGCAAATTTGAAGGGTTTTCAGTAAAAACCTAGAACATTTTATTTCAAACCTCAAATAGTCCGATTCTGTCATGACACTGCGAAGTACAATGGGACTTCTTGTTTAGACACTGCATGCTTCATTCTCTTCTACAGCATGGTTCCCTCTGCCAGAGGGCTTCTCCCAACCACGTGCTCTTCATGTTGCCTCTTGCCATCAGACAAAGAGTTACAGAAGACCAATGTGAAACACATTCAGCTTGTATCTAGAAGTGTAACTGACATTCAAGGAACACTTTTTTATAAAAATATTTTTTTCAATTTCAAATTATCTTTTTGTGAAAATGGATACTTTTCACAAACACACAAAATAATTTTTAAAAGAAAACCCGAACAATAATTTTCTCATTGGAAATATTTGGGACAAAAATCTCAGTCACCTCTTCTTTGGTGATTTTCACAAATAGAGTCTGTCTTTACTTAGGTGTAGATTGACCTAGCAAAAGATAAAAATAAGAATATATAACTTTCAGTGTCCTGTGTTTTTACTACCTTTGCTTCATGCTACAGGGAACATTAATGTGAAATCCTTCCAGGTCAGAATCCAGCTTATGTACTTTACAGATGCAGAGGAGTACAATCTACAGAACATCAGGTACAGAGCCCATCAGCCTCTTATTTTAATGGATCACTCTGGGAAAGTAAATTCATTGAGAGGTTTTTCCTAAATTAATTTTTGTGGAGACATCTAAGGAATGCAACCTGCTATTTGTGAATGCATTTGCATTTGGCCTATCAAGATGTTGATAATCATATTAACTGAGTAATTATTCCTAACCTAAGTTCTGTAATGTTAAATTCTAGTCTCTTGTGCCAATGAACATTTCCTTTCCCCTCTCGCAGTTTTTAAGTATCATATCTTGTGTTTCTGAAAAGGTGTTAGTACTAGACTATTCTGAACTTTTCATTAAAATACTGAAAGTTCTTTCCAATGGCCTGACAACAGCCATATGTATAAATTCTACTTTTGTTTGAAACTTTAGCTTCATAAGAAAAAGGTACAAAGACTCGTGTTTCAGATGAAGCTGGCTGAGCTGAAGGCCAAAGAAAATATAGCTGCTCTATTTCCAGTCCTCTTGGTACAGTGAAAGCATTTTATTGCCAGCCCAACAGCTTGATAGAATCCTGAACAGTAGAGCCTTGAACCATAGATTACTGTTGCTGCTGCATAGATCCAAGGTTGCTGTTAAAATGAAAATCTGTTTTTCTATATACATATGAAGCATTTAGGGAAATGGTAAACAGCAATGTATATTATAGAACACAACAACTCCTTCAACAGTCATTCAATGTGTTGGGATTTATCCCATTTACCTCATTTATATCCTCTTGAGTGGTGCAGTGTTGGAAATACTGTGACAGCTCTTCCTCATACTTATCGGCTCTGGAGCTCCAGTTTATGCTATCACACTCAAATCTAGCAAGTTCTTGCTTCAGATTGCTTACAGAAACATTCAAGCAATTCTAATGAGGAAAGAGACAAAGAAATTTATCTGTCTCAGGAAAAGTATTGATTTAACCAATCCAAAATGAAAATCATTGAGGCAGAACGCGCATAGTTCAGCCACAATGGGCTAGAGTAAACTATTAAACCTTCACAGGAAGGACAGCAAGGACACAGCAGTTTCAGTCACTGGTAGTCTGGGGAGTAGTTTTGGGTCAAAGGCACAACCTAAACATGGTGTCTCCTCTGAGCAAAGAGGAAGTGACCTACTCTAATACTTTGCCACCTGAACAACAGCTCCTTTCTGCCATCAATCAGTTTGTGGTGTCTGAAGAGCAGACTGCCAATAAGAATAATCTAGCCAGGTCATAAGGAAAGTCTTCCTTTCTTAGTAAGTGAATGAATACGAGGCGATGAAAATCCTTCCCTGAATAAATAATTCCTTTCTAAAACGATATCCATCTTGTCATGAAAATCAGTCCTGAACCCACTAATAAGGTAACACTGTTATTATATTTCCTTTTTCTGTTCTTCTGTTTCCTTTCTTTATAGAAGAATAAATCTGCAAAGCAACCTTTACAAAGTAGCAGGATTGTAATGCAGAGATTCAAGAAATTGCCATCAGGGTCTTGAACTTCACAAAAAATACTAAAGAAAATTACGTTTTTTTTCTTTTTCCAAGCACTGATATTGTAAGATAAATTTCCCTAAAGCTCTCTCTGTATTTTTCTCAGAGAAGTAATACATTTTTGCACATCTAAAATTCAGCCAGGAAAGTCCAATAATCTTTCATATTTATCCTTGACTTCAAAAATTATTCTACTTATACTCACAGGTTGCTGCACTGCAGACAAGATATCCACTCCCTGGGTAATAAGTAGATTATATAGTTGTCTAATATGTGCATGTTTCTCCTGAGAATTCACAAGGTAGGCTTTAGCCTGGTGCACATTTTCAGGGTCCCCACATATTTCAGGAATATCCAGTTCTCCTGATATTGATAGACATTCCAGCTGAAATATACAAAACCGAAAATCAGTGCGTGTTTAAAATAACTTAAAATTTCTTCCTTACCCACCTAAACTTTTTTGAGATGGGTTTAAGTAATTAAAATTGGGTTCAGATCTGCGTTTTAAATTCTAACGATTCATGCATGTTTAGACCCAAGATTTTAATTCTGATCACCAGGCTGATTAAAGCTATTTATTTGGGGAAAAGGAAAGAAAAGAAAGAGGAACCAAACCCAAAGAGAGTTAAACTACAATGGGAAGAATATATATTTTAAAATATTATACTCACTTCTTTCTTAATGTGATGGAATTTGACTGTCTTGCTTAAAATCTCATCATATTCTATCATTGCATCCTTTATTGTTTGATGGAAATGAACAAGCTCACTTATTCTCTCAGAATTCTCTTTCACTGGAAATCCTTTCTGGCTTGGCAATTCCAATAATTTTATCAGGTACTCAAGCTCAGCATTCAGTTGCTAACAAAAATCAGAGGAGTTACTCAATTTGCACAAACATAATTGCAATTTTTCCTTTACATTTGATGAAATAATCACCTAACAGTGGTGAATTGCCTTGGGGAAAAGTCAATGCCACGCACTTTAAAACACTACATTCTGTACTTTTTGCTGGGCACAAATCTCAGCTATCACCCAGCCTTGCACGAAAATAAGTCAAACATAATTACAGGGAAATGGCAGAGTGAACTGCTAAAACTCAGAGACAGTATTCACAGGAGGTAGAAAGTTCACTATGATGCACCTCAGCCTCTGACTGGCTCTAAATTCAAAAGCATGAAGCTGATGCTCTCCTTATACTTCCACCACCCCAATGCTTGTGTGTCACCTTAACACACAGCTAAAACCACACGAGATATTCTCTGGACACTGAAGGCAAAATGTCTTCTCCCCCACCTTTTAAACACACACAAACACTTCCTCCTGGAAAACTGATGTAAAACATAAAACACTTCAAATCCAGACAGAGTGTCTGGTGTCAATGTGGATGTGAATCTTTACAGGACCTAAAAGAGCTTTTGATGCACCCTTCACTCCACTAGCTTGGTTTCTCACCTCGTAGTGTGGTTTCATTTGGTTAAGCTTTTTCTGTAGTTCCAAAACAATTAAAAGGTCACTTCCAAGGTCAACTGGTACTGCAAGCTGGAGGGCCTCTTGAAGAATCTCTAATCCATGAGTAGTCTAAAAGATAATCAAAAAGTTCAGCCTAACTGAAATTCTTTTCAAAAAAACCCCAAATTTAAAGTCAAATCTAAATTTGTAACAAAAACCTTCCTCAAACAAGGCACCCAAATGCTGTAGAACCTCTCTGTTGCAAACCTTCTGAGTGACAAGGGTGATAAGATATCGCTAAGACAGCATGAAAAAACGACTCAGACGCCATGACTGCAGGACCCACAGACACACTATTTGTGTGATAACAGAGGTGCTGGTGTACTGCTGAGTTGCACTAGAGAAACAGCAGATACAAGCCTAGCTGGTGTTTCTGGTTCTGCTACTAGCCTAGCTAGTGTTTCTTCTAAGGAGCACTGCACACTCTCCCTGTGCCAAGGCTTCAGTCCTCTTTCTGTAGGAACCTGGTTGGACTTGAGTTCAGTATCTATTAGGACACAGCTTAGTTTAGCAACTGTTCAGTCTCAAAAAAATGGTGCTTTTAAAAAGAAAAAAGAAAATCACGGCTTGTAAAGCATTGATTAAACTTCATTAAAACTTAGAATTCGAAGTGGAGACTTGGACTTGTATGCATTTGAGTAAGGGAAAAAAGATTAAAAACATTTCATGTTTCCTGATGATTAACTAGCAGAACAGAGAACAGACTAAGGACAAGAATTGTATCGTCCTGATCATCACTATTTCTTAAATAATATCTATAATAGTTGATGAGAGAGTCACAGACAAATTAATAACGATCTAGAACTATTTGCCACAGTTGCTTTCTTCCTCTCTATTTTACTTACGATTTTCAGTTGTTCTTTAAATATCTGGCACTGTTGCTTGATGGGTTTCACTTGAGTAATTTTAAAATTCCAGATGGCCCAAAGATCAGTCAGCTCTTTCCTTTCTTTATTCAGGTTAATAATGATATCTTCTGTTACTTTTATTGATTTTTCTACTTCTAATATTAAACTCTCATTTACCTGGCAAATAAACAGACAAAATTTTTTCACATGTTTTTATAAAATACAATTAAAACCTTATAATTTTAAATAAAGTTTAATAAAACCCCAACTATTCTAGTGTAACTTTAAAAAAAAATCTGATACTTTTAAATATACTTTTCTCTTAATATTTTCTAGAAACAGGCACAGCTCGACAGAACTGGTAAACTGAGGACATAGCCAAAGCTGGAGTTTAAAACATAGAACAGGTCAGTAATGACTGAATTATTGCCATCTGATGGCTGTTTCACACTCGGACAAAATAAAATAATTTCTGAATAAACAGAACTACCTAAAATGTCCTTTTGGAGAATAAATAGCAACTGGAAAACAAAGTAGGTGAAGAAAAGATCAACCCTTTGTGTTGATAAACAAAACAGCACCAAAGCACAGGAAGGCTAAAGTATTTGAATATTTAGTATTTTTTCCTCTTTCCAATAGATCCTCTATGAGAAATAGCAGAAAACTGCATAATGCCATTTCTGGTTTTCCCATTTAATTTTTTTTTCCTAAGAGTAGTTGTTTTTGTAGATTACTAGTATGATCCATATCTTCCAGATACTTAAAAGCCACAACCTGGGAATATCATGGAAACAGGGTAGCAAAAAATACAGTGACAACATATTTCCTGCTCTTTAGGGAGATAATGCCTGAAGATGTGTAAAGACTTTGACTTCGCCATTACTCTGTCTTAGCTGTGCTTGGCTGCATCCAGCAGGGACACAAACCCTTCAGTCACACTAACTGCCTGAGCATTTCCCCTCCCTCAGGTGGTTTTTCCAGCTCACCTTGCATGCTGCTGTAGTTTACCAACACCACCTCCCCCTTCTCAGCTTAATGTGTAATTTAATTGCTCCCTAGTCTGTCTTACAAAAGCAGAAAGAACAGCTGGGTATCCAGGCTGTCTACATTACTTGGGATTACTTTAGGAGGTGTAGCTTAGGGAATGATTGCACATCTCAAACGATCACCTCATGAAGTGGTGTTGGAAAATCCGACAGGGATGCCTAGGCAGTGTGGGTGTCGGACAGAACGTAAAGACACCGGGAATGATTATCTGCAAGGAAGTAGCTCTAACATCCATTTCTTTACAAGAATTCATACACCCAGTCAGCAAAGACTGCCTGCCTTTCAGTCGAAGTAAAATAAACTTAATATTGTACTTGCATATATGCTGCTTTCCAGCATGAACAAAACAGATATGAGCGTGGGTTACATTTGTATGCATGGACAGGGTCCTTAAGGGCTCTGTCACTGCTAACCACAAAACTTTTTATATTACTTGCAATGCCATAAGCACTCAAATAATACTTTCATATTCTAGAAGTATATAACAGCATTAGCCCCTTTAAAACTAGGTACTGGAGAAACCACAATCTAGGCATAGAACTAGGATTGGACCTCATCACAGGCAAATATAAAAATTCAGTATGGTTTATCAGATTATACTCACCACACTTACTAAATTAAGAAAATAGCAACCCATATTTTGAGTGGAAAAAGTCTTCTTTATAGTATTTTGCCACTGAGTATTAGCTGACTCCATTGCAATTTTATTTTCAGCCTCCTTGTTTGTCAGTAGTGGTTTTGAATTATAGAATTCCTTCAGATTTTTGATATCATCATTCACCTATAGAAAGGCATTAAATAAATATCAAAAAACAAATCAAAACTTGAGGTGCTATAATCAGAAGTTACACAGATATGATAAATTTGCATAGCATGGGCTGAATCTTCTCCTAATTTTAAGATCTATGAGTCCCTAAAATATTTTAAAACACCAAATAATAAAACAGTTTCAAATCATTTGAAAGCAGACTGATGGCAGCAATTAGCTCAATTTCTGTCACATATCATTACATGGATTTTATGTACCAGTATATCAATGCACTGATTTTCACTAATCTGCTTAATATGAAGTAACTGAAGTTAGCAATAATCAGAAGTAGATGTAATACAGGATTTTTTGTAGTTTATTCTGCAATAAATAAATCCTATGGCTAATTTTATCTGATAGGTTCCATTTTTTTCCTCAATTTCTTTCTAAATATTAAAGAAAAGCTACCATATTACAGAACCTTAAAATGGAATCCAAATCAAAATGAAAATTAACTGTCCTGGACACAATTAGCACAGCTACCAAAATTATGTTGGTATTGAATCGCTTATGATTTGAGCTACAGCTGGTTTTTATTTCATTTTTAAATCCAGTCGTAGGAACCAGCACGTCAGTGGAAGTAGTGCAAGGCAGCAAAAAAGATCTCTAGGAGCATATCATTGGACATTTTTAAAAGTTATATGAAGCAAATCAGTCAATTTAATATTCAGAGCACATATATGGGAGCATTTTTATCATGTATATAATGAGAGTACACATGTGCAGAGGAGAAAAATTAAAATCAATTACAATTCTTCCTATAATAGAAGCACATTTTTCAATTGTAAGAGTTTTACAGTCTAGTCAGTGAATAAATAAGTAATCCATACCTCTACAGCTGACTGTAAAAAGGCCACATAAGTTTCTAGAATTTCTAGCTTTGAACTAATATTTTTTTCAATTTTTTTCAGTTCTTTATTCAGAAAGTCAGCTCTGCTAGAAAAAGCTGCCACCTGCTCAGGTTCCAAATCTTCCACGTTTTTGATGATTCCCTCAGCTGTTCTCAGCTCACATGAAGTTTCCTTTGAAGATAGAAGCATAGAAAAAAAATATGTATAATGACTGGAAAGGATTTGTGAATATTGGCATCACACTGATAATTTTCATTAGGATTGCTTTCTTATGTATAATTCAATTACTTGTTTGAAGAGGAGCTCATAATGGAGATTAAATCACAGAAATACCCATTTCTTTCCTAAAAATGATAGGTATGGTTATTAAAATAGCTATTTTGAAAGCTAGCATATCACAATCCCCAGAAAGAATAGTTAAAAGAGGTGTATATATCTGTCAGGGCAAAGTAGACACTGAAGCAAACAAAAGTAACACCCTGGCATGCAAAAAAATTGACAGAAAAGACACTTAAAACTATTTTAAAGTCTTGAAAGAACAAAAAAGTTGCTCTTGCTTATCTGCTGAGGTTTTTATATTGTTACTTTGTGCTCTCCAGAACTGTTTTAAAGTGAATTTTATTTCCACAGGCACTGTACAGATCTATCCCTTGGGCCCCATAAGCTGTTGCCTGAAACAAGAAAGAACTCTGCAGGAGTAATGGAGTTTTAAGTACTGAAAATCCATAGGATACTCCTAAAATACACACTGCCATGTTGATCAGCTTAGGCTGAAATATGCACCTATGTCAAGGCTATGGAAGGGATTCAAGTGGTTTTAACCCACTTTCAGATACTGCAGTGCTGCTGTGGGAGCTGGAAAGGCCCTGGATGTGACATAAAAATAGCCTCATGTGTTACAGAGCTGAGTGCTGCAGGGCTCTCGTCAAACAGCTGCACTCCCACCATGACCAGTGGATATCTTTACAGCCCCCTTCACAGTTTCTCTAAATGGGAACTACTTTTTTCTTTTTTGCCAGTTCATCTCTTTTATTTGGCGTAATAAACTGCAGGAAGGTTTTTCTCTGACTCTGGCTGTCTAGACAATTATTAAACCTGGTGCCTCACATAGGAGTAGCAATCCACATTTAAAGAGTCTTCCTATCTAGAGTTGGTACGAGGATCCTGAGGCAGTGACAAATAACACAGTGAGATAGAGACAGGAGTGGGGAAAAACAGTGATTCAAGGGCTGACGTGTAATGTTATCTGTGGTTTTTCTCATTAACTACAATTTAAAACACACCATAGACCAATTTTCTTTACAAGAAACTCAGCCTCTCAACTTACTTAAAATTACATACAGGAATCATTTGTTTCTAAAAACACTTAACGTTATTGAAAGGTTTTTTTACCTTTGTTTGTTTAGCCAGATCAAGGTGTTTGTTCAAAACTCTTTCTGACTCACACAAACACGAGCCGATCTCCATACCAACTGCAAGCATCTGGGCGAGTTTTTTAATTGATTGTGACACCTTTATTTGAAAGTATTATTCACATGGTTAATTTATATAAGGAGACATTATAACACCAGTGTAAAATACCACTTTTTATAGAAAAAAAATGAGGTAACATTTGTCTGTTGATGCATAGATTATGTTTCTGGGCATAATAATGTCATGGTTTACACCCAACTGGCCAATAATACCACACAGCTGCTCACACACACACCTCCCCACACACACCCTCAACCCCAAATGGTGGGATGGAGAGAAGAAATTAAGAAAAGGTAAAATTTTTGCTTTTATGTCATGTATAGTCAGAGAAAGTCAGGAATTAAAATATAAGCAAAGAAAACTCCATTATTTCTTCAACAGGCGTGATCAGAACCCCTTCCTGTTTGCTCTCATTTTATTGACAGTGCTTTCCTTTACCCTAAATATCCAAGGCTTGTGATTTCCAAATGGCACAACTGCATTATAATCTAGCTATTATAGCCCTGGCAGAAATATTTTGATTCTGCTCCAGGTTTTTTTCAGAAAGTACATTTAAAGCTTCTCTGACAAGGCAAGAGACCTATTTTTGTGCAGATACATGTACTAAATGCTTAATTAAAGTCACTAAGATATTATATATGCACTATGATAACACAACAGATTATGAAGAGCACAGGCAGATGATGCCAGACATAACACACATAGTTATTATTAGACATGTGAATTCATATGTAACTTTTTTCTTAAGAAGTGGCTGCTAATTGAGGTTAAAACTTAATTATATGAGGCTGGGGGCAGTTGAATTTGGCACAAAATTCTTTGGGATACTTTGCATTAGAAGGCTGGGATGAAAAGTGCATTGCTTGGTAGGAATATAACAATAAGCGCTCTTCACTGCAACGAATAATCGTGTTACAACACAAGTCTCCAAGATGTCCTCTAATGCAAGGCTGGGAACAAAGTGATTAGAACAAAGTGCAGATTGAAACCTTATGTTCAAATTGAGGTCTACATTTTAAGTGAAAATTACCTTCATAGTTTAACTTTTAGCTTAAGAATCTCAACACGATAAAGACATCATTTCTATACACATAAATGGTATAGAAAAGGACCAATTAGTATTAAATTGAATTCATATTTGATTGAGAATAGCTCATTACAAACATCATGCAAATATAAAATATCAGATTGCAGACAATTATTCAGTGATTAAATTTACTTTTCTGGTCTACGCTCTTGGTTCCTTCATAAGAACCCCTTGCGAAAAGACTATATTTTTTAAATTTGAATTTACACATGGAAACTTATTTAGGAGCTATTTGTCTATTCCATCTCTGACAGGTCATTTAAAAGGTCTGTAGTACTATATGATATTCAAGAGTTTAAAGAAGACTGTGATGTCCTTGATGCATCAATACCTTAATTAACAAAAAGAATTTTTATAGTGAACAGAATCTAGTCTCCTTCAGATTTACTGAAAATTTGCTGTGGTTCAGTCACTATGCTTATTAACCCTCAATTTTGCCACACTTTTATTTTTACCTTCAGCCACATAAAGCAGAGGACAGAAGCAGTATAGGAAACCTTCTTACAGGTCACAGGACTGATTGCTCACTTCTTTTCCAAAAGAACAAATTAAAATAGCTCATTATCCAAGCAAATCCATGCTTAATTGAACATCACTGGTAAAATGCACTCGTGGAAACAGCTGAATTTTTCAGAACAGCTTTAGGTTCCTTTGTGTTGATAAGAGCATACAGCATTCCAACTACAACTGTGCTCTAACAAACTTGTTATTATTTGATTCAACTTTAATATTCACTACAGCTAAATTATGGAAATACAATGTACTGTTCATGAACGCATTAAGAATGTTATTAAATGCTTCGAGAAGATGTGCTATGATGATTATAATAATCATCACAAAGATCATCAGAATGCTGGACACCTCTCCTATGGTGATAGGCTGAGACAGCTGGGGTTGTTCAGCCTGGAGAGCAGACGACTTTGGGAAGACTTTATAGGAGACCCTTCCTATAAGGAACCTCGAGAGTGACTTGGAGTGACAGAACAAGGGATAATGGCTTCAAAATGAAACAAGGTAGGTCTAGATTAGATAATAGGAAGAAATTCTTCGCTATGAAGGTGGTACAACACTGGCACATGTTGCCCAGAGAAGCTGTGGATGCCCCATTTGTGAAAGTATTCAAGCCACGCTCAGTGGGGCTTTGAGCTGCCTGATCTATTGGAAGTTGCCCCTGACCACAGCGGAGGGGTTGGAACTGGATGTTCTTTAAGGTGCCTTTCAACCCAAACCATTCTGTAATTCTATGATGTACCTTATTCAGATGATCTTCAAGTGAGGCAGTCCATTGCTGTTTCTTCAAAGCAAGTTCTTCATAATCTGGACACTGGCTGTTTAATTCATCTACTTTTTTTTGAACATATTCCATCATTTTCTGAATTCCTGCCACCCAAGAGCTAAAATGGAAAAGTAGAACTATCATTTATTTCTCATTTTTTGCTCAACATAGAGGATGATTATGATTTTAAAAAAACCCAACACTTCTTCTGTTGATTTGTATGATGAGTAACTTATGAAATAGAAACTGTTACCCTTAAATGAAAAATAACCAAGAGAAATATTAAAATTAATCCAAATAAAATTGATCATCAATAAAACACAGGAATGAAGTTTCCAAACAAATAATTCGTTACCAGTGCCTAAGGTAGATTCACAAGACAGATACATTAATTCTCACAAGACACATAGCCTGATTCACTGAGAAATGGCTCATTTCACTTCTCACTCTAGCTCTACTATCTAAAAACTGAAATGACAAATGGAAGAGCTTAAAAGAGAAAATATATGGCATAACAGTTCTACTTTTAAAATAATGTTTTCTTTGGATTGTCAAATATTTCAGTGTTTGAAATAGTAGTTGGAAAAAGAATGTCATATACATTCTAAGTCAACCTTTCCTTAAAGGTGTTGTTTTAACGGGAGAAAAAATCCCACCAATTTAAAAACCAATGGCTTGCCTTTGAAGTTAATATCAGGGAAGCAATTCAGAATCTGAATACTTGAGGCAGTCCACTTTAGATTGTAAAGAAGTTACCTCATACAATTAAGAATTGAAGTTTTGATATAACCCCCCCATACACATATCAACTCATTTACTACTTAAATTTATTCATCGTAAGAGTTTTTGTAAAACAGACATGTTCAAAATAAGTTTTTTCATTGCTTTAGCTTCTTCAGAAACTTATATTAATACAGATGCTTATTCCAGGTTTCTTACTTTGTCCTCTAGTATTAAGGGAAATTTTCTTCAGATAAGGCTCAAAGTTAAATTCTGTAACCTCAAAGAAAAAATGTTAGTCTACACTACTAATATAAAGTATGGTGTTAGTATATCATTTTGTTTGAATTTGATCCAAGAATTTGACACAAAAAGAACCCAAATTTTAAGTCCTTTTCAGGGAGTAGGTGATTTCAAACTTTGTAAGTTACTCTTTCGAAAATTAGCAAGATCTTAGTTTCTGCTTTAATCTCAAATTCTAAAAATGTCATTCCTCTATTCCTGTTCTCCTAAAAAAGAGGTATGTTTAAAAACAGCTACTAGCACTACTCATTTTAAAAAAGCAGTAAGAGAATAAGATTTACAGGTTTGGAAAAGAATACTTTACATCTCAATAAAGCCTTTGAAAATATCATTGGTTAGTTATGATTTAATACAATATATTTATATCAGCAGTAAAATAAAGACAGTTCTGACACTCATAGGCAAGTCAATTGGCTGGCAAAGTAACAAGGATTTTCTTAGTAGGCAAAACTTACTGCTTGTATTTTTTTATAATGAATACATATAAATTTTTGCTCCTGTTCTTCTAGCTGGTTTTAAATTTAAATATATGAGAACTTAAAAATCAGCCTTACAATATTTTAATTGTGAAGCACTCTGGATTTACAAGGACTTTCCTTTGCCACTTTTCTAGCATCTGTTCATCTTTCAATATGAATATTTTCAGCATTTTCATTTATTCATTATTTCAAATAATGAATTTTATTATTTTCATATTTCAAACTATTTCAAAGAAACTTTTAGTATAAGTTTGCACCCATGCTTCAAGATCTATATTTTGTCATTTACATACATTTACTTTTCCAAAACATTAACTAAACCGTTGCTTCTGAATTCTGCCCTACCATACCAATATCAGTTTGACACCACTCTTACAAGTAGCATTCCTAAAAATTTTCGTTTAAGAGATTGGTTCATACAAATACCACTAGAGAAATATGGCAGAAGCACTGAGTCTTTAAATGCCTATCTACTTAGTCAACTATTCTGGCTCTAAACGCAATTTGATTCTAACTAGCTGAGTTATAAAGCAACCTATAGATATGGAGAAATGCAGCAGATACACAAAAATGGAGGGAATACCTGTGAGAATCTGCTTTATTAACTAAAGTTTGTCCCTTTTGCATGGCAGTTGCTGTGGAACCTTTAATTGCTTCCTGCAATTCCTTGTACTTCAGTGTCAATATAGGTAAATGTAAGCCTTCCGAAATGGAGATTTTACAGTAGTTCTCAATACTTTCAAGACCGTCAAGTACCTGAAGGAAAAAGAAAATCATATGTTATCAATATTTCTGTTGTTAGAACTCTTCCTTGGAAATGACCTGGTTCTAAAACTTCTATAAATGATCTGAACAAAATAGACCCCCCCCAAAAAAATACAAAAAGACCACTTGGTCTTTGGACACCTTAAAATATAAACTTTTCTAAAGAGTCTTCTAAGTGAAAGATTTTGGTTAAAGGGTTGCATTACTAATAATAGTGATTATAATTAGCCCCTGTGGAGACCACTGTAAGTATAGACATTGCTTCTGGTATCCACACTAGCTTGTAACAGTTTGGGTATTTCAGAGCAGTTCCTGTGTCTTCATACAGCTTTAAGCCATCATGGCAAAGCTCAGGATCTTAAAGCCCAATTTTTGGTAAATAAATGTTTCCCAAATACCTTATTTTGGAAAGCAAGTGCTCTTCTCAATATACTTAAAAGAAAAAAAAGGAGAAAAAAATTTTTTAATGGATTTGCCATTTTGGATAGAACTTTGAGGCAAGAAGTTGTATAAAAAGGGTAATTGAATTTGTAACTTTCCACTTCAAATTGTTTAGCCAACTGTTTGCATAATCCCACATACATCAGCCTTCAAGAGCACACTAATATTTTTATTATCAGGTTATTACTACAGACTTGGCTTCTTACCAACCTTGTCAGCAGCATGAAAAAAGTCATTGGCCTCTTGCAGCAGGGCTTTCCTTTCTTCCATATGGAAGAACACTTCTTCTTGCAACAGACAGATTTTCTGATTTGAAAGCTTTAGATGTTCTTTTTCTGTATAGTCCTCTGAAAGCAAGATCCTAAATGCTTCACCTTCCAATTGTTCCACAGTGCAATTCCATTCCTAATGGGAAAAAATCCACTTTAGTCAGTTACACATAGAAAAGTAACATACAGCATGATAATAAGCTATGCACTGCAAAATGTGTATTGTTGTAGGCATGGAAGCTATCATGATTTAAAACAGTATTTCTACTAGGAGAGGTTTCCCAGAAAATCATGGGTTTAGTGCTAAGAGTTTTCAGCGGTGGCATTCTACATCCTTTGACACAGTTTCACAGGCAGAAGCAGCAGTTACTAAGGTGTCTGCTGGGAAAAATGGTCTGGTTAACAAAGACCAGAAACCTCCCGGTATGACCACACTCTCATGGCAAACAGCCCTTAAGCCCACCTATTTATTCAAGAACAAATTAAAATATTGCCTAGGTAATAGCTACTTGCAGTGAGAGAATTTCTGCTAAGAGTTGTCTGGTAATCGCTTCCATCAAACGACCCTCCCTTACAGCAGGGTGTGCCATCATCCTTGACGTTCTCCACTGTACGGTTTCCCTGATTTCCTACACAATATCATAAGTCCACTCAAAGAATGCCTCTGCCTTATCTGATCATGAACCTTTCTAGCGGCAGTGACAGAAGGAAAAAGAGGAAGATCACATTTCAGAATTTCAAGCCACAGAGTCAGAAACATTTCTGACAATTGAGCCAAGTTCTTTAAAACTAAGGTGCTTTAAAATGGATTCTGCTGAATCAGTTGAAGTTCCCAAACGCGTACTTGGTCTACATTGCACCACTGGAAGCACATTTAGTTAATTAGAACTGATTGCCTATTTAACTCCTCTTTTGTTTTTCAACTCTTCATACTGAACTGACTTGTGCTTCTACTGTAGTGATCCAAATACATATCAATGTTAGGGATTTCTCCACTGCAGTGAAAACTCTTACCTTTCTGCCATGGAAAGCCTAAGCAACAGTAAAAATCTATAGATCTACATTAGTGTTTTATTTAGCTTTTTTCATATTAAATCCACTTGTGCTTTTAATTTTTGTATATTATTACCATTTTTTTAAAACATTAACTAGCCTCTGTTTCAATCAGATTCTAAAGGCTTTAGTAAGAAAACTAATTCCACATATTTCAACAAACCTAGCTTTGTTTCATTTTGAAAAAGAAAGATATGTTCTGGTTGTGCTTCAGTATACCTGCACTGTATGCCTACAAAGATGCAAACTTGTCTCACTCATTCTAACTCTTCTTTCCTTCCATAAGGGAACCTGGAGGAAAAGCCTTCTCAGAGATTTTTCAAGTTCATCTCTTCCCCAAACAAGCACCTGGAGGCCAAATACTGTCCACTGTACTTCCTTCTATGCTTGTTAAAATACTGCTGATTTGGAATATCCTGCAATGAAATTGCTCCACTTTCTCAAGAAAACACTCAAAAAAATCCCCCAAATATCTTGAGGACTTGAATTGAGTACTCTCAGCTTCCTACTAAAATCAAAAAAGATTAATCCTGGGCACAATAAAAACAATTTTTAAAAAATTTTTTCTATTACTGATAAACAGCTATAGCAAAATCTTTCTCATTTTTTTAATATCTTTTTCAAATTAAAATAATGACCATTACCAACATCTGGATGCAATAATCTCCAGCCTGTACTTTTAATTAAGTGAAACTCTGCACTGTATTATTTAATGCACAATTCCCCTTTCATAAAATCCTGTCTTTGTCTCTCTGTCCTAAGCAATATCAAGCAAGAGTGAGGATTTTAGGGATCATAAATCACAGTCTGCTGTGCTGTATTTTTTCCTTTTTACCCGAGAAATTTATCTTGGGGGGAAAAAAATAGGAAGGAGGTGTCCTCATACACACAGCTTAACTGACTTGATTTCCAATTATATCAGCACCATAACATTGTCATCTTCCAATACTTGCAGCTGGAATGACTGGTATGAATTGCATGGTCTGATTTTAATAGAAATTTTACTTACATTCAAACATATAGATGTTAATGACAATTAGAAAACAGTCCTGAAGTTGGGAGCTTTTAACTGGGACTAATAATAATTCACCACAAAAAAGGCAAAGATAGTGCAGTTGAGTATGTGAATCCTCACTTTGCTGTTATGTTCTATTTGTATCATAATTAAAAGGTAGTATTTTATGCAAGAATGAAAAATGCACATGTTAATGCAAGTGGAAAGGAAACTATCCATAATTAGCTTAGAAGCAAATGCAGAAAGACAGAAGTTCTGAATTGTTGCACTGTATTGCAACGTTCAAATTATAATTACAGCAGACAAGACTGATTGTAAGAAAATGACTCAACTTTTAGTGAAATTATTCCCTGTAAGAGTATTTCATTGTAACAAAATTCATAAATTTGTTTGGTACAAGATGCCCAACAGCAGCTTTTAGATGATCTTAAAGCAGATATTAAACTCTGCCTTGCTTTTATTGTGGCAAGACTCTTTGCTAAATTTTCACACAAGCTCAAAACCCCAATTTATAATAGTAATTTATATTTTAAAACATTCCACAAACATTACAACCTTACACACTTTCTGAGGGTATTAAATTTGGGTAGACTCATTTGCTATCCTGTTTAAACATTCCTCAAACTTGGTTAAATTTTTCTATAAAATAGCTAGTGACAACTTCATTTTCAGCTTTCTATTTATAAGGAAATGTTTCTATACATAAAAAGCCTAGGCTTTCCATCAACAGGACATAAAAATTCAGTGGAAAAATCTTAGTTAATTTCTTCTGTTCTTCAGACCTCAACATACTAAATTCATAACATTCTGCCAGCCAGCACTAACATATTTCTTACTCATTTTCCTTGAAAGGAACTTACATTGACTATTCCACTGACTTTTCAATTTATCAGGAGATGCTTGTGAATTCCTCTGACATATTAAAGGCACATTGAATGTGTCTCCTTAGCTCTTGTCACTATTCCTTTCCTCACTCTAGTAAGTCTTTTAAAAACTTGCTTTTGGTATTCCATTTGGCAAGGAAAATGAGTTCTTTCTAGGTTCCTTGATTAAACAGGTATTTTTCAAGAGTGTTAAAACTGATGAATTAAAAATATTGTAGCTTTAAGCAAAAGTCTTGAAAATTTGCTGCCTGCTAAAGTATCCAGCACAAGTCTGGGGGAAAAAATACAGAAATACCTACAAATTTATCTTCTTATTAAACAATTATTGTGGGATAAATGGATGTTTTTGTCTATACAATAAACCTTTTAGACTTTGAATTAAAACCTGAGAAGTTGTATGAAAGCTTTTTCACTGGAATGTTCTAGGGTTAAGCTTACAAAACATTGACTTCAGATCATGGTCCATGTATTAGATAATGCAGCATTTAAACCATAAGTCAAACACAAAAGTATGTCTTTTTCAGAATGTGTGATAAATTAGCTTATTCCCTCATATGCAAAAATGTTCACAACTGAACTTTTTCTGAGCCCCAAATCCACCTGTCATTGGTTTGTTGCATATATCAGTAGACTGATAATTTAGTCCTTGTGAATACTTGAAATTCTTTCACCTTCAGAAATTACACTGCAGTATAACTACCAATATAATCATGTTATTCCCTCAAATTACAAATGAAATAGTGGGCACTTATACAAGTGATTGTGAGCTGCTGTGACTATTACCCTATGATGTGTCTTTTGGAAAGCTCAGTGAATGGCTGTAGCAGTGTATTTAACAGGGAGCTGATAAAATCAACATGCAGAAAGAGAAAAAAGTAATTCAAAGTCTGTCACCCCCCAGAAAATAGCTGAGATATGTTAAAAATTATTTGGCCACAAAGTGGTGCTAGTAGTTCTTCTTTACCATGTCAAGCACCTCCAACGCACATAGAAATGGAACAGCAAGCAGGTAATCAGTGCCAGCAGTGTCAGCAGATACCTTTACTGAAACATGAGTTCCTAAATATGCCTCTTCTCTCAAATCTTGATGGCAACGGGTGGGGGGAACTGGGAAAGTCCTTGCAGGAGTGGGGGCAGGAGGGTCCTTTTAAAGTTTGTGAGGGTTGAGGGTTTTTTCCCCAATTACAATTTCCTGGGTTTATTTTTGGTCTTGATAATTTTACAAGCTACTGATAATGTCTTCAGGGGTTTTATCTCTTAGCAAGGTGAAATGCGACATAAGATACCAGCTTGAGAACATAATAATAATAATGAACCATTCTCCTTTCTCCTCCCAGCTCAGTCCCATAAATTAGATGCTAAGCCTCTAGATCCTCAGGCTGGCCTCCAAACAAGTTAAGAAACCATTTCTCCTGTTCAACCTAATGCAACAATGCATGTAAATAAACAAGTTGTGTGAAACAGTTCAGACATTGGAACTTTCCACTTTCTTACTCCCTGTGAGAACACTTAAACTTGCTCTGCACAGCTACTACACAGAAACATTTTGCTCTGAGCTACAGTACACATATGAAAAGTTACTTGAAAAGATTTATTTACACTAGTTTAGAACAGGTTCCTCCTTTATTCTGTTTGCAACATCTGCAGTTCAGTGCTGCAGAAACTAATGCACAAAGCCCCACAACTCACAGATATCTCAATTATATTTGCAGCATGCTGTTTCAATCTGGCCACTTTTCTGCACATCATCTATAAAACCAACATGCTCAGTAACATCCCCTTCAAGAATTTAATTTCCCTCTGCTAGAACATGCTGCCAGCAAGAAATGCAGAAGGCTAAAGATGAGATGTTCTAAATCATAATTCACGTGGATGCATAACAAAAATGTTTAATGCTAAAGACTTTTAAATGACCTCATTAAAAAAAGGCAATGCAGTAAAATGGTATGAACGATCTATTACATAATGTATGGGAGAAGAATTGTTAGGTGAAGTTGTAATATTAAGTGTTATTATTATAAGTTAGTTTCTAGATACTCAACCATGAAAAGGATTATTATACAAAATGAAAATGCATATTGTTCTCCTTTCTGCACTTACACTCTAATTTCTAATTCAGGCAGCAAATTACAAGAACAGCCTGTGAAAATGAAATGCAAGGAAGATTAATGATTATTTGGCTAAAATTCAGCAATGCTTTAGGACACCTATTTTTGTGGATGTCTCTCTCTCTGAAAACACCCCACAGCTTTCTCATACACTGATTTGTTTTTCTTGTGCCAAAGGTCTGTTCAGAAGAATTTATCTTTACATACTCATCTTTCCTTAACAAAAAAAAAAAAGTGTTTTCTGACATGCTGCTTGGAGAAGTATTAGAAATATTACTGTATTGTGTTTACATGACAGCCTTGAAGCAGTTAACTGTTAATTATGCAAACAGGCAAACATGTGACATTTAACTACAAAGCTTACCAGGAAACAGATCTGTGAACAATCAGAAGCGTCTTACGACAAACACAATGACCTTTTAAAAGGCATTTAGTTCTACTGGAATTGGATGAACAAGGCCTCCTTGGTCATCTGGGTCATCCAAATTCAATGGCATGAAAATGGTATCATGGGGAATTGTCCTGACCCAGCAACAGCACTTACCTGATGACAGCACAACTGAGTTACCTAAAAAAGGTTCTAAATATAGGCAATAATTTCATACAAAGACCCTTTTGTCTCATACCAACATTTTCTTTAATCTCATCTTGCTTTTATGTGTGGCGGTAACAGATTTATTCTCTGGAAAACTGATATTAACGATGAAAATAGCATTTTTAATTACTTTTAGTCACAAGAAATAAATGGGCAAATACCTCTTCCAATCATGTACTCAGTTCACTGACAATTAATTAAGATAGAAATGGCTGGGGTTTTGTCCTTTATAAACATTAAAATGTGGTAATGTTCTGATAAAATTCCTTTTATTATTTGTCACGGGGTTTAACATGTTAATTACCAGTGTGGAACTTGATCCCTAAATTGGAAAACTAACTAAACAACATCAAGGGTTATTCTTTTAACTTATCAGTAGCACTTAAAATTTTTAATGAAAAAAAAACAGACTGAGAAACTTGGAGACATGTTCTAACATGCATCAAAAGAAGCAAAATTACTAAAATAATTCAGACATATAGAGATACATTTCTCATGTACATATGGAAAATGTCTACTCCTATACGTGCTTGTTCAATGCCCAAGTTCATATTTTGCTACTCATTTTTAAAGTTGCTTCACCAACCAATTATGGTATTTCTTACTTTCACTTTGACTTCCATTTCTTCAAGCTCCTGAAGTAACTCTTCGTTTTCCAATAGCGATGAGCCTACATTTTGCTTTTGAAAGTAATCTCTGATGTTTTTCTTATACCAAGATGTTACCTAATTAAATAATAAAAAACTCAGTGAAAAGTTTGAGAAGTTATTGTCCATTTTTAAAAATGTGTACAAGGCAGTTTCATAAAAAAAAAGCTCACATTTTCAAATTGCTCTCATTTTTCATTCCTAATGTTCATGCTTTTATTTAAACACTTGCATTTGTGTTACAACAAATGCAGAAGGAATGACTAATGCCAAAACAAACACATAGTGGAATATACATGACAAAAGAGACAAAAATGTATACATCATGTATGACCAGATTGTAAATTAACACAGTAAAAGAAGAATCAAGTTATAGCCATGTGTATAAGAAACACATGCTTTTGTGACACAATCAAGATATTGTACATTCTCCCTTGAACTATGGTAACTTAAAAATATCCCTTTGCATACAGTAAAAGACTATGAAACTGAGTACTTCTGACCTAATAGAACCTCTCCATCCCCGGCTTGAAAAAAAACAGTTAAGCTAATGGGATACGATTGTGTGGAATAACTTTATGTAGATTTAAAAATTTATTACATCTTATTAACTTCTTCAGCAAGTATATGCAGCAAACATATGCAGTATACAAACATATCTTCTAAATTCCACAGAATTACTTGCATTTATATCTGCTTGATTCATAGTAGGTACCTCTCACTTTCTTTGTAAACAACACATGGCAAGAATTCCTGAGGGAAGCTTTGCACTTTAAAATAGTATCCAGAATTAGTTATTGGTATCAAGAGGATTTCCTCCAATCTTTCCAGTCTGGAAAATCACCTCTATACTTAGATCATATGCAGCATACTAAGAATTTCTCTACTCTAGGTATTAGAGATTTTAATAGTCACTAGAGATTTTTTATCTGCTCATGGAGAATCATGCTATTTTTAATAAATTTAATCAATTCTTTAAAAATTAAAGAACCTTTAAAATGTGCTGGAAATATTTTCAGTTACAAAACAAAAAAATGTTCACATTATCTCATGAGTCCAATAGAGCTAGGGAAGTAAGGAAATTATTTTAATACTGAGGCTTCATTTTTTGAGCATATCCTCCAGATGTGTACTTACTGACTGAAACATTTTTCCTGGAGGCACATTTTCACAGAACATTTACTATGATTTCATCAAAATACAAATAAATGGAGTGGACAATAAAAACTGTGCTAAAAGGGAAATAAAAATTTCTTTGTAAATTAGGGCTGGGGGTTTTTATCATGTATCTGTTTGGCAAAACAAACCAGTATTTCTGTAATATTAGGCAGAGGAAGAAGTCATTCTTTAACCCTCTTATAGCAAAGTATTCAGCCCTTTACCACTTGGCAATATTGCTTTTCATTACAATGAGTTGAATCAGTTGGCTTCCACTACAGCTAATACCTCTGAGTGATTTCATTGTGCTACCTTAGCTCTGAAGGAATGGCTGAGAATACTTAACTGCTTTATAAGTAAGAAACCCACAGAATTTCACTTTCAGTGATTTTGCTGAAGGGGTGGGAAATATTAATACAGCTGTTTCAAAAAGACAGTGGTTTTCCTTGATTGGTTGAAATCTAAAAGCACTCCTGTTTCTCAAGAATCAGATTTTATCTTCCATTTACAATAATTAGTGACTGGATTAATTACTTTCTTCTTCCAAAGATAACTAATTATGCATAAAATAGGCCAATCTGCCTTTGATTTTCATTAATGAAAGAGATAACAGGAAATATTATGCTGACAGTTCCATAAAGGAAGTTACGTAAAATATATATGCGTTCAAACATTGAAAATTCTGAAAATAAAGCATGCTACAATCATGACTATCAGATCATCACATTCCAGTTAGAGATCAAAGAGAGATGCTGCATTTTTAGTGTTTCATAACCTGGTAATAAGGGATAAGCAACCCACAGATCATGCATCCTTCTAGACTATACCAGTTGTGCCTAGCAAAGCAGAAGCATTACAAAGAGCAAAAACCTATTCTTAGATTCTATATAGCAGAGCTTGTCTCCAGTATTCTGCTTTCTCTGTATCCCCTGAACTCCCATTGACATCAGTCAAACATTCAAAAGTTAGGATTGCCTAACTAGTGGCCCATAAGTATTGGCCTAATGAATATATTTAAGCTCCTTTTCTGTCTGTACTGTGAAACAGTTGCCAGGTTTTTACTGTGATTTCCCTTGATATTATATGTCTTACCTGGTTCTCCTGTTGGTGCCACAAACAAATTTGCAGAACCTGCTCCAGACCTTGGCGCTGATGTCTAAGGAATTTGTCCAGTTGCCGTCTCCTGTCCTGTAGCATTTCAAGGAGATTGTCAATCTTCAAGCAGCTGCTCTGGGCTCCTTGAAGCAGCTCTGGATTCGCATTTGGCCCCTCACATTTGAATTCTTCTATGAATTGAGTTAGGTCTTGGCTTTTGTTTAAAAGGGCAAGTGACTTCTCCAAAAGTTCTGTAAGAACAGAATTTAATCAGGAAAAAAACCCCCAGAGAGCTTTGCGATTCTAATAGCATATTCAGAATATTACCCAAGTATTTTTCGAACTATCTAGTTCTTCAGTCACCAAGGGCTAACAAGAGAGATTAGTTTCCATGAGCCCACTGCAACAAGCCAGCAACAAGCCTGTCCATTTTACTTCTTGCCTTCCAGAAAAGTGGTATTAATCAGAAATATTTAATTTCAGTCCATCCAAAATGGAATACACGTAGAAATGGGTAAACAAGGATATTTCATTAGTTTTCACCTTTTTTATTCCATTTTGAAATGTGTTTGTGTCAAAACAACATTTTTTTTTAATTCCAGAGTGATAAGCATTTGTGATAAGCTATTTATACTGGTAGAGTCAATACTTGCTCAGGGTTGCATTTCCAGCCACCTTCCTTTGGAGCAGGTAGATAGAATCCTTCTTGCAGAAAGCACTGGTTCTTATCAAATAGCTCAATATCAGCTTTCAAAATTTTATGTGGTTAAGGTAGAATTAGAAGTCAATAAATTGCAGCCACTTTCCTCCATCTGAGGGAAGGCTTACTGCCATCAAAGCAATCTTTCTCTGGCAAACCATTTCATCTGATCCTTACAGTTATACACCCTCTTTTCAGCAGTAAATTGCTGCCAGGTACTTCAAGTTTAAATTGGTATGCAGTGAGCACTTTACTCCCATGAAGATCAATTTGGAAGGCCCAAAACCCATATTAGAGCTATCTGAATTTGATTTTCTAGGAAGAATACCTGGTGTTCAAGGTACCTAAAAATATTTTAGCTAGTGCTTCACTAGTGACTAATAAAGTATAATTGATATTATGCCAAGTGTTAGTAATCATATAGCAAAATTTGACTAAAATGGCAAAGATGTAGTCTTAAGACTTACAAAAAAATGCAGAACCATATGGAATTGCAAAGGTGTCTGAAGCAGCCATACAGTGAGATTAGTTCCAAAACCTTTTTTCTCTTTTTGATTTGAATGTGCCACAATATAGCAGAAGGTGCTTCACATGGAAGCTTGAATAAAGAAAACTCATGTGGAAGAAACTTTACAGGAAAAGGTGTGTGCAGGAAAGTTGTTGAAAGGGAGAGAGCAGCTTTTCCCAAGAGTGTTACAGTCCTAGCTGCAGAACCTCTTTGAACAGATCAGACAATTCGATGGGGGAGTGAAACACAGCTGCATTCCTCAAAGGCAGAAGCAAAATGCAAGGGACCATTGCAGGCAAAAAGATTCAGAAGCTGGTGAGCTGCCACCTCTATCTTGTAGTTCCCACCCTCACTTAACCACTTCTGCTTCAAACCCCAAACCTGAGCAAAGAAAATCTGGGGGCAAACTTCTCCCTTGGTCACTCCCAAGAGACTGCAGGGCTTTGCAGGGGCTTGTTACTAAAACTGATCGGAAATCTTCTGATGGAAGTTTTTCTGATGGAAATTTTCCATAGAAAAATGCTGATTCATTGGTAGCTCTGACAACTGGAATGAACTGTCCCAAGAAAAAGAAGAATGGTTTTAGAACTTGCTTGCAAATCAGCCCTAAAAGTCAATTTGATTTCTTAGCAGCTTGCTGGACCTGAACTGCCTCAAAATCAGAGTACAAGCTTGCCACTGCCTGCTCTGCAGCAGCAAAGATGGAAGGGCTAGCTTGAAATCAGAAATTTCATATCTTTCAGCAAGTCTGCTAAAAAGCTATCTCACCATTATATTTTTCCAAATAGAAAATTTGTGTATTTATTACAAGATTTTTTTAAAAATATGCACAGAAAGAATAAAAAGATTCCTTCAAGAAGTCAGTATACAATCACGTGCTATCAGGAGTGGAATAAGGTTTATACCTTTTGTATGATGCTCTTGTTGCAGAAGTAGTTCTCTCAAAGAGTCAATATTGTCAAACTCTTGAGCATTTTTCAGGAAATCTTCAACTTGGTCAATTTTAACAGCAAACTGCATTAAGAAAACAAAGGATAGTGAGAAGCACAGTATAATTTTGTTTTTCATAACTGCATCATAATCTCTGTGTTATTGGGAAAGTTCATGACAATTTGTAAATTCTTGGTGGAAGACATTTTTAGTGACTGCCAGATACAGATGCTTTGTGGCCTCTATGCACCTTCTGAGTTGTTTTTTACTTTGAGGTACTGATTGATTGAAGGATTTTAGTTAAAATAATCTGTAATTACAGTCTGCCACTTTGTGAATCATCTTTCCTACAAAGCCTTATGCCAAATCTAATTTCTTTGTATAACACACATTATCAGCACACAATAATTAGTAGATTGTTGATCTTGGACTTCTTAGGACAGTTAGTAGACCCATGGTTGCTTCTGCAACTTATAGGTGGCACTGGCACACTATAGAAACAAAATTATCAGGGAGAATTATTAAACTCTTCAAGCTCCAGGATGTGGGGACGGTTGATCATGAGGCTACACAGAGTGGGCACACACCTGCAGGGTATGGAATCCCTCTCTTTTTTAACTCCCTGTGTTAGGATAACAGATAAGAGAAATGGGTAAACAAGGATCACATAGTTGTTCTTTTGTGTCCATCTGTACATCAAAGCCTCAGGTAAATGACTGTCAAGTTAGATTAATGTTTGCTTTATTTAATACCATAGGTTTATGGATATTTTAGTGTAAAACCTTCAGTGACCAATCACCAGTGTGCATTAGTGAAGGCACCTGAGAATAGGTTCTTTCAATGCCAAATAATTTCAATCATAAGGAATGAAAGATACTCTGAAGAATATCCATAGCCACTGAAATACATATTTTAGGTTTTGGTCCAGTTCCATGTTTCGCTGGCATTTTCTGTCAAGTACGAATTTTGGAGACATCGTGACTAAAATATTTCTTAAAGTCTACATAGTTTTTGGTTCAGCTTCATCCTGTGCTATCTGAAAGGTGGAAAAGGAAGGATGCATCCCAAGATTTTAATTTTCTTGTTTGCCTCAACCTTCAGGAATACAATGAACAATATATAACACATTAAAATCAGAGTGGTCAGAGTACCTGTAAGATGAGGGTGGCCTCAAATTAAGAGTTATTTGATTTAAATACAAACCTCCAGAGCGTTTTCAAAGAACACTGAAGTAAGTTCCAGCAGCGCCTGTCGCTTCTCTAACATAACAATGAGAGCATCCCATGCATCCCCAAGGGTCTCTGCCATGGCATCATAAACCTGACTCTTTTCTTTGTTCTCCTCTGCAACCTTGTCTGCCTCATGCAGCAGGTCCCATACCTTGTCTTCCAAAGCCTGAGAAGGAAAAATACCAAAACAAACAAAAGAAATTGGTAAACAAAATCCAAAACGTTGTGCTGGTGTCAGGATACTTTTACAGTGGATCTAGTAAACCAGCCACAAGCCTCCTACTCCTGCTTTATTTCCAGTTCCTAGTGATAGGAGTGTAGCTATTTCTGCATGTTTTATTGCAAGCTTCTGAATTCCATCTGCACTTAAGAGGCAATATTTTTATAAAATTCACATACAAACAAGAGTTAAGAGAATTTATCAAGAGAATTTATCATTTTATCTCTAATGTTTAGACTCCACCATTTTTACATCTCTAGAAACGCAGATCTTCCTGTCTTCCTGAAAGTGGTAGCAGTGCAGATATTTTGAATCCTCTTTCATATGTCATCATACTACATTACTGAACATTAGAAGTTTTAGAAGTTTGTTAGGTAATTTACTCCTAAATTTCTGATAACTACAATGCAATCCAGACAAAAGTGGCTTGAATATAAACACATATTCTCCAAAAATCCCCACCTAAATTATGTAATGTTTCAAGTTCAGCTTGCTGCATTGCTCAAGCTGGCCACCAAATAATAATGCTCTATTGTCAAAATAATTCTTCTGTGTTTCATTCCCTTTATTAATCTCACCACAAGAAAGATAACTGCTGGCCCATTTCCAACTTATGTTACAAATCTTTAGTGTGTCAAAAATTGATTAGCATTTGTTCTGTATTCTTCCCAACCCCCATCTCGGGGTTTATCATGAGCATGAATTAATAAAGTGTCACTTTTTTGTGTTATTAGAGGTGCTACCACATCAATGTGTAATGTGAAAAGAAATTTTTATTAGGCAAATTTAACAGCCATTTTTACATTACTGGATAAAAAGTTGATGAAGTAAAGCACTAAGAGAAGCCTTCATGATGTTTCTTTCTTGATGAGGCATAAAATTGTTACATGCACAACAACTCTGCAGAAGTAGTGGCATTCATTAATTATCCAACATGAGATTTTATTAAAATTCTAGACTGGCTCTGTAACTAACATAACAGGAATGAAATTAATATGTGAGATATTGATAGTCTCTTTACTAACTCAACATCTTAATATCAATTAATGAGAAGCATAATAGTCATGACAATGCTGACATTAAAAAAAAAGGGGTAAAATATTTTCGGAACTTTACACACAAACTGCTTATCACTAGAAGGTTAATTTTACCAAAATGATCAGACCACTTTCACAGCTGTTCTGAATACACTGTAGAAAACCAGGTGGCATCTGAAGTAGCTCCACCTGGAACTTCTTGGCAAAGACTAGCTTTTAAAAGAGCTGACTATTTTATATTTTGAAATAAAAAAGGTATGCTTTTATCCTAATATTACATCAGCTTCAACATATTTAAAAGACATTTCAAATGCTAAGTGTTTCCTAACCATGCAAGATGAATGCTACACAAATGGTATAGGACCCAGAAGTAGATTTTCTTCTTTTAGAAGCCTTTTTTCTGAGCAAGTTGTTCATTAACTTTTGTCCCTGACAAGCAGGCTATGTTTTCTAGTAATTGATTAGCTGTGAGGCACACAATCCCTAAGACACAGAGAAAACTGAAATACTTTTCAAAAGCTATCAGTCATGCTTCATATATTTTTTAAAATTCAGTTACTATGAGATGAATTCACATACAACCAAAGAAAATTAGAAAGTTAAAGCAAACTAAACTGCTGCATTTAATGAAATGCAAAACTAGTGTGCATAAAGTTACAAAAGAAAGATAATTATGGAACTGTTATGTGTAATAGCCTTTTAGTGTTTAGAACTGATTAATGGAAGTTTTGAAATACAGACTTAATTTTTTCTTTAGCATGGATTTGTCGCTGTTGAGCGCTAGCCGAGTGCAAGAACCAGACTGGATCGGGTGAGGCAGAATTCTGATTTTATTATTTAATTCTAAAACTTATATAGACTTTTAAAAGTTTCTCCGGATTGGGTCAATTCAAAACCTCCCCCTAGGCCCATAGGCCAGGTAGAACTGCCCATCTTTCCAGAGACAGTTTCAATAACATCCAAACCTTATCTTTATTTATAGAACAGAGGGAGAAGAAGAGAAAAATTCCCATGGGAAAGAATCTGTGCTACCACATGGATTGAGTATGGTTCACTCATTTAAAACGGGTGTGTATTTTATTGCCTTCAAATAATAGCTCCTGTAATGCTACAAAAAAACCCTAATATAATATCACAAGAGTTGTCACATTGTCTGTTTCTTCAGCAACAGAAAAAGTTGCATTTTGAAAAGACAGACTAATAAAAAAGAAAAAAGAAATAAACATTTTACAGGAAACGACTCTTTTTTTGAGAAACAGTTCAAATACCTAAGATGATCAGAGTGATATTAAGGTTTTATTGCCATGAGTTTAAAATTATGCTTCCCATGACTGTCACACCTACTAGTTACTGTGAACTTTTCAAATAATTATCCTCAACTATGTTAGTTTCTATACACTTCATATGGGAAAAGTTTATTCTTAAATGAAGTAGACTGATACTACTGGTTTTCTACTTTTCATCTTTTAAATATAAGCCTTTTATGAACACGGAGTCAATAATTTGGACAAGACTCTTCAGGTCATCTGTCTAACCCCTTGCTCTAGTTATCCAAGGACTTAGTCTATGAAGTCTTAAATATCCCTAACAATGGAAATTTCAGAACTTTTCTGCACAACCTGTTCCAGAATGTAATAATTTTCATGGTCAAACATTTTTTCCCTAATATCCTATTGGTATTTCCTTTTTTCCAACTTGTGTCTCTTGATCTAGAAGAAAACTTAGTAAGAGGAAAAATGTGTATTTCCATCCAAAAATGATGACTTTCACAGGAACCGGAATTTTAATAAGGTTTTTGCTGATTGAGCTAACTTAATATAGCTTTCCAGCAAAGAATTAAAATTATTTCAAACATTTTTGGAATCTCATGTTTCAGTTTTCTACTGATTTCTCAAATAATACATTTAAAAATATATTTATTATTTCAACAGAGCAGAAAAAAATTTGGAAGAATATTCTTTCCTGAAAACATCTGGGTTTGTGTTTGTTTTATTTTTTCAGTTTGAATGGGCAAAAGAAGAGAAACGTATCTAGCTCATCTTGTTCTGAGTACATGGTGCTGTTATTCCTCAAATTAACAATTATGTGATACGAACATGTTTCACCTCACATGCTGTTTGTCTCTTTCTATGCACTTTGATTCCCTGTGAACACACCAAAAAAAAAGTAGAAGAGTACGGTTCTCTTTGGACTCTGAGAAACTGGGATGAAGCTTGACAATACAAGGAATGCCTAGCAAAATAGGAGTCAAAAAGGAGCTCGTACAAACACGCAAATTCTGTTGCTGTCAGTAAAGCCTTGTCAGAAAAGCATTGTTTTAAAAACAACAGACCAGTTTCAATTTCTGTTAAATGTATATAATATGTGTAATTCCACCGTACCAAAAGAAGAGCACCGGCAGCTCAAAGGGAGCAATGCCCTGGTTCAGAAGGACTGAGCGGATGCTCAGTGGATGCAATCCCAGGCCTGCAGCAGGAATGCTCCCTGCCTGGCCACGCAGCTGCTGTGCAGCCACGCCTCGCCCCCCACTCCTTCCCAGGGTACGTGTGCCTCTGGTATTGTAGCAAAGACAGAATGCAAATAACTGAAGGTCTAGAAAAGTCTTTTATGTAAGCTGTGTTGGATAGTACAGCTTTTGTATTAATTTGTTCACAGTCCGTTATTTGGGTACTTTCCCTTCTGTTAAAAGAGCAAGGAATGAGAGGAGGAAATTATCTTTCGCCTTTCCGGAGTGTTGTACACTGACTCTGTAGTTTGGAATTTTCAGAGGTGTAAACTAATGTCCCATTCTCTTAGCACTGAGATGCTGCTAAAATTAACCTTTAGTTAGTGCTAAAAGGCAGTGCTGACATTATACAACATAGTTGTTAACTTGAAGCCCAGAAAATAGTCATAAAGCTACTTCAAGACAAATACTATTTCGGTGGGAATTTTGTTCACACAAATATTGAAACTGATGAGTGAGCTGAACTAACAATGAAAAAAAATATTTATTACATTTTACCTTTTCCTTTTTTTTTTTCTTTTTCTCAAATAACTTGGAAAAATCAGCTCCAGTTTGATAAAAATGCAGCTGAACTCTGCTGCCAATTGTATTGTTGGGCACCTCAACAACTAACTGCCAATAATTCAGAAAATATTAACAAATAACTTCTTCCATAACAAAATTACTGAAAAATAAGCATTCTGAAAATATTTTTACTTGAAATAACTGAAAGGCCTGTTTAAAAGATACCAAATGCAAAAAATGAGTGCATTATATTAGTGCTTTTTGAAGAATGTAATTTTCTAATTTGTTTTTCTTGGCTATTAGCATATAAATTATTATTTAGCAATTTATGCTGTGTGAATTAAAGTAAATAAAATAATTAGGAGCAATCCTCAGGTTCATGAGCCAAATTAAAAACAATGATGGTTTAAACCTTAAGTTTATGGGCTAGATTCACTTCAATTTTGTGGCTGTTCTGCCACGGTCTCTGCCATGATAAAAACCAGAGCTTTGCAAGCAAACCAAGAATGCCTTATTGGGAATTTTAACCTTGTTATGGACACACACACACACACATACATACACACTCTTTCTTTTTTTTTTTTTTTCCTCCAGATGATCCAGTGAGTTTTAATATTGAGAGACTCAAACACTAAGAAATCATGTTAACTCCAGGTAGCACTTCTGTTAGAAACAGGAGAAAGGCAGAGAAATCTGTGGAAAGTGCAATCTATATCATTTTACCTCTTGGAAGGAGGATTTGTCTCAGGTTTTATGGGTTTGACTCTTTCCTTTTTTTTTTTTTTTTAACTGTGAAGAATGAGACATCAAAATGTACATATACATATACTTATATTTCTAGAACATATAAACCTGTTGAAAGTCACCTAAAGAAGGATGAGGCAGATATTGGGAAGGAGACTTGCATGAAATCACAGAAGTCGATGGTTTCAACAAAACTGATACTACTGATATGGTCTGATTTAGCAAAGCAGAAACAGAATATATTAGCTTAGAATCAGAATATATTAGATGAGACTACTGAGGGGAATTTTAACTAAATGTAAACATTGTATACATGTTCTCTGTCTAGTCTCAGTTTTAATCTTTCCTGTTCAACATTTATTCTTTCAACTCCATTAATAATAACACATCTGTTTCCTAATCCATAAACATTTGAAGTAGGGCTCTTTTCAAAAGTTGTATTCTGCTTTTTATTTAAATAGTAGGATGTTCCCAATTCCTAAATTTAATGAAACAAATGTAAAGCAGTAATGACTATGATACAGTATATTCTATCAAAGCAAAGTATTTTGGATATGTTTTTTCGTAAAGAACACATACCAGTTTTTATCACAGTAGTTCTGAACATTTAAAGAACTTTCAAAATGTTGTAGAAATTACTGTTTTCTCTTTCAACAAGTCTATTCAAATTACTCTTTAAAGTACCATCTGCCCTACTGAGTGTCAAACTAGTTGTTTGGGCTTTTTTAACCCCGTTAACATTGCTAAGTCAAAACCAATTCCCTGAAATACTGAGCTGGATTACATTGCTTTTCCTCCACCATCAGAAGTACTGTAAACTGATCACTGTGCCAGATTTTGTCCTTACTTACACCTGTGAATCTTCAACATATTAAGCTGACAGAAGAATTTGGCCTGAATATTTTGATTATAACTTGCAATAAATAAACTGGGATGAGAATAGTGAATCTAAAAAAGCAAAGGGGTGATCAAAACCTAAAACAAGTTTACAGAAGAACATGGGATAATGCCATAATGGACAACTATTCCATAAATTATCTTCTAAAAGTCGGTAAGTTCATCTCTACTGGTTCCGAAGATCCACTTAGTGTTAATCATCTAACTCTTCCCTTAAGCGGGACTAGTTTCATGATCAAATCATTACTCATTCAAGAATTTTTGCCTGACCTGCACAAAGTTTAATTTTGAATTGGGTTAGACTAATCAGCAAAGTTAAGCATGTGCTTATCAAGTATGGGTATCTGCCAGGATTTATTTTCCTTTTATTTTTTACAACAATAAAAAAGAAATGGGAAAACAATCCAAACTGCCTCTTACCCATCTTAACACACCTAATGCATAATTCATTATCAAATGCTAAGGGGAAAAAAACTAATATAAACAATGTTTCAAAAACTGAGAATCAGTCTTGGAAAAACTTTTCATGAGTGGATGTAGTGACTTAATAGTAAGAAATTACTGACAAGTGTTAACAGCTTACTATAAGTCACCAATGGTCATGGCTGTAAAATGCACAGCCAGGGAGAATTCTAACAACATTGCAGTCCCTTATTATCACAGCTCATATTATTGAGGAAAAAGTAGTCTTTTGAACTTAATTCTTTTATAGAATATTCATTAATCAATGCCAAATTTTGCAAGGACCACAGGTATAAAACATGAAATAATAAGTATTTGTTCCCAGTGTATTTGGATGACAAACATTCTTTAACAGTTTATGCATAATAAATTTTCTGATCGGATTTGACTCGACAGTAAAATGTTATTTGACACTTTGTTTTTCTTACAAAGATGGGAGTTTCCTTCAAAGACAGGAATTACTCTGTTTCCTTTTTCCACTCTTTAATATTTATTTTTGAAAATTAGGAGAAGAATAATCAGCTTCTTCCTGTCATCAGTGTGTAAGAACTCAGCTAATTCTGAATTGCTCAAACAGGACACAGCAGCTTGTTCAAAGAATACCCAAATGTTGCATTAGTGACAATAAAGATGAGGCACTTGCATAAAAAAAGAAAGTAAAACCACCTCTCTCTAGGATTTGGGTATTTTGGTTGGTTTTGGGTGTTTGGTCATCATAGTCTTCAAAATCCACACAATGCACTGCATTAGCTACATTCTCTATATACTGTATTGAATTACCTCACACACATTGGAGATTTTTAATGATTGGGGAAGCACATAGTCATTGGTATTAAATAAAATACTTGATCCTATCCAAATCATGTTTGCTCCTTCAAATCTAAAGTTTATGTAATCCCCCCCAAAATTAAATAGATAAATTACTGTGCATAGCTTCAAAGATGTTAGAGGAATTTATCTGTCTACATATATAAAGTCAACCTTCCCTATCAAAACATTAAAACAAAATTTCTTTATAGGTGCCTTCAGGCTTCTCTCAGTGTCAAACACCCACATTTAAAATAATTCAGTTCGTTCATGCAAGCCTGTCACTCAGTGTACAAATGCCATCGTTCTCATAATCTGCTCTCAAGAATGCCAAAATCTGATTTTAGGACTATCATTTAGCTAAAATCTTCGTAGATCACGACAAGCTGTTTTAATCATACAATATCATTCCTGATGCAACTTACATCAATTAACGTTCAATGAAAATGTTTGTGGAATATCTACTTCCGACTTACAAGGCTTTTGCTTGTGTTCACAGCTGTTATAAAATAATCAAACTTTTCACAACATTGGAGAATTAAAAAAATGAATTGACATTCCACTATATTTAGCAGTTACTAAGGGCTATAGGATTTTTTACCCGACTTAACACTAATGTATAAAGTGGAAAAAACTGTCTTTACTGCTGCTGTCAGAAGCATTTTTTTCCAGTGAAGAAGCCTAATTTCCAGAGAATTATAGAATACCCTGAATTGGAAGGAACCCACAAAAGCCACTGAAGATCTGCTACACTGACAAAGGCTGAACATACTTTATTCTATGTGGAGTTTAACCTAACCACCACACTGCAATAGGAGGCACAGGCAGCTACATCAGCTGCTGTACCTGAACTATAATGACTCGAGGAATTTTTTGTGGTCTTATCACATCTTACCTTCAGTTTAGATAGGAGGAATTCATGATCTTGAAGTAGTTTTTTAGTCTCATCTTGATTGCTGCCAATTTCCAAGATATTTGGTGTTGATTCAGCCAGCTGAAGCTTCACCCATTTTCCGCACTGTAATAAGTAAACAATTACAGCCTTCAGAAAACACAAGGTTTCCTTCATTTATTTACTCACACTCTCAGCTCACAGAGACCATACGCACAATGAAGACACTGAGAATACAGTATAAACTTCGTTCAGTTACTTCACAGGTAACAGACTAGTGTTATCTAGAAGGTGCTACCATATCGGTTTTGCTCATGAAGAGTAAAATTATCACAAGGAGCCAAAAAGTTTTCTCTGACTCATCACCCTGTGTCATCCCAGCTGAAGATGACACAGATAGTTAAGTGAACTTGGTGGGTGAGTGGGGCAGGCAGAATTTACAAATACATTACAGCAGACGCAAAAACCATAGCCCCAAGTCTTATTTCTACCACATAGGTCCAACGTACCTCTATACTGAATATATGAAGCAAGACGTTGCACAAGTAGCAGCGGGGACACTTAGCAGCCTTTGGAACAGGAAACAAAGGATGCTGATAAGGACCGAAGCCGTGATATCACTGGAAGCTAGCACAGTTCCACAGCACAGAGGGGAAAAATAAATTACTTCACCCTAAACTTGAGTCTCCTTGCAATGAAATCACTTCCCTGCAACAGCAGACCACCTCACAGGAAGGGTGAAAACTGACAGGAAAGAAACCTTCCCACAACTGAGGCAAATCATCCTGAATAATCACCTGAATTGGGTGAAAACTCAACTCATTATCGCCTTACCCTGCATTACAAACAAACTCTGGTGGCTCAGGTAAGCACGTTTTCCAAGTTGCCTGGAGAATGAAAAATCAAACTGCCAATAAACTCCAGCTGGGATTCATTACTAGCATCCAGATTTACTCCCAATGCCGAGTTTTATGCAAACTGTAGGTGTGGATTCCAGCTCACAAAACAGGCCTTTAGGTGCTTCTGTATGCACTCATGGGCTTTACTGAAATACGTGGGATTATAAATTCACAGCTTTCAAAAATAATTACTCATTATCAGGTTTAGACCTTTTTTTTTCTTAGAAAATATCTCATCTGTGGGGTTTGTAGAACCAATCATTATGTAAAGTTACTGCTGAGTACAGGTTAAAATAACTCAAGGAGTCTTAACTACAATCATCATGCTTTAAACACATTTTACGCCACTCTTCATTTCTCTCTTTTTAAACAGAGTAAGAGGAATTCCTTCCCTCTAAGAGCCTGCATATTTTGACCAAATTATTTTTCCTATTCGAAAAAACCCTCAAAAACCCAAAAGCCACAAACAGTAATTGTGAACAGGAACGTGTTAACTTCCAAGAAAACTCTATTAGATATTGAGTAATCAAATGGCCTTGCCATATCACTTTATGCTAACTGCTCATTTGCCCAGAATATTTAAAAGAAGTGTTTATCACGGAGTAGCAGAGAGACAAGAACAGAGATGCCAGCAGTCGCTGCCTTACCTTGAGCACAGCTATAACAATACTGGCATCCCCAGCCTGCACAGCAACTGAACTGACTGTTGTTGTAGAAGGCTTCTGCTCCGAACTGGCTTCATCTGACATCGTGTTTCACAGTGGGACTTCCTACATCAAAGCAGACTTGAAATGCTCTTTCAGGGTCCACTGCTCATTTCAGAAAGCACCAGAGTCGCTTGGATTCATTCAGTGAAACAGCTCAGCTAACACTGATTAGTCTGCCAAAAGGAAAGAACAGGAGGTTAAAAATAGACACAACTCCACTGAGTTTATCATTCTTGAGAGAGATTTGACACACCCCTAGTTTGGTAGCATTAATCTGCCTGTTCTTTTTTGTCACCATCTGAAGTGTGAAGGGCTTCTTCCACGGACATCACCTGACACCAGCTAACCAAATCAAAAAACGTTCTCCAATTAAAACAGCTAGAAAAAAACCAGTATTGATTCTATACAGACAAATCCAGTGTTATGAGGTTTCAAACATGCAACCATCAAATCTACATTTTCATATTATACAAGTAAAATACTTTCTCACTTACTAGTTACTGAATATATATGTTCAACATGATTCTTCCACTGAATCACTCTTTAAACAGAATGAGCAGGTGTACATAAGTCAAATGCTAAATCAAAACAGGGGATTTTTAATCCAAAAATACTTAAAGGTATAGTGACCATAACAATCAGAGAAGGAAATCAAATACCTTGAATTCTTAAGGAATATCTTATTCCTGTCTAAGATTAAGATAATTTACTTGCTTTACAATTTAATCTTAAATTGTTTCTACAGTCTTCATTTTGATCTAAATGAGCAAAAAGAAGACCTCTCTAATAGTTGCTTAAACTCCACTTAAGTTTTTTATTCAGTGTGGGGAATTATTAGGCATGTTTAGATTACAGTATTGGTTTGGCATATTAATTCTATTGCCATTAGTCCAGAGCATGCCACAAGTAGCCCACACTGTGGGACAGCAGCTGCTGGGTTTCCTTCCACAGAACAGCTGAGAAAGTGACACTGCTGTTACAGCTTGCAGGTCACTCTGGAAAAACAATTCCACCCAAGAAACTACATGCATAAGTCTCCCCCAAGCATCGGCTTGTTCAGTTTGTTTAACAATATGTAACACCTAAATACATTTTTATATAAACTACATTTGCTAATTACAAACAAGAACATGCACACCTGCAATGGAACCAAGATCTGGAAGCAAATTCTAAAATAGTTTGGACTAGGAGAAACTTAAGGTAGTTACAAGGAATTTCAATTGATGTGTCAAGGTGGCATTTTTCTTTTTGTTTGTTCAATTCTCCCCCCCTCCAATTATTGGCAGATTATAATCTTAATCTGAGCACCACCTTCAAGCCATGAGTTTAAAACAGAATATGAAGAAGCCCTTTTTAGTGGTTTGTGCAGAATAAAAGGAGCTTGGCAAAGCAAATCCACCCCTTGTGCCGAAACACAACCATGAACCCTCAAGCTGCCAACCAAGGAACAAATATCACATAGTTTTCTGAAACTTTTTGTAACACCTGGAAGAGGCCCAGGGACCCTGCCACTGAAATATTACGACAGATCTCCTTGGGACTCATATGTATTCCTGTAATAGGTATGGCAGAAAAAAAAATTGATATTTAATCCCAATACAAAATCTGGGAGACAGAAGTCCTAAAGAAAACTTCAAAATTAAAACATAGGAGAATCCTATTTTGGTTTGAATGGAAGACAGATCCATTCTAAAAAACCTGCTAAATACTCCAACTTTCAAAAAAACATTCCAGATGACAAGCAATTTTGGATTTTTCACCCTGCAGGCAGGACTGCACTTGGAAGAAAAACGGCATTTGGTTTTCCTAATGGAAAAACTAATTTGGAAAAACTAATTAGGAAAAACCAGCCAGACCTCTTTTTACTCTTACAAAAGGAGTTACAAACCAATTTTGGTATTATGTCCTTGAGTTTTTGTTCTCTCAGAACATTCTAAGTGTATTTTTTCATGGCACAAGTTGGGCCAATCCATCATCTCCCTGGGGTAGCCAGACATTAAGAGCTGTTTTTCACTCAAGTTAAATGAGGTATCATTTTTCATAGTGCTGACAGCTGGAAATAAGGGAAAAATGCCACACTCAAGAAGTTGACTATAAGCAAATTTGGCAACAACTGAGAGAAGTGATTCAGAACGCCTGATAACAAATGCGTGGATATTGTATTTATTCATCTTATGCTAAGCATACAAGAAAGAGACAGGGAAACATTGGAGTACCAGGCAGAGAAAAGGTATCAAGGAATCAAAATATATCTTAGAACACAATCCTGGGAGAAAAAAATGAGGATTTTGACATTGCATGATGACCCATTTCAGCTGTATCCAAGGGAACAAAATTTAACAAGCATGCCTTTCTCTGTCTTGTTTACGTACCTGTCTGTTCCTCTGTCTGAAACAAACAAAAATCTTGGTAGCAGCCAGGGAAAGGCAGGCTATCTGTGTCAGGAGAGAGAAATAATTTCCCTTTGCTACTGCTGTGTGGAAGAAGAGAGTAAAAATGACAAGAAGAAAGGAACATTCACCAGCTGTCCACAGGAAACAACAAAACTGAACAAAGGAACAAAGGAAACAATCTCAGGAAAGCAGAAAAAAAGATCAAGTCTCTCTAGTGTAGATAATGTCATGTATTATCTGAAACAACTCTACATAAAAAGGATTTGAGAGGTAAATGTGATAAAATTCACTTCATTTTCAGCATGTAGAGTGTCCTATCCACAGGTTTTTCTCATGTGTATCAGGCAAAGTATGCTAATCACAGTTTTGGTGGTGAGACAAAGAAAAAGGGTCTGTCTTTCTTGGAGATAAATTTCTTTCTGTTGAGAGCTTTGGAGCTACTGGTGCACCATGAAAAAGCCTGTGGGAGAGACAAAGTTCACTCCCTGCAGCCTCAAAGATGCGAGGTCCTTCACTTTGGCTGGTTTGTAAATGTGGTGGGTCTCCTCTTTCTTCCTTGTCTCACACCTGGGAGAACAGGCGTACACAGCAAAGAAGGATCCCTCAAACTGATGGGCTTCATGGGGCTTGCAAAAAAGTGTATAAAGACTGCTTCCACAGCCCCACCTGAAAGAGGGACAAAGACATCAGTCTTCTCCAAGTCTGTGCTTGTTGCTTTTTACTGGTTCCCATGGTCTTACCTTCTGAGTAGGGACCATTTCCAGGTATCATCAGGAATGAGGGCATGAAAGCAAGCATAAAACATAAAACAGCTCATGAAACAGCCATGGAGGTCACATCAAGGGTGAGGGTTGAGCAGGAGGCAGGTATTTCTCCTGGAAGAGGCTCCTCTTTAGCCTACACTGGTTGAAAAAGTTTCTAGGGTGACAACCTGAAATTCTAACCAAGTGTTCCTGAAACCCCAAACCAAGAATGATAAAAACCATCCTGGCAGCAGTCAGCGGGGAAAGGCAGGAAACAGAGGCACCTCCTAGAGGTCAGACAGTACATGGATGGCCTGTGGGGAACAGTAACTTGGAACACCATCTCTTTCTTAACACTGAGATGGAAAGAAGTTTTCTGCAGAGAGCTGCCCTGGAGAGAAGGCTAACAGAAAACAGAAGGGAACTGTGTGCCTTGCAGACATTCTTCTTTTGCTGAGGGCCAGAGACAGAACAAACAGAGGCTGGGCACAGACCAACTTCCTGCATCCAGAGGCAGGGCAAGGACCAGCACGAGCTACTCTGCAGCCCCAGCAGGGCCCCGAGACTGGGCTGCAGACCAAACCGAGGGAAGTCTGTCCTCCCACAAACCCAGATATCCAGGAGCAACAGGCACCCACATGGGCCTGGCTCCCCTGTGGCAGTGAGGGGTCGCTGCTGCCAAATTCTGGAGGCTGGACAGGTGCTGCGAGCAGGGCAAGAGAGAGGGAAAGGGTAGGGTCAGCCAGGGTAAATGACATTAACTTCAGGTAGGTAAGAGCTGCAGCACAGGCAGAAGGTATTTCCCTGTCAGTTGAGAGCCTGGGAACTTAGGAAAAGGTGGCTCTAAAGTAGCCCAGGACCCTGCTAGCACCAAAAGGAGGTTGTCCTCTCCTTGCCACCTTGGAAAGAGAAAGCATAAAAGTCCCAGTAAAGGGCTAGGAAACAGCTGTGAAAAAGTGCCCAAGGGGTAAAAGACAACCTGCTTCCCTCCAGCAAAAAGTTTCAAGAACAAACTATAGTCCCTGTTGCATGGAGTATTGTTTCAGTTCCAAAAATAATAGTTACAGATGAATTTTAAAACATCAAAATATAGTGAAGAATTACAGCTTGTATATTCCCATTCTTCCTGTGCATCACCCTAACAAAAACCTTTCTACTATTTCTCCTTCATCACGAGTCCTGAAGACACTTCACACCCTACTAGGAAATCAGCATGAATGGAAAAAGCTACCCCAAAAACATGATCACACAAAGCAGAGAAAACACCAAAAGGGAAGTTATCCCTGTCACATTGAACATGTCTCTGTGAAAGAAAATGAAGCAACACTGCTAACTGCAAAGCCAGCAGCGTATCAGAGATCAAGAAACCAGCAAACACCTTAACACTGCTATTTCAGTGCAATGGTAAGAGCAAAAATCACTATTTGTTTGCTTCCAAGGACAACAACGTTTTTTAAAAAAACCTATACAGTAAACAGGCATGGGGAGCAATGACAGCTGAAACATTTCAGCCCACTGGTCGTCAATTTATCATGTCCCACTCTTTCACCCTGCAGCTTTCTCTTCTCTGTATCTCTCTTTATGGATCTTAGAGGATTTCCACAAAGTATACATGCTATTTGTACCTAGAACCTGTAAAAATAGTACCTAAATGTCTACTATTTATTAAATGATAGAAAAGATCCACCAAATTTTACTAGGGTTATCAACCAAATGTCAGTTCAGCCTCTACATTAATTTTAAGAAAGCTCATATAACCTTTAAATTTAGAACTTCAGATTCTAAGTTATATAAACAAACACCATTCTTTCTAGCATCTGTTATTTAAAAAATTGTCTTCCTGTGCTGTACTAGTCTTAAATACGAGATGGAGAGGTATGCAGCACATAGGACTGCTTACATTTTTATATTTTAGAAGAGTGTACAATTGCCCTGTTTTCAGAAATACAGAATTAATAAACTGAGCTTGGCAGTAACATGCTCATCTAATCTGCTTCCTTCATATCTTGTTATCTTAGCACATGATTCAAGATGGGCAGCATAAAAAACTGAGGTGCTGGATTCTCCACTTAAGAACCCCTGCAGCAAAACAAATTTATTGTTCTGAGAATGGATTAACACATTAGTGCTTTCAGAAAGAAGTTCCTTTCCTTGTTAAACATAAAGCCATGCAAAAAAAAAAACAACTTTAGATTCTTTACTTACAGATAACCTTGAGGTGGTTTCATACAACAATAAGCACTTGGAGGAAAGGAAGAGAAAGAGAGGGGAACATGGCCCCTGCAATAATTCTGAAGCCACTGACAGCTGAGTAATTAACAGCTGTACCTCAAAGTCAAGCTATCTGAACAGATTTCTCCAAATTGAAACACGTTAGTTATGCTATCATAGATTTTAGCAAGTTTAATTTGATTTTGCTGTCACAGACAATAAAAAATACAAGTTGGATTTACACCTTTCCTTAAAGTGACAGCTAGAGAAAACACATAAGAAAGAAGTGACGTGATGACTATTTATGTGTTAAGCATAATGGCAAAATATAAGCAGTGAAAATTTTAGCTTTTGAATGGGGTAAAAAAAAAAATGAAACAAAACAGAAAACAATTCACAAGTGTGAATTTCAAAGGGATCATGTCTTATTCTCTCTCACGTTCCAGGTGAAGACATCAGCACATCCTCTTAAGTTTACTGCAGAAATGGCAGGGAGGCTCTCCAGTTTCCACAGAATCAGCCGGAGAACAGACTTACCCCATCAGCACCCCTGGTGAAGCTCAACTTTTCTGTCTCACTGGGTGTTGTCCAAAACAAATGCTGCACAGCCTATGGACCTCTACTCTGGTGAATGCGAAAGTGAAGCCGTTTCAGCAGCTCACAGGTGGCACATGCACAAGTCAGCCCAGTTGAAAGGTTGTCAACAAAGACGGTGGCCCAGGGTATTCAGCTCTGTCAGGAGGGTGAAGAGACATTAGAGGGTTCATTAGTCCGTTGTTCGGGCTCCAGCAGCAGCAGCAGAAAGAGAACAGTTTATTACACAGGATTACTATGTTCCCTTGCCCATGCATGTAAGGAAATCCAACAGGACTTTTGTTAATAAATTCCTTGGGAGCATTTGAAATTCCTTCCTGCTGTGGTGTGTTAGCACAGTGGAGTATGCACTCTGCACCAAATATAGACGTGAGACAGGCTATGCTTTCTCCCTGTAAAGAAGGAAGATTAAGGTGCAGATTGTAATCTACATCTAACTCTCAAGGCAAGATTACCACTAATAAAGTAATTTATTACAGTGGCACTTTGGCCCCCTGTCTCTAATTTCTGTGTTTAACTTACATTTACAATTCAACTGTATTAAAAGACTATTTCAGTTTAACTTTTTTCAATGTTTATACATAAATACAGATGTATGTATTAAACTTGTGAAATAAAAGCATCAGTTAAAAATCACACAGACTGTTCAGAGAGTTCAAGCAGTGTAAATGGGTTCTTAGGACCATCTTGTAAGAGAGAAAAGTCTCTGTTCAGACCTATGAAATGCAATCAGCCAGCAGTGATGCAAAAAGATCAGTATGAGCCATTCAGTTAAAAGGGGACTAATTAAATAGATACAATCATGCAAACCGCACCAAAATGCAAAAGCCATATTGTTGCTATTGTTTGAAAAAGTTGAGTTACCTGAACACAACTTTCAGAAGGCTGAATTTAGTACAAGTACAAAAATGCATTTCACAGCCACACTTCTAATAGAACATTACTTTACACCTCTGATATTTATCCAGAAAAGAAATATTCGGCAGGGCAGTTGAATTTTAGGTGTTAAAGAACTACGAGGCTTTAGAATCCTTTTCGAAAAGTCATTTATCAGTGGGGTTATAAATAGCATGCTTTGTTTTGTTTTAAAAAGATAAGTTCATCTTGTATAACTGCTACTTGAAGGCTGACACTGTTGAGGATTCCTCTGTACATTCTGGTCCCACATTTCCCTCTTCCATACCTTGATACCTCAAACACAGAGCACATACCAGGTCCTGCCTGTCCCTTTCAGGTAAGAACTGAATTGTGTCACATAGTTAGGAGAGGAAATCTCAGAATTCCAGCCCCATCCACTCCAGTTTATTTGCCTGGAGCTCTGTTAAACAAATGGGTGCTTACCCAATGTATCAGGAGTGTGACTACAAGGTATGAGGATACTCCCTCTGTGCTCTGAGTTTAAGTGACCCTTCACTCTACTTCAGAATTCAAGTCCCACATAAATCTAGGAAGCATCACCTACAATTTAAAATAACAAAACAAAACTTCCACCCCCCCCGCCCCTTCCTTCCTTACTATTTAAACACTGAAGAGCAGTGAAGATGGATTTGGATATTTCAGAACCATTGTTTGCCATCCATAGCAAAAACACAATCACCAGGAGTAGGTGATTTGTTCCTTGTCCTGGGTGCTCAAACTGCTTTGGATCTGAGTGCTGCTGTCTGCAGTAGCAGGTGGGTACCTGCAATAGGAACAGAAACTCGGTACCGAGATTTATTTAGATCAGTTTTCATGCTGCTTGCAAGGGACACCATGATGAGCAAGCTGCCTGCATGGCAACAAGTACTACAAGACACCATGGTGTAATCCTGTGGGGAGATCATCTGGAATGAATGTATGTTTATCCTAGTAGAAAACTTTAAGAAAATAAAGTCCCAAAGTGTTTTCATTTTTTAAATACACCTGGAGTGGCTTTTCTTGTGGTATAACTATGCAAAAAAGCTCTGGGTGTGGGAAATTGAATGCAGGCTGATGTCATGTCATATCATTAGGACAGCATCACCTTTCCTGTGTCACAGCTGATGCTTTTGATTTCTTCTTCCAGAACCTGAAGAGTGAGGTGTTTTCCTCCCTTCTTCTGAGGGTTTGAACCTGCTCCAGAGGTCTTGGTTACTGAAAAGTTATCATCTCTGATTGCTCTGCACCTGCTTGGGTGGATGGGGTAGGGATGAGAACCTTCAGCTGTTTTCTTGGGGAAGAAGCAAAAAGGAGAGATGAAAAGCTCTCATTTTTATCATGGAAGCTTCAGCTTTTGTTTGAAACACTACTCAGGAAGTACATCCTTCAAACATCCTTCAACCTCATGTTGGGCCATCAGTCATCTTTGCCCATGCTTGCTACTCCAGAGTGTCCTCACAGCTAGACCTCTACTGTTCCAGGAATTACTGCTTCCCCACACACAAATATACAAGAATCCAAGGTGTTCCCATGTGTTTTGCCATGAGAGGGCCCAACAGTCTGTGAACTAGGACCATAAGTAATAGAGAGCTGTTCCACACATTTGGCTCACTTGGGCACCAGGACTGGGTGTATCCTACACAGAGTAGTACCTGGGCAAGTGCACTTGAACAGGGAGCTGCTTCAGGAAGATTTCTGTCACAGCTCAAGGCCCTGAGGGGATTGATTTCAAAAGCATAGCAGCCCATGCTGTCAAGCCAGAGATAGGTGTCACTCTTCCACACCACTGCACCCAGTGCTGTAACATCACCAGAAGCCTCTCCTCCCCAGACATATGCACAGAATATCACTACCTTTACCTGGCTGTAGTAGTGGTCTGTCAGCATGTCCTTGTTGGATTTGTCTGCAAACCCAGCTCTGGAAGGGTGCACACTCCTTTGGAATCTCCCCTGCTGTGATCCCAGGATCTGAAAGCCCATCTTGGCAGTGCATTCCCATCTGAGATTCTCTTCAGGCTCCCTATACAGGTTATGTGGCTGCAGTGCTGCATTTCCTTGCTTTGCCATATGTCCAGAATGCTTCTGTCAGGACAGAAGTATTTTCCTGTGAATTGCAGAATAATTTACTTTTGACAACTTTTTCTGATTTCCCAAACTAGCTGCTTCTGAAGTATCAGTCCTCTAGTGAACTCTGCAGTCAGCTCCTTGATTAAGGATCCCCATTGCTTAATTACCTTAAATTTCACACTTTGAAAATAGACATGCCAGGGAGAATAATCACCATCTTTGTTTGAAAAAAGGACAAAAATTGAGGTTTAATGATAAGGTGGATACAAGACGTGATGATTTCACATTGTGGAGACAAAGGGCAGACAAGCATTATAGTTGACATTTGCAGTCAGAAGCAAAACTGCACTTAGGGCCCTCATTTATAATGGGATTGGGGAAGAGAGGAGAGGAAATACCAAATCAAGTACAACTGTTAACTTGAATTTCTCAAATTGTACAGAGGTTCTTGCTTTGTTTTTAACCTTAACACAATTTCAGTGTTAGAATTCGGGAGGCAGAGCCCTGTGGCATACATTCTCAGGCATCGCTTGCCTGATGTTATGGCCTGAGAGCAGTCCTGAGTACTCACTGACAACAATAACATTGCTAGGGTGCTGAGGTAAAACTCTCAAAATGTAAAATAACTTCCAGATTGAGGTTTTGACTGGCTGTATTGAAAATGCATGGACATTTTTACAGGAGGTTTACAGGAGAATCATGGTGTCGCCACTGTGCAGTAGGTTTTGCTCGTCTGTTCCTGTCCTCTAATCTGCAACTGACCATAATCAGTGTGTTACTTTGAGGCCCTGAGGTAACAGAGGTGTATATCAAGTTAATTTAAAATAATAACAATGCTAATGTAATTGCAAATCTTTACTGTTTCATATTTGTCTGGTTTTGCACTGGTTGTTTAAAATCATGCAATATGCTTCACAATACTCTTCAGATTTAAAAAAAAAACCTCTTAAATAATTGTCTCAAGTTGCAAGATAGAGTATTAGATTTAGATTTTTTTTTAGTTATACAATAACTGTGGGCTATTTCTTTAGCTAAATCAAGAGAAAACTTATTTTTTAACTATTTCACTGCCTCCTTTTTTAACTCACAGAGCTTGGATCCAACATAAGGAATTCTAGGAGAGAGCTGAAAGACTGAAATCCACATTTTAATGAGGAGTCCCAGAATCTGGCCTAAATTAACAGAAACTTGAGGAGTCCTCTGTCTTCCTTTCATTAAATGTAAGTCTTTTCAGAAGCAGAGACAGATGATGTACCTTAAGTCATCCCTTGTCTGTGCAGCAGGATCTGCAGTAACCATGTTTCCAAACCTTGCTTTCAGTGCTCCCGGGATAAAAACAGCACCCAAGAGTACATCATGGGCTGCGTATCTTTTTCTGTCCACTCGATCTGCTATTTGATAAGTATCCTGTAATTAAAATCCTTTCTCTACATTAGTCTTTCTCACTCTGAATATTCCTTCTTTTTGCAGGGTGTTTGATCAAGTGACTTCAAAGGATGAGCTTCATCTTCCAAAACATTAAAGGCCACTTATTGAAACCAGAAGATTTTTATAAATATTGTCACTTTATAAAAGATTTTTATAAATATTGTCATTGAATGGTGTATGTGAAACACTGACACCATTCACCAAAAGGTTTTCCCACCTTTCTTTTTCGCTTGCTACTGCTCTTCAGGTCTCACTACTATATATAGGGAAAAACCCCATCATCTCAGTGTTCTAAGATGAAAATTATTTCAGCTGTGCTTTTTATATTCTCCGTGTGCGTGCATGATTTTCATGACTATAACATCTTGCCACTCCTGAATACTGATGAGGTTTCCTTTCTAGCAACCCTGTGAAGCAGGGAATGCAGCTGTCACCTCCTCCCGACACACACTGGCAGTACCAACCATTTCATCCCAGAAGTAAATTCTTCTTTGGAAACAATGAAGAAACTCTTTAAATGTCTGTTGGATCACTTGCAAAGTCTTTGATGAAGTTGGTGCTGAAGAAGAGAGTTAAGTGGTATGGGCATGTGGACATACCTCTGATAAAATCCAGAAAACAAGCAATACCTAGAGAAGACGTAACAGCTAACAGTGAATACAAAATCCCTTGAATAGTTCACATTTCTGCCACCTGCAAGAACAAATGCCCTGGCTTCTTCATGTATGGCTGGTTCTGCAGAGGCAATGTACCATGGAATGATGCCTGCAAACAGCAGCTACCTAACAAATTGGCCACATGTGATGAGTGGAAATAAAAAGCCAACAAGGCTCATTGAACTTGTGGCTCACTGCAGCCTTTTGATGCCGTTTCAAGCAAAGCACTAATATTAACCCTGGCTTACATCTAACTATATTACCATGTTACTTTGGATACATTAGTCTTGGAGAGGAGGAAGGCCATGCTCTGCGAGGCACTGACTGATATAAAGCAGACAGTGGGCATCACGTTCACATCATCACCACAGATATATGGAGTAACACTCAAATGTGCTGAATACATTGCACAATCTTCACCCTGTTAAGCCCAGCTTGCAGCTATCTACCATCCAATAGAGGCCCACAGAGCTGTATACAAGGGTTGAGAAAAAGAACAGGCTGCTCTTAATACCAGTTTAGAATATGGCTCGTTCCCAAGTCTCCAAAAGTCAGACTTGTATCACACAATCATATTAAATATCAAGTAACCATACTGTAAGGCTTGCCTGTGGAAATGGCTGAGACACCATGAAAGCTACTCTCTTTCCGAGTAGTCTAATAACCTTAAGAGGAGAATGGAATGTTAAAAGACACTTAGCACACATAAATTCTGGCACAGTATTCGAGAGAAATGTCCTACTGGAGCTCAACAGCACACTGGAAATCTGCAGCCTATCATCCTGTCATCCTCATTCCTGCACAGGAATTCTGAGCAATCCCGGCATGCCAGGAAATTCAGCAATGATGGTGGGAATGTTGTCATCCAGCATCTGCAACTCATGCTGGGAAAATGAACATGGGAGGCAGAAAATGCCAAATCAAGATGGCTACTCATTCACTGCAAACCAAGAATAACATAGTGAACCATGTCTGAAAATTACACCTCTGAAATTACACATTGACTGCTCCTGCCAAAATGGAGAACATTACCAAATTAAAATCAGGGGTTTGATAGAGATTTGTTCATGCTTCATTCTGATATAGAATGTCTCAAGTTACAGGTCTTCTTTCAGTTCCTCCAAAAGTCTATTCTTACAGCTAAGATAGGCTTTCCTCTCCACTTTATTTTCATAATTTATAAATGATTAGAATTAACATTTGGTGTAAAGCCTAGGAAAAGGCTCAAAAGCTTTTAAGGCCCAACCTATGAATATTTATATCCATTAAAATGGAGCCAGTGATTCTCAGGACTTCACTGAAGTCTCAAGGCTGTTCTATCATGAGCTGTTACAGCCTCATTCCAAGCACAATACACATCTACACAGAACTGCCCCAGCATCTTGCTGTGTGTGTTCTAGCACCCACAGCTACCATGAAACCTCATTTTCACTATTTTCTAATCCACTCAAAGTATGTTGCCTTCTGACAGTGACAGTATTGTAGCAGAGCAGACAGAAGAAGACTGGGATTTGTAAGATTGGGATCCTCAGAAGGGCCAAGTGTATTTATATGTCCTAAGTGGACACCACGCTTTAGCAAGATGTGCAAAGCAGTCAGAGTCATCTGGGCCACAAACAGTCAGTGGCACAGTTTGCTACAGAAGTTTGACACATAATCGGTGGCTAAACTTCTCAAGGGCAGAGTTTTACATGCTGAGTATTAGAAAGTGGGGGTGGTTACATTAGGTCCACTCATTTTAAGCACAGATGCATGAGCTTAGTAAATCAATAGGGTATTTTACACAGCTTGTAGTATTCCCCTCTTTTACATACAATCCAATGTGCATTAAGAGGTTTCCAAACAGGAGCTTGTGTCAGCGGTGACTGATAGCAATTATCAGCTAGCTGTTCGTGGAAAAACGAAAAGGCTTCCTTTTAAATGTAAAAAATAGATATGTAAAAAATATCTATGTAACATTGTGGAATTATAAAAAAAAAATGCTCAAAAATTTTAAACTAAACTTTCAAGTACACTTACCTTAAAACACATTTTGTCTGCTAGTTACCTGTGCACAAAAAGGTAGTTTCTCCTCAGCATTCAGTAGTCACAACACATTTGATGTTTCAATGCTGTCAATAAACTGCTAATGAAACTGCATTATTTAAAAACCTGTGGTTTCTCCGCAATAAAAAGAATAAATTATCTGCACAACTTCTGTTAACACAACCAATTGTTTCCCCTAAACAACCTTCTCTCAATGTATTCCAAAATTATACCAAATAGTTTCCTTTGCTTTTCTTCATGCTTCAAAAGTCAGAAAGGTTAGTCCTGCTCTTTGCTCTTTGGCCTATAAACTGTAAATATCACTAGTATCTGGAAAATTAGCTGAACTTTTCCCACTGAACTTAAATTAAAAATGGGGATTTTCACTTTTCTTTTTAATGTTTTCCAATATATTTCGTCAGCACATATGAAATTTTAAGAAAGCATTTTTTCAAAAGAGGCATTTATCTCCTCACTCAGCCTTCCTCTTGTCTGTGTCATATTCCCATAATTTTTGCTGTAATTGAGACCTATGTAAGCTAAAGTCAACTGACAGGAAAAGAAAAAGCTGTTACATTAATTTTCACTGGTATTTTGAGCTTAAGTGTTTCATTGGTGCTTTACATATACTAAAAGCTTCTTAATATATCCTGTTTCTGTTCATTCCTGCATCAACGTAACTAAAATTTTACAGTCACACAAGCATCTATTTGATGAAATATCTCTGATATTTGATATGTTGTCTTCCAATTTCACAGAATCAGATGTGTTCTCACAAGTTTCTTCAGTGATTCACTTTCATGTTCCAAATTAATCTTGCAGTCACAGAAAAATGGTCCTAAAATACCATCTGTTTGGGAGATGTGTATAAAGGGATCTATTAGATGTGGGAAATCAATCTCCTTTTTGTGCGGTTATTTAGTCTTATCTGTATTTTCACACAGTGAACCTTCACTACAAAACTATCTCCACTGAGCATCAGATGAAAAATATCTTGAAGTATTCCTTGACTCCATATCCTTGCAGAAGGCATGCAATTAGACTGTTCTTTTTTCAACAGAATTTTCAATTAAGATGCAGTCCTGACAGGCATCAGTAGTATAATGATTCCCTCCACTATTTAACTGGAGAAAACAAAAGTGGGATGACTGTGGAAATCAATAATTTTAAAATGATATCCCATAATATTTTCCTAACATCTCATTTTGATTCCGCAGAAGGAACTCTGCAATTGCCTGCACTGTTACACATCAGGAAATTGTGGAAATAGCACACTACAGAAGACTCAATTCACCAAGACTCAAAATGACTGTTCAAGCTGGAACAAGAAGTAGTGTAAATGCTTGACTATTTGCCTTTTTATCTTATTTCAGAGTGTATCACTTCCCCACAAAACTGGAAAAGATGATACCTCTCCAAAGAGATCATGAATTAATTAATTACTTGGAACAATGTTGTGCAAATTGCAGATACTCAAACAGTTTTTGGCTCTGCAGTTCACATTTGGGTACTTTTGGAGCTATTACATATGCATAGATTGTTATTCTATATATTTCAATCAATATTCTGATTTTTTTTTTTTTTAAACAGAACAGAAATCTAACAACCCAGCATTTTTACAATCTTAACTCCCTTTTTACTGATACAAGAATCTGTAGAGATACGAAGTCAATCCTTCACAAGTTAGGAATCACCAAATCTTTGCTTTCATCCATTTCCCAGCATTTTAGCTTCAGAGCTCACATAATGTACTATTAGAGAATTTCATCTGCAGCTCCAAAAGCTTTCCTTCTTCCTCCTTCTTAATAATCTCCTTAAACAGATTAAAATTATCCTGTAGAAAGAATTCAGGAAACTAGGGGTTATTATAACACCATTACATGTCATTACTGTTGTGGAAAGCCTGCAACAACCTTGCCTTGTGATCGTGACCTACTGACACTTCTAATTTTTTACTGTGATGGAAAAAAATCTTCCCCTTATCTTTCTGTCAGCTGGCACTGATATCCTTGGCTAGTATGATGGAACAAGAAGTGCTATACGATCCTGCTCTGCACACAGCCCTCCTCCACCCACTGCTGCACCTCCAGAATAGCTTTATTTGAACGCTAAATCAGTCACTCACACAAAGCTATGGAAGTCCGTGGTCCAAATCTGTTTTTTTCCAAGAAAAATGTAACCCCATTAATCCTATTAAACACAATATAAAGTTAAGTGGTGAACAGCACCAAACATTTTTATGGAAACTAATACAACAGTCCACACACCTCCTGCAAGAAAAGAGCTTGTAGGTATAAGCATTTTCTATGGCTGTCAGTCTGTGCAAACTGATGCCCTAGGAAAAAGGGATGGCACTTACTGAGTCGATCACCTTTCCATTCCCTGTCACAAAAAGCACACTCAAAGCATACTCTTACCAGCAACAGTAACAAAATACTTATCATATTTTGAAACATTTCAAATACGTCCAAACTTGGCTGACAGGCACACAGAAAATCTTGGTATTCATTTCATTACCATGAACAGGATTGACTCCATCACTTCCAAGTCATTAGTTATAATGTAATGAGCAGTGTAACAATTACAATCCCAACAATCAATCCTTCCCTTTTGGTGGGTATCTCCGCCCCTCACACCTAGCAGCACTGTATCCTCCACTGCAAGTGATTTTGCTTTAAATAAACCTAAACCATTTGCATCTTTTGGAACTCCATTGTTTGAATTGTTTTTTGCAACCAAAAAATGCAGAGCAAGAGCCACCACTACTGTTTGCTGTAGCAAATGCACAAATAACAATGGATTACTTGAGCACAGGGCTTTTTGCTTTTTAGCATGTCTCTATCTCATTGACTTTGTGTGCTATTAAAGGTTGTTTATTTCTAAAGGTTCAGTAGCAAGTACAACCACAGAGGATAGAGTAAGAGTAAAGACCAGCACAAAAATCCCTCTCCCAATTTGTTACTTTCAACAGCAGTATTAACAGACGATGTTTATTGCATTGTTTCAATAAGATAGGAAGTCTCAGAGTTCACAGGATTTGAAGTCTCTCACAGACTCTTCTGCAACACAACTTAGAAAATTACTTGCCCTCAGTCCTGATACACAGAAAATGGGCAAATGGCAAAGTGATGGTAAACAGCACTTTCCAGACACTTGATTTCCCTACAGGCAAGGAATTCCAGAGGAAGAGAGCAGAGAGACAGCAAAAGCTGGCACAGCCCAAGATGCTGTATTAGAGGTTCAGTTAGAGTCAATAGGTGAAAGTCAGGATCCACTGGCCCCTAGGAATGTCAAACGACAGATAAGACCAGCGTCAAGATTAACAGAGCCAAATTAACAGCGAGTTAAATTAAGACCGAGCCAAAATTAACAGTGGGGTTACTGGGGTGAGCAGCCATCAGTTCCAAGTTGTGCATGCAGCTGTCACAGGAATGAGTGAAAAGCTTCTGACACTGCTCTGAGTTTGCATACAGTATTGAGCCCTTAAACAAAGTAAAAAAATTAAATTAAATTAAATAACCAAAACAAAATTTTTAAAACCCCAAAATAAAATAAAAACCTGGAAATAATTTAAAGTGTTTGTAATACTTGCTTACTCTAATATTTTAATGAGATTTTATACTGCAGATCATTATTTACTGTAAGTAGATTCAATTTACAAATGCTGCAGAACTGGAGACATGGTGCTTATTAACATCTATATTAATTTACTTTTGTGTTTGCACTTTATATTTAATATATGCATACTTTTCATGTTTGGGTTCTTTCTAAATGAATTTATGTCCTCCAAATATTAGCCATAGTAACATCAGCTTTCTCAAATGCAACTGAGCAACTAAATTAAATTTGAAAAGATTATATTGAAAAAATCTCTTTATAAATAAGGTCTGTACAACTTCAGTTAGTTTTAAACTAATATTAATGTAATATTGTACCCTTGCATTGAGGACATTAAACAAACCCCTGTATTTCCTCTGCCAAGATACCTCAAGAGGAAAAATATTTTTATCATTGAATTTACAGGTAAGACATTAATTTGGAATTACTATTTTTTTTTTAATGGCTTATTTCAAACATCACTTTCCTCTGGAGAAAATGCAGAAAATGAAGACAAATAAGTAAATATAATATTTGACAGATCCATCAGGAAAATCTGCAGAGTAATAACAATGCCTGTAGGAAGAGAGCATTATCTTTACTGTGAGCAAAGTATAGTGAGATAACAAAGTTCTTAGGCCTACAGTTGTTTTGTTCCACACACAGTATCCTAAAATGGTCAGATCCCACATCACCTTCCACAAATATAATAATTAATGTATCCAGATTGCATCCTGAAGATTAAGAAGTTAACCAAGCCATGCACACAGCTGATTTGGTTTCAATCCAATTCCCTTCTCTGAATAAATTTCATTTTATTACTAATCCCATGGTTTTAAGTTGTTTATGAACCTCAAGTTAATTTCTCTTTCATTACATGAAAACCTTTAACTACAAAGGTACCAATAGGGATATTCACATTATTCAGGATTCTCCACTCAAAGGGAAACAAAGGACTTAGAAATAAACCACAGGAGATATGTGCCAGTCTTACATTAATCATAGTTTTGTTCCCTTGTAAGACCGACTTATGCAAATACCATCTTACTTCTGTACAAGTACTGCTATCAGAAAGAAAGAAAAAAATAGCATGGACCTTTGCACCTATCAATAATAGCTCAAGAGCAGTTCCTTTATAGCTACAATGCATTTAATAAGAAAAATTATACAGATTTTCTAAATATATTGGGAGAATAATTATTTTTACTACCATTTATCATAAAAATGTAACATAAACATTATTTGGAAATACAGACCAGAACAAATTTATCTTAGATTTTAAAAAGATGATTTTTATTAAGCACAAACAGCTTTTAATACATTATCAATACAAATAGGAAAACATCTGTTTAATGAATTTGATATATCAAAGATCTGATGGGCAGGTTGCATACTGGCACAATAAAAATGATTTTTTTTAAAGTATTTCAAATTAAAATTACAGGGTTACCACAGTCTACACTGCAGGAACTTTCCCTACAGTCTAAAATTACCACATCACCTGGGCATGGGGGAAGCAAAGAACTAGAGTTTCATAATATGGAACTTCTAACACTTTAATCAGCACCACTCAAAGCTTGCATCAGCTGTCTAACTAAGAAGCAGCTGACAGGTCAGGTAAAGCTTTACAGCAAATTTCAGTGCAAAGTTTACAGTTCCTTTTCATAAGATACTTGGAGTCTATGGTTTCATAGCATGTTAAATAATTATGGCTTGATAGATGCACAGTATTAAGATGCTGAGAACATTTACTTTGAAAAAAAGATGAGATTCGTAACAGCTGTGAAATGCATTTTAATATATTATACCCAATTCTGTAATATGCAAACAACATGCTGGATTACAAACTGAAGTCCTGTTATGAATTCATAGGTCAGTATTAGCTCTCTGGGGTAGTGGCTTCTGGTTGTCTCAGCTGCTGCTTTTTCAGGCCAACTAACTTCATCTTCTCTCTAATGTGTTCTGCTGCAGAAGCCATATCACTTGGGCTCCCAAAGTACTGCTCAGACCTAGAAAAAACCCAAACCACAAGAAATTATCAGCAAAAAGTAAGTCACTACATGAATATACCTGTTAATTGCAGTAGAAAACACAAAGCAGGTAAGAAAAATAGCCACTTTTTCCTCTTGTCTTTTAAAAGCCGCCTTTAAAAGGCTTTGGAGACTTAGTAATGAGACTCAACAGCAAATTTTGATGAAATTGTTACAAATACTCAATGAGCCTTTCATAGCCAAAAGACACTCTCAACAGAAGTTTGAGGGTGGTAAGACACTGGCACAGGTTGCCCAGAGAAGCTGTGGCTGCCCCATCCATGGAAGTGTTCAAGGCCACGTTGGATGGGGCTTTGAGCAACCTGGTCTAGTGGAAGGTGTCCCCGCCCATTGCAGGGCGATTGGAACTGGATAACCTTTAATGTCCCTTCCAACCCAAAACATTCTGTGATTTGAACAGCAGGGCACTACTCTAGAAGTGCAACTGGATACTTCCCAACAGTATTTCTTGCGTCCCTTCTCTCTCCCACGTTAGTCTGACAACTTTGCATACTGTGACAATCTGTGATACCTGTCTATACATGAATTCTGAGTTTATAAAATTGCTGCATTATTAAAGGACTCTTCACATGTTAAGTCAACCACATGCTGTCAAATTATGCCATCTACCTCTCAAACTGAAAAGAACACCTGGCTGTGTGATTCAAATATAACAAAGAACAGCTGAAATGTTAGGGAAACCACTCACCAAGCTCTCAGCAAAGGGAAGGTTTGAACAGAATACGTTTCAGAACAGGTATTAAATCTAGTTGCAAAGCAGAGAAGCTGTACACTTTGGAAATGGCACTGGGACAAAGGACTTTCAGACAGGCCAAAGTGGACAGACAGAGGAGTAGACTCATTTGAGAAGGTAACTGGTCAGACTATGTAACTGCACTCAGATCACAGCATTTCCTGACACAGAGCAGAAGCCATGAGCAGGACAGGGAACAGTGACCTCAACTTCCAAAAAGATGCTGGCGAAAGTCTGAAGAAGTAAATAGGCTGATAAAAACACACCCAAGCATTTATGACATTTTGCATGTCCTTAAATTTCTAAAACTCTTTCTAATAATGAGCAAACCTCTTGCAAATTGTTTGGTCAACACTTCAAAACCAGAATGCCTAGGATGATGAGCAGGGGGTCCTGAAATACAAGCACAACTACAATATCATTTTTGTGAAGGGGGATATGCAAAACTCTACTGAAACGCCAGAGGGGTCAGAAACAATGTTCAGGATTGAACAGTTGCTATTTTTGCCAGGTCGCTAAAAATCTGCTATACAGAAGTTATACAAAAATACTTCAACAAACACTTCTTGATCTGGTTTTGGGTCTTTGTTTGTTTGTTTTGGATTCTTTTTCCACAGCTATAAAATCCCCCACTACTTTCAAACACACTATTGAAATAACAGTAAAAATCACTACTAATTCAGGCCTGGGTCCATCTTCATGATTAGCACTCCTTACTGAAGGATCTACACTGCAGAAGGAATATGGTATTTTGGAAATAAGATGAAAATAAATTTTCATAACCATCTTCCTGCAACTGTATTTTACACATAGACTTCAGGTAACCATTAATGCAGCTGCCTGATGCCATCTCATAAGGTTTCAGACTAATTCAAAATACTGATTTCAGACCTTTTTCATTATGGTGTGGCATCCTACACACCAGAGACTTGTTCCACAGCTTGGCTGTAACTCATGCAGAAGTTAACTACAAGCTCAGCATAACAATAGACATTATTAAACATAGAGAACTGAGTTTTATTATGGCTGAGATTCCAAATTCAATTTGCTTTTGTAGCTCAAGAGAACTACCAATTTAAAATTAGTATGAATACTTCTCGAGGGGAGTACTGTTTTGTTTACCGAATAAATCAAATGTAAATTTATCTTCAATATACTGGCTTAAGACTTCAGATAGCCAGAATTGCAAATAAATAAATAAATCAAACTCCCGTAATTCTCATCTGGTATCTTTTTTCAGGGAGAAGAGATTGGGACTGGTCAGTCTTCTGTTACTTCTGCATACTGCACATGCATAAATCTAATAATCACTCAGTGTGAAAAAGTCACTACTTTAAAGAAGCAGTGCACTAATACTTATTAAAAATTCTTTCCCATCTTTTTACAGAAAGCAGGCAGGTCCAATTTCAAACTTTATAAAAACAATGTGCTCACTTTTCTATTTCAGCAATATGCCTTCAGGATTCTTCTGCATCTGAGACTATTATAAAATGTTACCAAAAGCATTACTCCAAAGGCATTAGAAAAAAATTTTCTACATACCCATCAGGATAAACTACAGGCACTGTTAGTCTGTCCAACAGTGATTTCCCAACTGCTTCAATTTCATCAAATTGATCCATTTCATTAAAAGCTTCAGGCTGCTCTGGACATTCCTGCAAAATCTGTTTAAAAAAAAAGTAAGAAAATACTGAATAAAGTACACAAGGGATAGCATGCAGTTTTTTTAAGTGTCATTAACTGGCAGAATGCTCTTCTGGCATTTTCACTGCCACATTTACATGAGATCAAATGACATTCATATAATTCAAGAAAAGAAAATATTGATTAAGGTCCATTAAGAAGATAGTTCAGGGCTACCATCACAGTCTTCCTAGACAATATTCCTGTAACAAATATAAAACCAGTAACCTACATCATTAAACATACAAGACAGTTGCATAAAGTGTAAAAACCATGGTTATTGAAGAGCACCTTACAAGATGTTTCGAAACTAAAATCTACATCTGGCACAGAACAGGTAAGACTAACAAAGTCTGAACACAAGTGTTACCTGATGGGATTATGACCTAATGCTAGTACTCAGTAATGTATTTTCTTCCACTTCTCACTCTGCCACTACTCACTTTTTTCCAAATCAGCACAGATATTAACAGTCTATTTTCCACACAGACTCATAAATATATGTCCAATAGTAGAAGAAGAACTATGCTTTCAAACAGGAGTATTGTTTTTCCAGCCATTAATTTACTGTTCTTTAAAATTAAGACTGCCTAAAACCAGCAATTAACTACTCAATAATGAAAGAATGCTCATAATATGGATTGAGAGATTCCACCCTTTTAGGTTTATGAACCACTGAAATTTAATTTGCTATCAGGTAAATCCCTGGAAGCATAGATGACCTATTTCTGCTTTTGTGAATCTCCATCAACTCCCAATGCCCGCAAATTCAAATTTATCTTCCACTTATACAAATAAGAAATGAATGAAACCAAGGAACATACGAATCAACTTTGAATCCATGCTCTCTTTCAATGGCAGAATGAATTTATTTTACCATGTGAAAGATTTGGGGTTTTTCTGCAGTTACATGCAATTTTATTGTCAATATTTGAGATACATACTCTAAACTGCTTTTTAAAAAAATATTGCTTCACAAAAAAAACCAGCTGTGGACAAAAAGGCCTTACACCTCAAGATCTACATTAAAGGACATGGTCTCAAATTCAAGCATTCAAGAACTCTCAACATTTTCCCCCTTCAGCAAGCTGTTACTGAATAGCAGCTATTCCTCATCACATTGCTGTTGACTGCTCATCCTCCTCTGTGCTTCTTGCATCACCTGACTGGGTGCAGCAGTGAGACATTTGGTTATAGAAGTCTGAAAACCACACCAAGGTAGAGGTGTGTTCAAGAAGAAAAAAGCACATTCAAACCCCCCCAGGTGCAAAAGAGAAGATGGAACAAGACAGCATGTGTGGAAACTAAAGTGGTGAGAGCTGCCCTCATTTACAGTTTATGTGAAGGTTATCCCATCCAAAATCCACACAGCTTAAAGGGCAATACACCAACTCTCCCAAGAACTTAAATGACCTGACAGCTTTGTATCATACCTCGCACAAAGAACTGTTCCTGGCTTTTAAGAATTACAGTCTAAAAGACACAAAGAAGTGCTTTATCATCAATATCAGAGTTCCCACTTGAAGAAGGCTGTACTCCTTTTTGTTAAGCAGGCCCTATACCAATATAGGTATATGAACAATCATTACATTATGTACTGAAGTTAACGGTTGGAAAAACACACTTGAATTCTTCTTTCTGCCTTTTTTTTTCCCCCCAGTATTTAGAAAGGGCAAATATACACACTGACAAACTTCATTTTTCCTACATTTTATTTGCTTAAACTCGGGTAAGAAATTTTTCTTCTTTAAAAACAAAACACTCACCTTTTCAGCGGTTGAATGAAATGCAACAGCTGTTTCCAGCCGGTGTACTCTTTCTTCAGAAGTCACTGTAAACTGTTTCCACACTCTGTTCAGTCTGGGAAGCGTGTCCCCCGAGGACCTTGAAGTGCATCGCAAGGACTGGCACAGGACCACGGTTGCCTGCAGTAACTGCCTCCCATAATCGTAAGTACTCTAAAAATTGGAGGGGATGGGAGAGTAAGTGCATGTAAAAACTCTGCAGTTAATTTGGGAGTGAAATAGCATCTTTAAAGCAACAGCAGGCAAGTTTATGGAAGATCCACAGTTGAGGTTCACGAAGTACACTGAACTAATCTGGTCTATTAGAAAATGCTGACGAAGTATGAATAAAATTGTAATGACCAAACAGTGCTTTCACTCTTAAAAAAAAATCCAGTATCCCCTGCTCCCTAGCATTCACACTGGCAAAAGAATAGAGCTTCCCCAAAATTCTGAATAGCTGTTTGGATCTTACAAGGGACACTTGATACCCACTGCCAAGAAGACTGTCTCACTGACTTCACTGTCACCATGTCTATGTTCAGTCAGCATCCAATGGTGAGGCACATCACTGTAACAGCAAAAGAGCCTCCTGTCATCCTCAACTCTTATTCATCAGAAGAGAAAAATCAGTTCCAGTGTTAACAGGTGCAATTAGAAAACATCACATTTGTTAATTAACAAGTCTGAATTAGACACTCCTGAAAGCACTAAATAACTGTCAAAGCACCTGACAAAGGCCCAGCTTGTCAAAAGTAATTTTAAAGACTGTTTGAAATATGTCTTTCACAAAAGCCAATGAACTTTGTTTGGATGTTTGCATTGCCTATATGAAGGTTAACTAAGGTAGTAAACTGCAGCATTGCTGCTCTTGATGGAACTGCAACATCTCATTAGGCCCACTGCCAACTTCAGCAATCAATTTCTTCACTCAAACATTGAGGCAAACCAGGAAGACCAGTGACAGATGTTCAATGACTGTCCATACACATATTGATTCTATTTAGGAGAGGATGTGAAACTGCACAAACCCCATATTGCTAAAAAAAATAACACATTTCACCTGTGCAACATCAACAAATTTTCTATGTTTCTCCAGTAAAACTTTTGTTTCTTGAGCATCATCTCCCAGTCGGATGTGTGTCTTCAGCAGAGCATCCAACAGTTCACTTAACCATTCTACTGCCTTAAAAACAAGCCAAAAGAATAAAAACTAATACATTAAAAAGAAATTAATCCAGAAGGGTGACATTACTTCAGTACTAGCATATACTTTTGATACAGAAAGAAAGTTAAATGAGCTGTCACAAGCTGGTAGATCATGCATGCAATCACCAAATATACTATTTTCAGACATTGCTATATCCTTTATTGTCACTATACATATTCCCTAAATAAAACTACATTTGAAAGTTAAAAAAAAAACCCTGTAAAACTACCAGCCCCCATAAATTAACCCAGTGGACTACAAAAATCAGAATGATGAAATTCCAGAGGTATTTCCATACCTGAGCAGCATCCTCTTCACATTTAAATAACTGCACCATCTGAAGCATCTTCAGTCGCCGCACATCCACCATATCCTCACACCTTAAACAGCAGCACAGAAGACTCATCAACACATGTACAGCAGACACAAAACACTCTGAATCTGACAACAGCGTTTCCAAGTGAGAAACATTAAGACACAAGTGTTCACGAAAAGGTGATCAAAGCTGTTTAGCTTGGCCAAAATACCTAATGCCTCAGAGAACAGTAAGAAACTTGCAATAAATAGAACTCAGCACTACAAGTCACCAAAATCATGATCCTCAAGATTCCTGATATGGCTAAGCTGGAGGCAGTAACACCAGAGATAGCTACAAGGCCTTGCAGCAGCATCGTAGGTTCCTTACCTTGCTGCACTGGTAAGCTCTGCCACACAGACAGAGGCTTATGTAGCTAGGACAAACTTTATCCTACTAAAATTCATATGAAAGTTGGCTTCAACCTGGCATAATTCTGAATTGTATTGTTTGCTGAGGGCAATGTTTTCTTGATGAATACAATGAAGACTGTAAATGGACATTTTTCCATTTTGCTTTTTGGCTAGCTAAAGGTGGTAATATCTGAACCCTTATATGATGATGTCCTTTGCTATACCTGTCAGGAAGCATTTCAAAATCTAATTGACATAAAAACTAACCCTAATTATCTTGTTCTGAATTGAGCAGTTTGCAGTTCTTTCTCCAGAATTCCAGAACAAGTACTAAAAGTTCTTCTCTTTCCACAGAAAGAGCTACACGAATACATTTAGCAGAATGCTTTCCACTTCAATTCCAGAGCCTACTAAGTAGACAGCAAGACTCATGCTCCTGTTCAGTGCAAATGGAATTACTAATGTCAACAACAGTTGGCTTTATAAGCAAATGCAAAAGACTGTGTGCATGATTTTTTCCAAACTGGCTACAAACATAAGCACTTCCAAAGAACAGTTTGTTAGCATGCTGCGTTTTGTTACATGTCCTGTAATGCTTACAGAAAGGAAATCAGCTGCTCTAATAATGCAGGAAAACAGTTTATGGGTTCCAAAAGCATAAATAAAACAGCAAAATGCCCCTAAAAATAAACATTACAATACACATGTATGTAAACAACAAGAAACATTCAACAGAACTTGGAAAAAAAATAAAATTAAGCGTTGCAAGAAATACTACTACATGCTACTGAGAGATACTTAGTCCTTTTACTTTTTTGTCTCTCAACCAGGCTAAAAAACTTTGTTTAATCATTCACCATCTGAAAGCTGCTTCATACCTTTGATGTTTTAGCCCTCTAATTGACTTCCCACAATTCTATAACTCATCTGAGAATAGGGACCAGAACTGCGTAACACAAAACAGAAATGGACTACCAATCTATACAGTGACAAAACGACATTCTTCTTTCAGTTTTTTTATTCCTTTCCTAACAATTCTTAGCATTCTACTTGCTTTTCCCTGTATGATTGAACACTAAAGCAACTTTTGCAAGTTTTCCAATGTTTGAGTTCACAGCTGATTCAGAGTTCATTATTGTGTATGTAAAGTCTTTCCTTCTCCCATGTACATCTCTTTTCTCAGTACGGAATTCCAGCTGCCATTTTATCGCACAGTGACGTCCTCTGTAGCTTTTTGCAGCTGGCCCTCTAAACACAAGTATTGCTTAAATTAATAGGATTCAGAGGGTATACTTAGAACAATATTTTCTCTAAGCACTACCAAAACACATGGTTTCTTACGCTAAGCTCCCTAAGAAAACAATTTATGAATAGTAGAATTAATTTGTAAAATGGGCAATTTGATGCTCACTAGACCCTGCTGTTGCCTAGAGGCACCCTTTTGCTCAGCCAATGCCCTTGAACTCCAGGCCCTTTCTATGGACAGTATTACATTGTCTCAGGAGTTCCAGCAATAATACTGGCAATAGCACCTAGTTCTTTCACACTGTTGAGTAGACAAAAAAGGCAGTACTACAGAATATCCAGTACTACTACATTTTTAATTAAAAATAATCAAATTTTGGAGGAAGAGGATGATGGCAAAATCCATCCTTCTTATAAATTCAACTCTCTCCAACATTTTTCTCAACTACAACTTCATCCCCCACCCTACAATTTTCCAAAACTCACAAACCCCCACACTTTGAAAACTGAAATTCATGCCTTCATTTTGTACCCCGTCCCCTCCAACACCATCTCATTTGTCCTCCTATCTTCAGGAATGAAAATACCATACTCAAAGGATAGAGCTTGTGATAAAGAGGATAAACAAATCTGTTTAATATGTGATTTCGCACCCATCACCACTACTGTGGTCATATTATACTTCCATCTTAAACTGCTAACACATAAAAGATGCCTCTTGCATATTTTCATAACTCCATATAAAAGAAATGTATCATTTTTGAGCATTAACAAGCACAGGAAAGCATTCAAACACTCCATCCAGTACCAAAATATAAAAGGTGCTTGTTTTTAGGAATACGCTAGAACAGATTAGTCAGGGAAGCTTCTGTCTCATTGAAACATACTACAAATATAAATTACAGTTGTATTACATCCCTTAACTGAACATAAACTAAAATGGGCTCTTTAAAACAAACTAAATTATATATAAAGTGACTCGTTAACACACAAAAATCTTAATGATTCGAATTGTTGTTCTTACCTTTGTTTTCTAAGCTGCATATCTTCCATTACTCCTTGGATATGGTCCACATTTTCTTTGTTTTCAATGGTCACATCTTTCCCATAGGCCCATGATGCCTGGTTAGATATCTGATCAAGAAGACTTTGACCTTTCTCACGCAAGCCTTGCAAGCCTAAGTCTAATAATAGAAAGGAGAAAAAAAAAGGTCAATGGTTACTCATAAATTTGGTGGTTTTCCTCAATGGAGAGAGATAAAATGCAACAGAATCATACATGGATGAAGACTGTAACGTGGAAAATGAAAAGGACATTACTACGTCTTTCACTGCCCTTTCCAACTCAAGTTTGAGTGAGCATTTGTCTACATTAACAAAGAACTAAGGCTTTGCTACTTTATGACCTAGCGGATAACAAGAAAAGGAATAAAAGTTGACAGCAAGTCAGCTTCTCAGCTTATACATAGCTAGTTAATGTCTTTCATCCACACAGTTACACAATTCCTAAAATATCTATCACTGCTAAGCAGTTGTAGCCTAAGTGTTCTTCCACTGCTGGCAGAAGTTACTCCTTTACAATACATCTGATACAGCTGATACAATTTTCTACACTGAAATTTGCCAACCCTTGGGATCTGCTGTTAGATCTCTTATCTGGCAGCTCTACTGTTTTCCTGAAGGAACATCTCTATGCATCAAACTGTTATATTCCAATTGTAACTACTTCTACTAGAAATGATTTTGCTTTGCAGCTCTCTCTCCCACAACTTAATGAACAAGCTGACCACTGTAGATCCCTTCCAACTGAAATAATTAGTTCCATATGCTTGACAGTGTAACAACCTTCAATGTGCCATTTATTTACACATACATTCAAAGCTACTGTAAAACACTCAATACAAGCATTCTAAAACTGAGTGGATAAAACCTTAATCATCAAGGGGTCAGTTCTGGAGACAAAAAGATCATCTAAGCACCATAATCCCAAGACACTAAAGAAGATTAATGGGGGAAAGAAGTTTGTTTACAGATGAAATTCATTATAATGTCATATAATAAATATATATATCTTAGATATGACACATTTAAAGGAAAACAGTTCCAGATCATTTCCCCAGACAGAACTACCATACAGTAGATGGCATAAGCTGGTCCAAAGTAGTTCAGTGAAGCATTACATAGTGAGGAATCAGAAGCGACAATATTTTTTCCCCTGCTTTTTTGGTGATTTTTTGAAAGGAATTATTGTTTCTTCCCCCTGTAATGCATTCATTAGAATGTGTATGTCTGAAATGCAGAAATATCTAGCTTACCAACACTTTTCAATTTCTCTTCCAGTAGTTTTAATGTTTGTTGAATTGATGCTCCATCTGCTGGTGCTACATCCACACACAACATTCCTAGTAAACCATCCAATTGCTGAGACAACTAAAATGTAAGAACAACATAAGTGCTGATATTTAAAAAGAAGTTTGAGCTTCAGATGGTTGAGTCTACAATATTCTACATGTTTAAAAATTTGTCATTTTCAAATTTTTCCTTGCAGCTACAGGAAATGAACGTCAAGATGAAAGATAAACGACCCGTCTGCCTTGTAGAATTCAAGAGCATACATCCCTAGATGGTGGGAGAGTAGAAAGCCAAGATGCTACTTGTTTTTAAAGAAGAGTATAGGAAAGGAATATGCCATTTTAAAAAAATAAACTATGAAAAGTACAGCAAATTCCAGTCCAATTAATGCATATGCCTCTAAATAAAAAGAAAAAAGAGGGGTGAAAAAGCAACTATTCAACTAGTAACCTTTTTATTTCAAACACTACTAAAATGTGAGGCATATTGCAAAGTACTTCCCGCCTAAAAAAGGAGGAACCAATTTTGTCAGTGTTTCAATTACAGTAAATGATGACTTACAGAATTTTCCAAGTGACATTATATTTCTCCTCACCTCCCTGAATATTTTCCCAATTTATTCAACATTTACAACACTAAGGCACTAATTTATTGACAGGTGAGCCTTGAAAAATTAAAAAGAAACACTTACATCTTGGGCAACGCTGTGGAATTCAAGTGCTGCTTGTAACAGGTTCTGCCTGAATTCCAGCTGACTGGCCTGCCTGTAACACACATCACTCAGCTGTTGCTGTAATGCTTTCAATTCCACAAGGTCCTCCTCATCCCCTGCATTTAGAAGAGCTGCTATCTGCTGATTAAGCTCAACATAAACAGCAAACCACTCCTAGAAACACAAGAAGATGAAGAATTAAAAACGCCAAATACAATTTTAATTCTCTTAAATGGCATACAGGCAACTGCAGGCTAATAAATAATCAGATTAAAAAAGGAGGTTATTACAAATTGCACTGTAATTATGACATCTCACAGAGAAAGAAAAAATGTTCCTGATTTCAAATCAACTCTCAATAAAATGCTTAGTACATGTTAATGTATGTGTTGTAGTATAAAAAAATTAGTGCAGAAAGATGGGAAGAGTACAAGGCATGGCTCCTAGTCCCAGCACAAACTTCCACCAAAAGAGGGATTCCACCATTTTTAAACAAATTTCTAGTGCTTAAATGTCTGTAGCGGTCTATTGAAACAAAAGACCTTTTTCCAAGCGATCAGATGTTATAAAAAGCTGTTCACAGGACTATCCAGGTGTTACTTTCATTGACGTGATTAAAACTAGCAGTAATTTCCTTAAAATCCTTAGAAAAAATACTGCTGTTGACAAAGTAGAAGTAATCTCTATCTTCTGAATAAAAGAGCGTCCATGCTCAGAAACTTCAAAATGATCCTTGTTTCTTATTTAAGGAAAGCTTTATACTATTCAATTCAAAATGTGCAGATTTGGTTTACATATGCCTTGATTAGTGAATATACGTATTAGAATTAGTTATGTTGTCCTGGTGCAGTATTTGGAGAGGAAAATAGTTCAAATATTTAACAATTTGAGGAGATTTAAAAACAGCTTGATACATCCAGACCACATTCACATCTTGCATGACTGAGATGCCTGTAAAGCAAAATGTGTTTGCTCAACAGCTCTAATTTTGACCTTGAAGTGTCCTATGCATTTCTACGGAACAGCACCATCTATTGGCCTGCAATGTTTGATTTAATTTGTATTCTTGTCTTGCTCCTACTGGGATGTTTAGAATTTTGTAAATTACGTCTTCAGCTTTTGCATCATTTATTTACAAATCATGCAAAATGGAGTATAAATATCCATATTCTGATTTTTTTTTTCTTTTTACCCAAAGCTGCCTCTACCATCTGCTCAGAGAAAAAAAGAGCATGAAAAGAGCAAGGAGGGGAAAAAAGAGAAAGTAATGAAAAAGTTAAATTAGCAATCAGTCAAAAATTTAAGAGCAGAATAAATCTCTCATCTGTCCCAAAAGGGGGAACTATGATGACAAAATGTGAAACATCTTCCATTGTGACACATGTACTATAGATATATAGATTCAGTACAATCAGTTTACAGACATCAAACATACAAATCCAGCTGAGTGTGACAAATCAACTATAATATGAGAAGTCAAAAAATTTTAGATTAATAATGTTTAGGCGTTTTGATTCAATTTTTTTTTAAGTTTTTATTTTTAGCATTAAAGTAAGTAAGAGTTGCAGTAACTGATTTTGATCAAGCTATCAGTAAAATTAAGATACCAGCAAACCAGGCATAAAAAGTGTGTTTCTGATCTTTTCTATATGTGACAGCTCAAACCCATGGAGAACAGACCTGCTCAGAAACAACAGTTCTAGTGTATTGCTCACGAATAAAACTATCAGAAAATGAAAATCCCCAAAAAAACCTAACCACCCTCTCCCCACAAAAAAACAATCATGAACACACCCTATGGAAATTATTTTTTTCACTTCAGAGTAAATTGTAAAAAAAAAATCTTCAAAACAAAACAAACATTTTTGCAAGTCTCTTCAAAACTCTGTAATCATCATTAAACAAAGTGATGAAAGAAAGCAAGCATACAAACTGTCAATTCAATTATTAGGAGAAAAAACCAGGAAAACAATGAAAGAGGAAGTGTAAAAATCAAAGAAAAAGGTAAAGTACATTCTTCTAGTGCTGTTGACAAAAAAAGGTTTTAATCTCCAAAAGGGCATCTAAATTTTAAGTAGGGCAGTAGTCTTCCAATTACTTCTTTTGGTATCATAAAATACATTTTTTCTGACTGTTATTTCTGCAAACTCCTGCCAGCACCTGAGAACCAAGCCGTGTTCCATGCTGCCAGTGCTTTAGCACACTGTAGGGCAGCCTGCAAACTTCAGTGAGATTCCAATGATTTCAAGGACTGCATTTAGCCCCAGCTAAATCACAGTTCTCCGTTATAAATAATATCCAAGTGAAGACAAAGACTGTTCAGTCTTGTTTTCTCTTTTCAGTTTGAAATACCAATATAACTAAAAGACACTCAAATTAATTTTTGTCAATGAAGTAGGTAGTTTAGGGTGTTTGTGGGGTTTTTTTAACCCTTTCCAATTAGGATTTCAACGGCAAGATGTTTTACACTTCAGAAGGTATTGGTTTCCACATTGCTTAAAGAGCTTGAAGCAACAACAAGGGAAAGGAGATGGGGTTTGCTTAACCAAACAGACACCTACACTGCTGCATCTAGCAAGGAAACCATTGTTGTCTGGGGTGCTGTATTTCTCAGACTAAAGGTCTGGGAGTTTTTTTTCCCCTACATTAGGTCTGAAAAACTACAACCCAGTGACTATTTTTGTTGCCATGACTGTAAAGGGAACTTAAGAAAAGTGGACAGAATTGCCAGTGTCTACATCAAGGAAAGTCAGAAAAGGTGAATAGCACAGTGAGCAAAACTCCCTTTGAGAGCATTGAATATTCATAACCTAATTACACTTAATCATCTGATGGAAAGACAAAATTCTACTGACGCTTAGGAAGTATTCAAAATTAGAAGCAAAGGCATCAAGTTAGTGCAGTTACAAAACAAGAGCCTCATGATTTCATTATGAACATAAAATATATCTAAAGTCTTGATCAATGGAAGCCTTAAGGCAGTTTCAGCTACTGGTAAGTGTAGTCTAATAAAGACAAAAATATTAAGTTAGTCACCTGAGAAGTGCAGGACTTCTCAGACATTTTGGCAGGGAGAAAAAAGCAATTTTACTCCTTCTACTCAATATGAAAATTTAAGAACTGCTCTAACATACTAAACCCCCAAAAAATCAGAGATAGAAATCAGTACTTTTCTACAATGGAAAAAAAAATAACATGCAAATATAATGACCCTATTAGTTCTATAACTGCTTGGGTAATTTTCTCTGTAACCCATAATATCATTCAGTATGCAAAATTCCTAGATGCTCATAACTACATGTATTTAGAATTATTTTGATACTTGAAAAGGGTATGGGAAATCTCACACTGTGCTGACTCTCAATCTCTTCATGTTTCTGTTGCAAAGCTTGTGAAGCTCTAATGGAATCTCCTATTCCCCACTGGGTTCTTAGCTGTTCTGATCCAGGTCCTTCAAGCCAATTGACTACCTGTGTGTCAGACAAAGATGATAAAAACAAAGTAGCAGATCAATTATACAAAAACTGGTATACACAGAATTTTGTAACACAAGACGAAATAAAAATAAGCATATGTTTATTAAAAAATCAGATATTTTTCAGCTGTGTAGAAACCATTTTGTTGAATCCATTCAATCCTTCGAAGTTTCAAGTAGAAACTACTTTTCATTAACTTTAGCCTGTCAGCATCCATGAAAACAGGTGGCAGCTACAACAAGGTTTTTCATATAGACATTGTCATTTCATATCCCTTGTCAATAAAAGAGCTCAAAACACAATGATAATGGACCTCTTGTGTTCAAACCAGAAATTTTTTTTGCCCAAATGATTATGATGCACAGCTGCATTCAAGCATCTCACACCTGAGAGCCTTCTTTTTTTGCTGAATATACTAATGCTCAAGTACAGGATACATACTTATTTAAAAATTAAACTTACACACCAACTTTGTCTATTCAAATAACAGAAACCTGTTACAGAGTTTTTGTGGCCACATCTCATGGAATTTGTCTTTGCAGGGTCACAGCAATACAATTTTGAACTATAGTATTTTACTTCTTTTATTATTATTATTATTTTGAAAGTACTTTTTTGATGTAAATATTACTCAAAGCAAAGCAGAATATCTCAAATTTTGGTTTCCTTACACAAATTTGAATTATCAGATGGTATATATGGAAAAATTTCCCGATATTTTTTAAATATCTGGAAAACAGAGATAGCCACAATGAAACCAAGTGCAGAAGTCACTAACTACCGACTTCACTTACTGAAGTAAGGAAATGCAGGAATACCTCCAGATTCTGAAGCTTAATAAAAAAGCATAGGAAGCCAGCTTCCTCTCTTTAATGTGACTTCTGTTTAAACATTGATCACAGAACAGCTTCACACAGATTTTCAGGAAACATAACACAATACACAATGTAACCCCATAACCATGAAGACAAATGAAACAGGGACTAATTGGACCATTTTCCTAGTGCTGCTAGACTGCACTGCAACAGTAATCAAGAATAAACATCATTACAGAAGGCTACTCAATTCACTCATCTTTCAGTCATTAAGTATCTGCCTTCCCACTGCCCTTTTTTGCCCCATGTGAAGCACTGTTTCAGAGCATGTATTTGCTGCTCCAAAAGCATTCTGAGTCTTTGCTGCTTTTATCATTTCTAGGACAAATTAAGACTCTACAGTTGCAAGCTCTTTTTGTTTAAAGAGAAGCTTCCTGTTGTGCTCACCACCTCTGCACAGCTGTTACTGCTAAAATATGGAACTGATCCAGAAGCGAAGGGACCTGGATGTCCCCCTCTAGGGTAAGAGTGGCCTGGAAAACTTACACATGGAAACGACAGTTCTCATGCAAATCTGAAACAGAGTACAAGGCTACTGCTTAGCAGTTGCCCTCTCTGGCCAAGACTCAAGACCACCTCCCCATCACAAGTTTCCAGCAACTACTGCATTGACTCTGCACCTGCTTAGGCCAGCATATGGCTGTTCTTGTGACAGATGCTTAAACTGAGGAGGGAAGAGTTACTAGGGGACATGCAGAAAAATGTGATGTAATTTTCATAAAATAAACTTTAAAATCGTTAATGACAAGACTACTGCAAGACCGCATATTCATTTCTGTGAATTAAGATTAGAAAAACAGTAATGAACACCTCTGCCTAAGGAGGGACAAAGCTAGAGTTTAGCCTAACACACAGAGTTACAATCATAAGCAGCGTTTAGAAAAACTGCTTATTACAAAACACCTGACAATCACTGCAGTCTTTACGTTACAGAACGAAAGACAAAGGAGAGGAAAACAAAGCCATGGAAGACAAGCAAAAGAGGTAATTCAAAAGAGAGGGTAGGACATTGAAGGCATAAGGGAGAGAGTCGGTTATGGATAAGAGGGCTTTGAGACAGGAGTAAGAACTAAGCAGGTCACAGTAAGGAGAAGCAGCACATAGTGAAATTGAAACAGGAACACAAAAGCAAGCCAGGAGTGGTTAGCAATTTAAGATAGTATACAAAGAATGGAATAGGAATGTAACTGAAGAAAGCCAGCAGAAGATCAAAACACAAAAGAAAAAAGTACCAGCAACACAAGGGAAAAACACCCATTCTAACTGAAAGTACTGCAAGCACGTTATATGGCAACTTCTGTTTATTCTGTCAAAATAAATTCCACAGCACTTTGTCTCTAATGGTTTCCTTCTGTACATAAATAGCTTCTTACTTTTAGCCTTTAACTCTTTGTTAGCCTATTTTTTTGCTGTAAACACAAAGAAAACTAAATAATTTCCTAGATTTAGTAAGTTTTTCTCAACTATTTGTATGCCATTTAGAAAGCTTTTAAATGCACTTTATAAAACTGATTAGTTTGGTAAAAGAGCAAAATACATTCTTCCTGTGTACTGAAACTCAGTTCACTTGCCAGGTAACATCTGTAGCGTACACGGAGCAAACAAGCAACTATTTCTACTACAAATATTGCAAAATGCGGCTGAGTAATGGTAAACAATTCTATTTAAATGCATTAACAATGTCGGTTTGCCAAAGTGCAATATAAACCACATCTTGTTCAACCACTAAAACTTTAACACAGGAAAAAAAAATCTCACCTGATTAAACCCACAGCTGTGCTGATATGTTCTATATAGGATTATATTAATCTCTCATATATTTTTAATATTTCCAGCTCAATATACCAATAGATGATATTTGCTTTTTAGATTTTTTTACAGGAATTGAATTTTTATAGAAATTAAAATTATTGCCTCAGTAGATTTTTATTTTCACTTCTAGACATCACAAAATTGATTAGTTTTTCTTTTTACCCATATATACAATGCTGTAAAGTGCAAGCACTTGACTTGCACTCCTCATGCATAAGAAATGCCAATGTTGCAAGGTTAAAAGTAATTTATTCAATTTTCTGCATATTCAAACTATACAGAATCTTAAAAATATACAGATCTAATTTCAAGTGATAAACACAAGAAGAATAAATTAATTCCGTTTCCTTGATTTTCTCTACTGAGACTCTGATGAGAAAATGTTGAAAGTGCTAATTACATGCCTGTTTTCAAAGGACCAAACCAGTTCACCATGACCTTTAACATGCAATTTATTAGGAAGTTTATATTCATTCTTGTCAGGGTATCCTTGAAATACAGAGAGTTTAAGCACTTTAGCTTAGGTTAAACCCTCAAGCACTAGACAAATATAAGAATAAATACTGGCTTATGTTCAGTAATAGGAACTTTAAATGACATGGGCAGGGGAAGGTTTTCAACTCTCAAGCAAAGCTGACTCTCAGTCCAAGGTGTTTCACTTGTGAACAATCCTCTCTCTGCCAGCACAGCAGGCATTTGTGCCTCCAACAACGCAGCCATGCACTGCCACAGTGCGCAGCAAAGGGACAGCCCTAGGCATGAGAGCACATTTAGAACAACCTCCACATACCAGAATAGCCTTTGGAAAGTCACTGTGGCAGCCACAATGTGAAGAACTGAGTAAAACTAGCACACTGACATTGGTGGAGTGATGGGAGGCATGAAGGTCTCCCCTCTGATTTTCAGTTTGCAGAAAGCACAGTCTGGGGCTTGAGCTCAAAGCTCCACCTTGGAGCATTCAAGAACAACTCTGAGCTTACCTGCATTACCTTCTGCTGAATCTCCTCTAGCTGTGTGCGTTTGCTTCGCTGCCTACAAACTTCCTGGTAGCGGGTATACTGCTCTCTGAGGGAGTCTAACAGCTTCATGACCTGTGGCTGAGCCAGCAGCTCATCATCCATCGGAGACCAGGAGACCCCTCCGTCAGATCCATTGAATCGACGCTGTTGTAACTCTGAGAGTAACTCGTGACCTTGAAGAATATATATAATGATATGGTTAATCTAGATTCAAAGAATAAAACCACAAGACTTAGTAGTAAGATTGTCTGCTTTTAAACCATCAATGGTGCATTTTTGAAGCTAATGATCTTTCATGCGTTGGACACATTTAATGATACAATTTCATGCAGAGCTCTGGTCACAGTTTCCGGGGCTGGATCAGTCACAAAACAGAAGAAAAGACATGTGGTATATTTCAGATATATAAAAGAGATACTGTGACTAACATTCAAATTGACAATAGCATTGATTAACGGAAAGAAAATTGAAAAGCACAATCCCAAGTCTTAAACAACTCTGAAGTGTTCTGATTTACTTCAAAAAGGTAAGTAGCATCCTAAGTATTTCTCTCAAACAATTCATGTTCTTATATTGAATGAATGCTCTGGAGGCGCTAAAAACCTGACTATATAATTCCTCTGTTGTCTTTCACAATTTTTATAGCAAGTACAACACTTTCATAAAGTGTGGGAAGCTGAATACTGACTATTTTTTTCAGTATTTTGTTCACACTTGTCTTGCCTTTTTCTTCGTGCTCTTACGCATTGTATCAGGGTACAGACTCTCTTGAGTGCAGTGACTTTCATATACACAAAAATAGCATGTTTTGACTATTTAAGCTTCTGCTTAAACTGTTTGAAAAATGTTGTGTTAAAGTTCTCAGGATGTAAACACCATACTACAAGTAAAACCACATCATCAGTTTGTTCCTCAAAAGCTATTGAAAAAGTTAAAATAAAACAGTGTTTGGTCACTAAAGAGATGCTGGTGCGAAAGTGAAAATGTGCCAGTTGGAGATCATCAGTTCTGCAGGTCTTAAAATGGTAACATGACAGTTCACTAAAAGAATAAAAAAACCCTTCTACTTGAGTAATTGTAATACCTCAAGAAAAATGCAGAAACAAAAGACTAAGTTCAACAGGTATTACTGAGACATTCAAAATGTCAAGGGCTTTGGAGATTGCAGCAAACAATTACTCAAACAACTACTTTAAATTACTCAGAATATATTACTGTGAAATGAAAGTGTCTTAAGAATTCAAACACATTCTGCTATACTATAGAACAAACATCTTGGATTTCATCTTTTTTAACCCTACACAGATATGCACAGATAGCTGCAGAGCAAACAGACTTAAAGACTTTTACAAGTTTGCTCTACTGGGGTAATTTTGAAATTTTATTATATTGTTTCAGCAGTAAAGGATTACCATTTTTCCACGTAAAAGCAATTTTTGAACTAAGTTATCAAATTCTAAGAACTATATATATGGATTTGGAGCTTGTGAAAAGAACAGCACTTGTAGTTACGGAAGACAGAAGCCTTTTATCTAAACCCTCAGTTTGTTCATATCTATCTTCAGGAGATGAAAATTTAATTTAATTGGGGAGAGTTTAATTTTTCTTTTTCTCAGCCTTTCAATATAGTGACTCCAACAGAGAAAGGTTGCCTCTTAAAACTCCCATGATTTAATCACAGAATAAGCTGAGATGGAAAGGAGCCACAAGGATCATCCAGTCCCATGGAAATTATGAAACTTTATAGTACCAAAAAAAATTCATTACACCACAATTAAGAAAACAGAGAATGCATATAAACTAATGGGCTAAGGAGCCATCTGCTTACACAAAACTGAAGTGTTGTTTTGTCCAAAAACCATATTATTAGGCAAGAACACACAATTAGGCTAAAATCTAGTGATGTTGTCTACAGACACTTCAGATTTTAAAAACTTCGAAAGACGAGGGTAAGAAACTATTGTTTCACACTTTAACTCAAACCTGTATTATCCTACATCTAGATATGCTAAAATTTTACATAGAGGGCATGTAAAGCCAGTTGTTCTCTGTGACAAGTATTACATGTGATCCACACGTTAGTTTATAGGAGGCTATAAGGTAAAAATTCTAAGCACTCGGACTCTGATCACCAACTAGCACTAGGCATTACTTCTTATTCCACAAAGTCACTAATTTAAAAAAAAAAAATCTAGTCCAAATCAATACACTATTATAATTTATTGTCAATGGGAAATTCACCCTAAACCCAACATTTTAAACAATCCCAAATCATTTAATGCTGAATAGAGAGTCTAAGAAGAGCAGTATGCTTCACTTTTCTGACAGATGACCAGCTCAGAACTAGACTGGCAAAAACTAGGCAAATTGTCAGAATTGTGCAGGAAAATGCTTAGTGTATTGTAACCATTTGGTGGCTACTGGGATAAATTCATTCTATAAGGCAAATACATCGACTTCAGCTAGGAACAAAGCATTCCCAAAATTAAACATAATTGTTATGGTAACATTGTAAAGATGTTAGTAGGATTATAAAAATACATATTTAAAAAGACACGTTTTGAGTTCTTCCATTTCTTAGCTTCACTTTTTTTAACCCAAAGATTACAGTATTTGATAAGCTTGTTACATTGTGGAGATGGCTAAGATAACAACTGTGCCCTCTGTGCTTTCACCTGGGGCCTAAAAAGAATTATGTCACTTTATTGACCAACATTCTAGTCTATAATTTTTTGACTTACTATACCTGTCTGCAATACCGTCTCAGGATCAACTGATGGAAGGAAGTTCAAATCTATTGATCTTGAAAAAAAGAAACACGTTATTAAAATTTGTATTACAGTAGCACTAAAAACTTAAGCTAAGACTAGAACTACCTAATGGTGTTAAAAGATTAAGGTTTTTTCTCACTTAGTGAAGTCCTTACTTTTTCAGCTCATTGAATCAAAACACAAGTGAAGGTGCATGTAATCAGTTAAATGAGCATCTATCTACACACACGCTCATATATTTTGTAGTCTACATTATAAATGTTTATATAAGATTTCAAAGTGTTTAAGGTGTATAATTTTTTCAGTATTTTTTTGGAATTCAAATGAAATTTTATAACCCAAAAGCATTGATTTCAAAAAGTGAATCACACACACCTCTCTCGCTCTTGTTGAGTTCCTTTATCACTTCCATTGTTAATTAGAGCAAGCTCATCCAGTAAAGATGTTGATTCTTTCGTGAACTTTTCAAATACCTAAATAAGAGGAAGGTTTTAATTTAAGAAATGAAAATTTAGGTAGCTGTATTGAAGGCATCAGTGCAAATTTATCCAGTAGTTCCATTACTATACTTCAGTCTCTACACAGTGTAATTATTTCCCAACGTTGAGATGGTAGGGAGGAAACAACAGAAAATACAAAGTTTTGTTCACAGAACACTTAAGAGCAGTAAGATTCCTTAGGGACACAGTAAATATTACACCGCATGAAATGAATACTGAAAAAAAAAATTGAGATTTCTGCAAAACCTGTACATTCTTAAGGACATATTTATTCTACATCTTCATTTAAGCCTTTAATAATGCTAGAGAATCAAGGCATGTTACACAGCTACCAGACTGCTTACTTGAAATGATTAAAATAATCAATTTTGTGAAGATTCCAGCTTCTAATCACTATTAAAATGGACTATATTGTAATGAATAACTAAACTAAAATAAAAATGTATTGTATTATACAGAAAGATTATATAGAAAGAAATATCCACATCAGTTTCTTTGAACTCAGAGGCTTCTGATCTCAGATAAAAATGCCTGTACAGTCAAGACACTGAGCCCTGTTCAGACAATTCCTCTGTACCTGACTTCTGAGGGCTGGTTTTGCTTTTTAACAGAAGTGAGCATAATTGGGTGCCTTATGTGATGTGCACAGTAACTCTCAGGTCTTTTTGCTATTTTGTTATTAAATTATTAATCAATAGCTTCCCAATGAACTTTCCTTAACTTATCTAGGACTACTTAAAATTTCAGGGGAAGGCAGGTTCAAGTGCAACACACCTGGAGATCCCAGATGGAGACACACATTTTAAGAACAGACTACACAGGAAGGGAACACACTGTGTCAATGAAGCTTAAATATTGTTTTGAAAATTCTATTTAAATAACTGAAAAGCAAGTATCAGTGAAAAACAGATTAAGAACATTCTGGAGAGCTATGCACACCACCAGTTGCTTAAACAATTTGTGCTGATTACTAATTAAAGGCTGTAGCTGCTCCCAGACATTTACTTTTTCTCGGTCTACTGGGGAAACTGCACTGACAGAGGTTTTGGTGCAGGACAGCTTAAAGCCCAGCTCTTAGTCCACAGGAACCAAGACCTAAGAGATAACCCAGGAGGATCTGCAGAGTCCAAGTATTTTTTCCTTGTTATGGTCTTCTCCTACAGCAGCCAATTTCCCTTAATAGTGACTATACCATACATGCAGGCTCTTCTAGAGTTAGTGGTACTAAAAGAGTTTAATTTAGGAACTGGTTGGTTCAACAAATTGATTACATTAGCTTTATCATCCCATGAATAAATGCAGTATTAATTATCACAACACTATTCATATAAACAAACTGCACTACAGCACATGTGACCATTTCCTACACACTTTGTAGCTCCTACACAAATAAAAATTTCAGGGCTGAAGAAGGAGACATTAAAAAACCCCAAAACACAGATAACTAACCAGCCTCTTATTCAACCAATCCATGTGATCATAGGTGAGAGTTCCTCCAAAATCTTCTGTTAGTTGGCATGGCTCTATATATCGCGTCAGCTTGTTAGCAGATACTAAAATAACCTGCAACAATAAAATAGGTAACTTGTAGGTAATGCTTATATGTTCCTTAAGTGTCTGAGAAGTGTGTCTACAGATACTGAGCAGATCTTCCTGCTCTTCAGATTTTACTGCTAAATGTTTAATTGAAATATGGCTGTTTGCAATTAATGTGGGCCTAAACGAGACAGGTAATTCTGAGATGCAGTGTATATCTCATGCATAATCCTGTAAAAGCATCATCTCTACCACCTTGTGTACTTACATTGGGAAAAAGAAATGTGTTTCCTGGATATCTGTTTTCCTGCTGGGAACCGATGCTTTGTGATTAAGTCATATACCACACGATCTATTTCTAGTGAATGTAGTAGCAGGCTATCATACTGCAAAGTAATTAGTATTTTTACCACTCTGGCAATACTTTTAGACCCAGAGGTGAGTTTGTGCCATAAAACTAAAGTGCCTGAATTTACTGTGCAAATATGCTCAGCAAAAGTTGGATCAACCATACTCTTTCCATGAGTAGTCAAAAAGTCAAATCTTAGTATGCTTAAATGCCTGAGTCATTCACCCAGGAGACAAATCTAGCTCATCAGCTACATCAGAGAATACAGCAAAACACAGGTTCACTCCAGGTGGAAAGCTAAATTCTTGTTTTCATTTCTGCATTCTAGAGGCTCCTGAATGTGCCTTATTCATGTAAGTCTAAACCAAAAGCTGGCAGAACAGCTTGCTTCGATGCCTGATATGCTAAGCCTGGAATAACCCCTGTGGAAAAAAAACGCAAAAACAACCTCTCCATGGAAGCAGACATACTGGCAATATATAGCCAGAAACAAAAAAAAAAAAAAGAGGAAAGAAAATTTCAAGAACCCATCAAATCATTCACATACTCTTGCAGGGCACAAGAATATGTGGAAAGAGCTAACTGGAAAGAGCCTTCTATTCCAGCTCCATTTTCCTACAGATACTGAAACTAAAGAATTCAGAGCAGCTCCAAACAAACGGTCTATTATTGCAGAGGAAAACCTTTCAGCAACATCCAAACATACACTATTATCCTGTACTCTTAATGGTACATAGCTGCTGTAAATGGAATTGGCTACTAGTTTCTTTAAGTAATGCCAGTAATCAGTCCAAACCCCAGAGGATTCTAGGTCCAAGAAAAAAGAAAAAAAAAGCCTTTGTTCTTCCTTCTTTTGGCATATTTTAGGTAATTTTTAACATTCATATCTATGAGTTCATTAAAAAAAAGGAGAAAATTAATTTTGGTATGGACATCTTGGTATGGGAACTAAAGGAAACAGGGCAGCTGGTTCTCATTACTGAAATTCAAGTTCTAAAAAGACCCAAATAGCCTGACAAAATGGGTGGACTGTATTGAAACCAGTTATTTCAGATTTTTTTTTAACTGAGATCCCTCAGGAAAGAGAGTGGGCATGGGATAGCCCTTGTAAACTTGTACTAGAGAGATGTTTTTAGAAAAAAAAAAAATCTCCTGAAAAAGCAAAACCTGCACAGAAAAACATTTTATTATGAGAACATAATCCTCTAACAAAAAAGAAATACCCACAAAAGAGATTTGGTCAAAACCAAAATTTTTTACATTTTATTAGAAAAATTTTGTAGAACAAAAACTTCCACCTCATTAATGAGCCTTGTTGGAACTTACGGCGTTACTCCCAAACCCATCCATTCTCTAGAACTTCTTCTAGTCTAGAAGTTCTAAGACTTCTTTCTTAAACTGTTTATTGGCTGTTCACAGGGCTAGCTGCTAAAATCCTGTCTGAACTTTCCAAAATATAAACAAACATTTGAATTTTTGACTAGGTTGCAATGGAAATGAAGATTCCTGAACAGAATTTAGCTCTTGCTCTAAACCTGAACTAGTGGCAGTGCTAACATAACATCCTCTATATGCTTTAAATTAGTAAATTAGCTTTGGTATTTTCTAGGTGTCAAAAGCACAATTTGCCTCTCTGAAACTTCAGAAATAATGTTTTCATCAGCTACTACAGATTGATAGTCCATAAGTACACAGACCAAGAGCCAAAGAAGAAAAAACGTTGAAAAACGCAACATGCACAGTGAGAAGACACTTCTCTTTTACAGATATGAATTCTACTTCAAGCTCAGCAAACTTCTGCTGTCAGATTCCCAAAATGTTTCAAAATCCAGTCACAGTAATTGTCTTTGACCTTTTGTAAAAATAAATGTCAAACTACCACATACCAAAAAGAGTTGTCCCTCATGAATTAGCATTTCACCTTTGCCTATGAATTTCACCCTTCAATGTATTAACACAGGTAAAGATAAGGTAATTTACAGCTGTAAAAATAGAAAGAACCCTGTTTGCTTGCAACTGAAATGATTTTTTGTTTTCCTTTTTTTCCAAGTCAAACTATGTTGATTCCAGAAAAATGGAAAAAACCCATCTTTCTTAATCCAAAGTAAAAGCCTTTGGACAGCAGATTAGAGCTGGATGTTAAAATGAAGAGCTTAAATTTCCCAAGGGAGAAACAAATAGATCTGGACAGATGGTAAAACAGAAAAAAAAAGTATAAATTATTGAATCCTTTAATCTTTGCTTCCCTTCCCACTTGATCTACCCACTCCTGACAACAGGGACAGCTAATAAGCTGACAGTGGCAGTAGGTTTCAAACACGTCCTGTTTGCTACTGACCAGAGTCATGGACTCATCACCTGAACTCAGTTCTTTTTAAAACCTGCAAGAGTGGTAGCAGCTCTCATCCTTGCTCTACTCTAGTCAGTAAACTTGCTCTGTACAACACTGGCCTGCTAAATCATTGTGAAAGCCTTTAAAGAAATAACTCAGTGCTTTGGGAACATGTAGAAGTGCTTTGGGAACATGTAGATTTATTTTATAATAAAATCAAAACAACCTTTGTAAGAAGCTGTCAAGCAAAAGAAGAAAGACAAAGCTAAAAACATGGACTGCAAAGTCTTGTGCCTTGAGTGCAACGTTCTGTTTCTCAGGAGTGAAAAGACACGATTTTCACCCATGCAACATGTATCTTTTGTAATAAAAAAAGCTTTAAATACTGTTTGCAGTAAGCTGACCTCTCTATGTCATTTGCTGTTTTCTGCAATTTTCATTGATCATCTACAAGGAGATAGAGGCAGATGTCAACATGGGAGAGGAATTCTAGATATTCAACAGGACATGTAAAAGTGCTCCCAAAATGTTAAATACATCCATCTGAACTTTCTTTCTTGAGGGAAGAAATGAAAAAGATCTTTAATACAAATGTCACAGAGTCAAACCCAGGAGCTACTTGAAAATCAGATGGCGTAAAATTTCAGTGACAAAGAGCTTTCTTCTGAAGTGTGTAATATTATAGCAGCCACACTATTGAATCTGAAAAGGAGTAGTTACTTTCCAAAAGAGAAAATATGTATGTCCCTTGAGAATATATAATTTAAACAAGTGTATTCTAAATATGATCTTCATTGCCACTGTAAAGCAAAGGCTACCTCTTCCTGAGGAGAATAATCCTATTTTTTGATGCTAAACAGTACTTCAATCAATTTTTTGAAACACTATTTGTTTAAACATTGAGTAGCATAGTGTATTATTTGTCTAATATGGAACACTAATCTAAACAAAAATCCTTTTCTTTAACATTACACCAAGAAACACAAGTTAAATATTTATCTGGCCAGTGCCATAGAAATCTGTCATACTAGAAAACCAAGAGCAGCTGGCAGAACCCAGACAAACACAAAATGAACTGTCAGCTCCACTGCTAGGAACTGCCTCCTTCACTTGTGGTTTTACGCACTCACTCACCTTACCCTCCAGGGCTCACAGTAATTAGCACGCTCATTTTTACATCCCAGAGAAGAGAAAATAGGCAAAGATTCTGGTATTTTTCAACACACACTTTTTTTGGACAGAATTCAGGATGTGACATAAATGCAAGCTCGCACGCTCCAGTTCCACACAGACAATTCCCTGATTTGCCCAAGAACCCATTGCCTTCCATGTTAAAATAGCAACAGAGACACATGCAGATGAAAAGAGAGATGCAGTTAAATAAACAATTTTAACTGGAACTCCTATATGCCTTTTTAAATAAAGTCCATGAAAGCTACAAATTCTGGTGCCTCAAGTCTTAAAACACTGAACTGAAAATGGAAAAAAATTAGGTACTTCCTACAAAGTGTTATTAATTCTTTATTCTGTGGAGCAGGATATGTCTGCTTATTAGCATCATTCTTAAAAGGTAAATTAGAGACTTGAGATTTTCCAGAGCAGACGCTGCAGATAAATTATCATAAGAAATTTCTGACACTGTTTTTTAGAGAGTTAGAGCTGTCAGCTGCTACACTAGAAGTGTGAAGCATTTAGAACTATTCAGACTTTGGACTTCAGGATTATAAAGATCCTTTTGGTATACACTCCAATTTTTTCAGCTAATTCCTAGTAGTTTACAGCCTGGTTTTTCCTTTCTCTTTTTCCTTTTTTTTTTTTTTTTTTTTTTTTTTTTAATGCACTTGATTTCTTATCTCCAAATCCTAAGTAAACTTCTAAAATTTTGCTCCTTGATTTCCACATGGATAAGAACAGCAAGCACATCCTCTTCTATCCTGCCCCTGACAAACTGATTTTCAAAGTACTAATCTATTATCTAAATCAGGCTCAGAGATTATTTTTCCTCTAAGTTCCTTAAATGAATGGCATGTGCGAAATAACCCCACCAATCTATAGCCAATTTTGCATTGTGTACAAATTTGTACATTTCTTCTGGTTTTATGGTATTTTTTTCTTCCAGTTATGCTCATTGTCCTCATATGAAAAGCTCACGCTCAAATACAACACACTACATCTACTAAAAGAGTGATTTGTTTCACATCACTATGTAGAGTATATTAATAAAAACCAAAAAGCAACACCTCCCAACTCTCTAAAACACAGCACTTTTTATACTGAAATCCTGCCCTTCAATCTTTTAAAACATTAACAGTATTAAGTATTACAGTGTCATATATGCAACATTTCAGCTGAAAAACAGTTTTGTAACAATTAAGACAACTCTCCTCTTATGAAGCATGGCACAGGACCAAATAAAACTGCTTCAATTAACACATGAACTGGTTGCTAATAAGGGAGGAATAAAGTTACAGAGGGAAGTTCGGCTGGAGGACAAATGGGAATTGTCCTGAAACAGGTCCAAACCCAACACTAATACTAACCAGAAATAAAGATATGAACTTTTACTCAGCTGAATCAGCCCACCTCTTTGTACTTATCCACCCAGTACCGTTTGATCTCAGTTCCCACATTTACTTTCAGTGCTTTGCAACTCATCATCACCTCATCTCACTCTGAAGCAGAGGATCTCTGCCTTTGAACAGAAAGGAAGACACTGTGATTAATGGCTTCATATGGTAATATTAAGCAAGGTAAGAACAGATCAGGTAGCAGGAAATAGGAGGTAGATGTGATGCCCCACTAGAAATCACAGTTACACAGCATTTACTTCAAATAAAATGAGATTACACTCAAGTGAATAAAAAGATTTCATATTTTCATTAACATTTTTAGATAATAATTATTTCACTCGTGCAAAACCAATCCTGAATTTTCCTAACAGTTACACAAATCTAACCTGTGATCCAAAACATGAGTTGGGTGGTGTTTGTTTTTACTGCAAAACTATGCAGCTGTAGATTTGTGCACGAGTTGGAGTCTTCCATAGCCTTATCAGCGGTCTGCACTCGTATTTGGAGTAGAGGAAAGACACACTGCTGTCTCTGACACAAATATTATTTGCAGCAGGAGAAGGTGGGTCATTTTTACTGAAACCGTTTTCCTGACTGCAACCAAGTAACTGAAACCAAAAGGTTTAGTTACATAATTCCAGTGGGTCTATGCCAACAATACCAACATGATTACTGGCCCAGAACATGCTTCATAAAATTGCTAAGATTACTGAATTAAAGGATTATCATTTAATGACAGCCAAACCTTAAAGAGAAACAAAAAAATCCTTTTATTATCATAGTCACGTAAAATTATCCCTGCTTTGTTGATGTATTCTCTGTAGGCTTTCTGCTTATTTGTCTAAAAATACAATCTACCTGAGTCATGTTAAGGAAAAACTCAAAAAGAATCTTCCAGAAGACTAACTTCCAAACTAGCAACATCATCATATATACACTAACAACTGCTATATAACATACTTTTATACTGCAACTTCAAGGACTTCCTGAACTTACCCAAGCACTTTATTTACAGGTGTGTAGATGGGAAAAGAGAGCCTAAATCACACAGTACAGACTCCTAAAGAGGGGCTTTGCCTTTATCACTGCTGCTCTCTGGACTCTGACATTTACCTTATGTTGTGAAAGATCCGTGTGAAACTGAATATTGCAAATTTAAGTCACTTTCTAACCAGCAGCTCTTAAATCATATTTTTGAGTACAGATGGTTAGTTCAGAGGCTTTTTAAATTCTCATCTTGGATGTGGGTCAAAACAATAGGCTAGTTTATAAAAGTGGGCACCACCACACTCATGTTTTTGATTAAAGACACCATGACTGGGCTGCATGCTACATGACTGTTGTAGTTCAAACAAGATTAGGTTAAAAAATGAGTGGAAAGTTTGATGCTACAGACAATTTCTAAAAAAATAGGGAAAACTGAAGTTTCCATTAACCTCCCAGACAGATATAACAATGGAACAGCTAACATTAACGTGTAGTCTCTTGTACACACTCTGCCTCACAACTCAGAACAGTGTCAGCTTGTATTTGCCAAGGGATCTATAACCTGTTACTGATGTCAAAGAACTCACAAAATGAGAGAAGATGCATGCAATAGCAACAAGATGTTTGTCAGAATGGTTGCAGCTGATAGAGTGATACCATACACCATGTACCTCTACAATCTATTAGAGAAGTCACGAAAAATTTCACACTAAATCCTGTACAACAGTTTCTTACTCAAAACACCCACAATGTGTATCAAATAGCTTTCTTTTCTTGCTAAGCAAAGAATTAAATGCCATACATTTCTAAGCTAAGAATATTAAATGAAGAAAGTCTCATTAATAATGGAAAAAGTTAGAATGCCACAGTGGTTTGTTAAGGTTATCCACAAGCATCTAGAACATTACTCTTTAAAAGACACTTTAGTTGTCATCCAATTATACCAGTATTTCAGAAAGAGTATTTTTGACTGAAGTAGACAAAAGCTCAACATACCTCAAAGCCAAGTCTATCTTTCTCTTTCCAAAAGCAGAAATGTGTAACCTTCTTATCCCAAAATTCATCTGGCTTTACTACACAAACAAGTGACACCTCAGCTGGAACAACATTCTGTAAAACAAATGAAAAAATAAGTAAAACATTCAAGACTAAACCTTCATTTACCACAGAACTGAATTCCACTTAGATTTCATCACCTATACAAGAACTTAAAAAAATTGCAGACAGAAATTGAAGTAAGTCTGTTTCATCTACATCACATACTTGCTCCATCCAGCTTTGTAACAGATTGCACTAGATTTCATAGTAAAACTATCAAAACTGATAAGAAAATATAACCTCTTTATTCCCAGTCCTAAGGACAATCCTTTAGTCTATGCTGTGTTAGTATAGAAAAACGAATTAGGTAGACTTAATTTATGATATTTCATTAAAAAGAAGAAGAAATATTAAAAACAAAGCTTTTCATCAATGTTATCTTCTATATAGAAGGAAATTGTAATCAAAGTCAAGAAAAAATTGTATATTTGTTATCAGATCACATGTCAAGATTATATCCTATTACTTCTCTAGTACGTACTGCTTAGACTAGAACAAAAAGGATGAATATTGACATTTCAACATGCTAATGCATTAAAATATTACCAGAAGAACATTTCTCAACCTAAATCAGTAATTTCATCTACCAAGTTGATTTTACATTGTCACACTGAATGTGGATCAAGTAACAAAGACTTGTGATTACTCTAAACTCATCAGCGATAGCAATAAGTAAAAGTTAAATAATCAGAGTAGTGATATAAAGGTGACACAATCCATGGGATTTCTCTTTAAATACCTAGTTTTATTTATAAAAATTTAATTCAAAAGAAGTTAAAGAAAGTAGCAACACAGAATCCCAATTCATTCTTGCACCATTTTAATGAATGTGTAAAAACTATTTAGAAGTAGACAGTATTTTGAACACAGAAGTGTTTTTGAGAACTACATACGACGAAGCAGACAAATCTCGTGTCATCTGCACAAGTGATCAATTCACATAGGAAAATCTTCTTTATTCTTCCTTCTCAAACTCAAGATACAGATGTGCAACTCATGTTTCTGCAAGCTTTGCACAGGCAGGACGAGTGCTGCCAGGAAGCCAGGGAAGCAAGAGTATGGGCAAAGAGCTGACCTTCCTCACTAGCTCAGTTCACACTGAACCTCATAACCACATCGTGGCTGAAGCAAAACCCAGTTAAGATCATAATCTGAACACAAGGGATTCAAATACTGTAACTCTATTAATAGGAAAACCATCTTAGTCAAGAATAGGTGAAAGACACCTTGACACAGACTTCAAAACCCAGAAGCAACAATGACCCAGCAGGACAAAAAAAAAGGTATTACTCATATTTGACACACTTTCTGAGGCTTCACCTAAGTCTGAGAGGAAAATTGCTTTGATAAAGAGGAATCATCTGTGCAGTAAGAAAGGCAGTAGTCCAAGTGTTCTAATGTGTTAGAAATGCTGTATGTTGCATTTTCTTTGACCACTGAGACCAGAAAATAATCTATACTGTTCTGCAGAAATAAGACTCTATTGTAAGTCCACAGTTCTGAAGAGTTAAAATAATTTTTTCAGAATTTTTTTTATTGGAAATTGTCACTTTTCTTCTTCTACTACTTTTTAAAGTATGTAGAACATAATTTGTGATTGGCACTATGATCCACAACAAAGTCGACTATATCCTATCGCAAAGGGAACCAGGTAGTACAGCATTTATTGCATCAAAACCTGCTCAGCTGCAATATCTGTGTGAACTGCAGCCCTGCACACATTCCTACTGCTCATAGTTGGTGATGCCAGGAGCCTATTTTTGTATTTTTTAACTAAAACTCTGTTTTAGAAAAAGGTCTACAACTGTGTATTCTCAGGATATAAAGAATTTGTCTCTCACTTGAGTGAGCTGTAGCATCTGCTTTTCAGAATTTCTTCCTGAACAGAGCTCTTGTCACAGAACCACATTTTAAGGAAATTATTGCCTCTACAAAAACACAGCCATTTGGTTCACATCCATAAAACTGATCAGTCAACTATGAATGTATAAATATTTATTTACCTGTAGCATTAACACAACTGTCTTTACCACATTCCACTGAGATTTTCTGCCATCCACTATCACAGTGAATCCTCGGGCTTTACACTTCTCACTAAAAGAAGAAAAACACTTAAAAAACCAAAATTCACTCTGACAAGTGTCATATCACAACAACTTTGGATTTCAAGCCTCCTGTAAAATATAACTACATAGCTTTTTTCCTTATAGAAACAATGTCTTATAAACCTTAAGTTTACTCACTTATAAATAGCTTCCAATTTTAATGCTCCAGAATATTATTAGACATTCAAAATTAAAATTTTTCAGTAGCACCGAAGTATATCTCATAATACAAGTATTTCTTTAAACTGTAGCAACCCTGAAAAGGTCCCATAATTGTTAACTTCACAAAATCCTCAGAAAGAGATCAATTTACAGTGTCATAAGGAAGACAAAGGGATGTCAGTTTTCACCAGGTTACTTCTGAATTGGCAAAGAATTAAGGATACATATCACTTTATGCATGTCCAAACAGGAAACCACCTAAACATGCTTCAATTTCTATCCTGAACAAGTAAACTAGGAACTGCAGTGAAAAAAGCCCCTACAGGACACAGGCATTGCATACAGATCTACAAGACAGACAATTTTAGACTGCTATCATCTCTTTTTCTTCTAATAAGGTTTGAGTCTGTGTATGCTACAAAAAAACCCCAAAAACAACTCCCCTCCAAAAAACCACGAAACCAAACACACCCGCCTAAAGAAAACCACCCAAAAAACCCCCCCACAAAAACCTGCTGAAAACAGCTAGCTGCAAACCTGAAAGTTCAAAGGCAGTTCTGCTCAAACAAAAAATGGCAGAGAATAGTGAGAACTTTCCTCACTCTCTGTGCAATTCCACAGACCTCTCCAGCTCATTTCAAGCTGAAGTTGGCATCAAGGTGCCCACAACAACAGCTGGATAATGTCGAGTGGTGGCAGCAACCTCTGGATATCACCAAGAAGTGTTACCTTCTCACGACCAGCACAGGAGCATCCAGAAGAGGACTTGCAAGTGAGCCCATATTTTAACATTAGTTACCACACTAGATATCATGTCCCAGGTTGAAATTCTTGTGTTGGCAAAGTTACAAGTAAATAAAATCCACGACGTCTACATGAAGTAGGAAAGCATTATGTAATCTTTCCCAAAACTGCAATTACAAAACACAGCTACTTCTGTAATCTCCTTAGCTTATAAAAAACAAAGCATGTAACAGTAAGCATTATGTTTCACAACAAGAAATTAACTGTTATTTATTTCATGTTTAAACTGATGTTCATCAGGTATGGGTGGAAGACAAATTCATCTTGGGGTTAAAAAAAAAAACAACAACAAAACCAAAGGGGAAAAAAGGCACTTTACTAGCCTATTTAGGAAAAAATAACTACAAAGTTGGCTGCCAGTTCATGAATGCTTTTGGTTTTAAGGAACCTCTAAGATCACACACATGATTTTTCTGGAAGCAGTCTGAACATTTAGGCTTCATGACTGCAATGTTTAATCAAAATCAACTCAAAAGGCACACTACTACTGCTTTTAAGAATAAGGTGAAGAGTGTTACTACAGCATCTTGAGACGTGACTTCCTTAGGCTTACTGGAATCTAGCAGTATCAGCATCTGCTCCTCTACTATTAAACCTATTAAAAACCCCAAAACCCAACAAAACACACAACCAATCAAATTCAGAAGTGATCTACCACTTGTAAAAAGTTCAGCCAATGCAAAGGTTTGTATGCAAGTTAAAATACAAAATAAAAAGCTTGGTGATTTTAGCCACAATAGAGAGAATACAACAAAGGAAGCAAACTTTAGTATGAACAGACAACAGCATAACACTGCCACTTTTATTCTTCTTCAGTTCTGAACAGACCTCTTCAGAATCTGAGAATTTTAAATACCATCAAAGAAAGGCGTAACAGTAGACTTCAACACTAGGAATAAGTTGTCTGAAGTTTTAGGATGGCTTTACCCTAAAGAAATTGCTTTACATACTCCAAAGAAATTCTGCCCAAGATACTTTAGGTGGTTACGCCCCTCAAATTTCGGACACAGCCAGCCATCCATAGCAGACTGCAGATCTCAAACCAGCTGCAGTTATGTTGTGTATCATGCACAACTGAATTAAAAGTTAAACATATTAGACCTTACACGTAGAACTTGGGGAAAAAATTAGTATTAATGTTGCTTGGACAGCTATCTGGGTTTGGGATAATATTCCTCCCCTCAGCCTTCTTTTTCCCAAATATTGTTCAGCAAGTCTTTTCAGAACAAAAAAGAGAAGTGCTTAGGCCAAAAAGTTTGTATTTCCCACTGCAAAACAACACGCAAACCAAAACGACAATGATTTTTCCATACCGCCACCAGAGAAGAGAGGTCATTTTTTCCACAACTGACAAATAGAACATTAAATGTGGGAACACTGACTTCACTTTCAAACAGATTTCCCAGTTTCTAGTGAGTACAAAGAGCGCTTTGGTTCAGCTTTTAGACAGTTATTGTTACACTAATATATGTAAAGACATACATCAGGATGAGACTGTGGAATAATTAATGCTTACTAGAACAAGAATGCCTGCATCTGTTCCATAAATACGGCCAAGTCCTTAAGTCGATGGTAGGACTTGTGTGGATGATCATTTGGTATTTCATCACTTTACAAAAGACAACAAGCTGTGTGAAAAACCCTGAAACTTACACAACTGAAATGTTGTGCAGTACACTCATATACCTACTGATGCTGTACTTTTAAGTAATTTGAATTATTTCTTTACTTCTCTCTCACCAATCAGATTTTTTTTAAGTCTTATCTACCAAAACAACCCAAACGCTGGATCCTTTAACTTTGTTTTATAAACATTTTTAGATTTCAATATGCAAAGTACACTGGATATCTTTAGTTATGCCATTGTTGGTCTGTTTCCAGAAGAGAAATTTGAAAAGATACAAAAACAAGCATTTATCTGAGACGCTTCTTTTCTTTATAAAGCAGTGGTACAAGAGAAAAAAAAAATTACGATAAAGATCAATCCCTGGATCTTAAGAAAATAGAAATGCAGGTTAACTAAGCCAGGACCAAAAACTCTCACTATAAGCTTGCAGTGGCAAACTCACAGAACTTCAACAACGATGATTTTACAGCAAGCTATGGATGACAGGAAACTCAAGCTGTCATTCAGCACATTTAAGCAGTACCTTAACTTTAAACATGAGTTGCTCGCTAACTTCAGTATGACTGCATATTTTTAAACTCAGTGCACACTGAAGCCCTACAAGCTACAAAGCTTAAGCACACAGCACAGAAAGGGCAATGGGCAATGCTGCCTTTGCAAGCTTAGGAGTTTGATTGGAATAGATCATTAATTTACTTAGCAATTTAGGTGTATTGTCATTAAAAAGAAATTATGAAAAAAGCTATCCCAAGAAAGGAGGACATAAGGACATAGAAGGACATAGACAAGCCTTAGTACATATCCCTTAGCTTATTGGGATGTGTGTTTCTAACTCAGTCAGATAGTATTACATTCTAAACAAAAAATTATGTAAAATTAATTTGGTTTAGAAGAGCAAATAAAATTAAAAACAATAGAAAGATCCCTTCTACAACTCGAAGAAAACCCCCCAGCTCCAAACAGAATGCCTTCCAAATCACCTTGGTATACTTAGAAGATAGTCTAGTGTGACACTCAGCTCATCCATACTCGTCTGTTCAAGGCATAATGGAATTGTCAGAATGAGGCCACTTCTCCTGTCCTTCCCTCCTGTTTCAGAAAGCAAAAGTAATTACAAAGTTAATGTGATAACATTTAAGCAGAAGAAATACAATACTTTGCAGTTAAGTGATCTCAAACTTTGTCATAAAAGCAATCTTTAAAGTTGCTGTGAAAACCTCAACTGACATTTCACCTCTCAGCTGTGAAGATTCATGCACCGCGTGGTTATTTAAAACATCACCAGGGCATCACAGCATAGCCCACATCCACAGCTGTCACAATTTTTCATCTAATACTTTCAATATACACAATACAAATCAAGTGTTCCAGATGCATTATTTTTGCATTTCTAGATTATATTACTAAAAAGCATCTCCTAGACCTTCTACACTACCAGCCTATAAGAAACCCAGTCAGCTCCTAAGCTGAGCATGTGCTAACTGCAGCTCCTAGAAGAGGAGGACTTTTCTAGCCCAACAGACTATTAAAGGAGGATCTTGTACCACAAAGGCTGCCCATTGCACATACCCTAAATTGGAAGTTCATTCAAAGACAGAACAATTTCTAGACCTACTTACAAACAGGTAACAGTCACCTCATGATTAAGATAAATATTTCCGACCACTTGCCTTAATCTTCACATGCATTTTCAAACCTTTCTGGTAAAAGTTATACAAACAATATTAGAAACAATAAATTTTAATACATTATCTATTTTATTAAAGAAAAGAACACAACCACAACACACTTAAGCACATATAGGAGTCAATTACTACACAACCTTCTCCATATTTTAGAAAAAATTTTACAAAGACAACTATAACCAGAGTTTTATTTGGATAAAAATGAAGCAAAGTAAATTTCCGTAACCTGAGAAAGAACATCTTTATTCTCAAACTGTGTTATCCACATGGCTAAAGCAATTACATTATGCTTTTGCTTCATAAAGTTCTTCAACAGAACTGAAGTTTTATCTAATGAGTAAGAACAACTTTCTACACAACAATAACAGCCATGCAGAAGTAAGAAAAGCGCACAAGCACAGTAATGCTTGCAGACTCATACACATATGTTGACATAATTTGATAAGAATTCTCCCTCATCCATGAGATGCAGGCAAGATAATGAACAAACACTGTTTACACAACATATGTTGGAATCTTAACTGCAACAGGCTTTTTTTCCTTGTTTACAAAGCTGTGCAAACTCTCTAAATTTGGAGTTTTAAAGATCCACTGATACACAGATATTTTCCACATTTTCATAAAGGACCTACTGCTATAAGTGGCCCACTGCAGTTGTTGTGTTCCTCTCCCTTCCTGCTTTTTGTGAGAGAACTGCTGCTGGAAAACAGCAACACACCTTTTAGTAACTGCAATTCTAAACTGAAGAACTGAAGAGTGGTGCTGTATGAGAAAGGACAAATGGACAGGTGCTTCTTGCAGAAACAATCTAAAGTAACAGTTATTTACAGACTATCCACCCTTCTGTTTCTGAATGGCAGAAAGCCTGAAAATTAGAATGAGGAAGTAGAGAAAAAGGAAAAATACTTGGATTTAAACAGCATTTGCTGAACTGACCAAACAAAACACAACCAAAATCCCAGAAATAGAATCTCCCGACATTTCACAAAAAGACAACGAAAATTATCTAAATTATTATTTCATGACAAGTCATCTTGTGTAACAACTGACAGATTTTTCCCCCAGTTTGTAAGTACTGCTAAGGAAAGCAACTGAGAGCATCACAAAAAAAACCCCAAAAAACAAAAGGAAGTTTTTAGTTCATTTTGCACCAAAGTGGTGGTGTTTTTGGTTGACTTAGGAGCTTGCCTTTTTTTCTGTGCTATGTGTAATGACCCATCAACATGAAAGCCACACAGCCATGGATTTCCATTAGGAACTACTGTTTTGCTTCCAGAAAAAGGCAGGATCAACAGTATTTGTACCAATTTAACTCAAAAATTACAAGAGACTTCAGCACTTAAACACTGCAGAACACTTTCCTAAAATACTATTTTTCTGAGTATATGTTTTTAATCAGTAATATATTTTTATTTATAAAACTATATGGACTAAAATTGATGTAAAGAGACATGATGAACTGATTTGTGTCTATTAAGTTCCTCTACTCACACTGAAGAACGCTAAAAAACCCTGCTGTATCAAGCTTTACCATTCATTAAATTAAAGCACCCATTAATACTAATCAATTCCAAAAAGATCAAACCTACTTAGAACTACATAGGTCCAAAAAGGTTCCTAGCATTTAAAGTGCCATTCAGTAAATTACTTTCCACTAAGAATGTCTGTATTTCGAAATGGATCAGGCAGCTTTAATAGCAATTTGAAAATGCACTCTTAGTTAATGAGAATATTCCCTTGCAATATAATGCTGAACAAGAACTTACTACACATCTGCTGTTACTGTGGAAGAACTGTCCCAGGCTCTAATGTGAGTTGAGTCTTAGGGGTTTGATTGTTTCTAAACAGGAATTGTTAGATTTGCAATTGCTGGGGACAGTGGGCAAATTCAAAGCAAAATAAATTCTATTAACAAAAAAAACAGGTTTCACTTCTCAGGCGACTGGAGCAGGCTAAACTAGACTAGCTAAAAAAATAAACTAAAACTAAACGAGAAGAGTATTTATGGCAACCCTTGTCAGTTTTTGAAGTTGACAAGTGTTCTGTAAGTTACCCACCTACACTACATCAGACAATCAAACACCAAGAACTAACACAGCTATCTATGACAGCAGTGAAACCAGCAGGAGAGTGTCATTCACCATTTGAAGTATTTCCCTTCTTCTTTTTTTTTTTCTGGCATAGGGAGGAGAAAAAGTTACCTTCAACATAAGATTCAAGAAGTTTCAATAAATAAAATGATAATTACAGCCTCCCCTAAATTAACTACTTGACAATAATCAAACTGTTGCAATGCACGGCTAATTCTGCTTCCACATGTTTCTATGTTGGAGAAAAGACAGGTGAAAAGGAAGGAAAAATTTTCTATGGAAAGTCCTGAAAACATTCACTCTCTACTTCTAAAACCACAAAAAAACCAAACTGGCAAGGATTATTTTTGGACATCTACTAAATCATCATTCTCTTACAAATAGACTGAAACTTCCTAACAATTCTGTGGGTTGAGCACAGGCTACAGCAATACCAAGTCCTAAACACCAACACCAACAGCTCGGCTATTAGATAAAAAGTTCCAGAGATTCTTTTGGAATATGACAAAGCACTAACCAACAATATATTTCTGTTAAATACATCCAGCAAATACAAATAACCAACTTAAATATCCCATCCAAATTATGCAGGGAGGAACCAGCCGAGGAAAACTGAAAGCGTACCTGAAAGAAAAGCCAATTTTTTCTTCAGAATGGGTAATATTACTGATGCTTCCATTCTACTTCAGATCCTTTTCGCAGCTCTGAAACACAAGAAGTTGAAGTTGTCAAGCATGGGAAGTCAATTACAGTGTTTCACAGTGTTACACTTCCATATTCTTCTGAAGAAAGCACAGAACACTGTAACCAAAATCTAAAATACTGTAAAAACTTAAGAAAAAACACCATTGTAGGCATTTATCCACACAAATATTTAATTAAAGATTTCTTTCTCTTTACTGGGGGGGGAACAAACAGTCCAACCACAAAAACCAAAGCAGAATCTCAACCAAGGACAACAAGATAATTTATATAAAATCCCATTTCCCAGCTCTATTAAACTACAATTAATTTACAGGTAGGTCATCTGTTTGCTCATTCAGATGTAAATTAAATGCAAATAAGATTGCACTTTACACAATTTGTCTCATATTACCAAGAATATAATAATTATCTCAATACGTTACGCTGCATTTATGTCAGGACACTGCCACTGCCCGGCCATTAGCAGGGCTTCAACAGAAGAAAAACATCCAACAGCCTGAATAACTATGTCCTAACTATAACCTATACCTGGAAATGCTTCTGGTTCTTTTGCCTCCCCCTTACCCTCATGCAATTTTTATTGCATTGCGAACTGCAATTCACGGTGATGAAGCTTTTTTGCTTCATTGACAAATCCATGGGATGCCTGAACTGCAACCTCCTCCTCCAGCCTACACTAAGTAGCAACTTGCATCTGCTTGTGACTTTCTGAGGTCCTACTTCCACAAATCAGTCCGTATAATTAAAAAACCTAATTCTGCACAGAAATACACAATTCAAGATATGTGCCAGTATCCAGTCAAAATAAAAACAGATCCAAAAAATTATTTTTTTTTTTATTCCAGGACCAGGGCTTCAGACTGCAACCTGAAATTCTCCCTCTGGATACTTCAGAATGCACACAGAACTTTTTTCCCTGGCATAGGGGAAGTTAACTGAATAAAACTATAAATGATATAGAAAAAAAAAAAAAACCAAACCAACAAATCAGAGAAATCCAAATAGCCTGAGGTAAAATAGTTATTCCTTTTCATATTAAAAGAATGAACTTCATGACAAACAAAAAAAGAACTACCATATTATTATAAAACAGAAAAAAAAAATTCAACAGCTTTTTACTGTCTCTTCCTGTTCCAATGTGTAATGTGTCACAATGTTCATTCCCATCTCTTATCCCAAAATCTCCATATTGAAGTGTAATTTTTGCCAAGTATACAGAATTCATGCTTTGTGTATTACAGAAGGAAACAAACAACTTTCAGTTCTCTCAAGAAACTGAGTCCCGTGACAGCCTGCACTTTGAACAATTACTCAAAAAAGCATCCTATTAAAGCTTTAATGCTTTAGACAAAAGCTTGTAGTTATTTGTTGCATAAAACACAAAATTTGAGAATTACTCAGGCAGTCATTTTTTCCTCTCAAACCACTTTGTGTAAGCTTTTTAATTTTGGCAGTTCTCTTTATTTTCTTTTTTCCAAGATGTGGAACACATACCTGAATGATTTTTTTCCCCTCCTCCCCAAGTTATATTTCCAAATTATTACAAATGCCTCTTTATTATCATCAATGAATGAAGTTCAAACCTACACACACTTCATTATCTCTGTACTTTCACACAGGAACAAAAGTCTGCATCAGCTTACTGACTCCAGGGAACATGTTTCTCTGCTGTTCTGAAAAGACCTATTTATTTAATATGAAAGCATCGCTTGGCTTTCTGCCACAGCAGTGGCACTGTCCATGGATCAAAATAGTTCTTTTATTCAGTATTTCCTGGAACCAAAGGAGGCATTCTGTTCAGAGTGGAGGGAGGTGAGTCAGACCAATTAGAACAACTGCTGATAATTCCAAACACCTAGCCTTTGTTCCAGAAACTCCTGAAGTTTACAATTACCTCTCTTTTGTGAGAGCTAGAAGAAAACTCTCACCAGAGCAGGTTATCAGAACATATCAGAAAAAAAAAAAATCTTCACATTTAAAAAACAGGCTTAGCGTCCTTCTCCATTTTTGACATCCAGAGAATCTCAGGATGAATTGAACTAAATGTCTTTTTTTAATATTGGAAAGTGAAACAATTTCAAGACAGCTGGCATCTACTTTCCAATGGGAGCCACTAAAGCTCTTTTGAAAAGGTACACTGCTTAAAAGCAAATGGAAATATATTTAGACCTACAAAATATATGTACAGTCTTCAATTTGTTGGAGGAAGACAAAATGACAAGCTCTTACAATTGTCCATCAAGCTTTCAATTTAGCATGAAGAAAGAATGATTTGTTGCTCAATACCATACCACTATCTAGCTGAAAGAAACAGATTCAGTGTCTATGCATCAATAAAAAATCCATTTGGTTTCATTACACACAGAAAAGATACAGAAGAAAAACAAGAGCACTGAAGAGAACAGATTTCATGTGAAGAAAGTGAAATACTTCAGGAAGCTGCATTTTATCACTTCTAAATCAAAAGACAACTTTTACATGTTGAAATGTTACAGATATGAAACAAATTAAAGAGGTTAAATGCGTTTGTTCATTTTCTAGAGTGCTGTATGCCCACCTGCAATCTACTTTGACACAATACCATAAAATGCCATATACCAAAGTGTAAAACTTGTAGTTCTTTTATTTAACATGCTTCCTGGACACATTCAATGTACATTGAAAAACCTCACTGAACCCATTTAGAATGACATAGGCTTTCAGGTTATTAAATCAATACAGCAATGTCAGTCTCCAACAATGTGTTCATTCTTTTGAAGATTTCCAGAGGAAGGTGACAACACTAAATTCACTTAATACTTGTATTTAAAACCTAAATATTTGAAGGGCATCCCAGTGATATAGAAAACTCTTTCAATCCCCTTGACAAGCAGAAACTAATACTATTTTGGAGAAAATTCTCTTACATACAAACTTGGAAGAAATACGCATACACTAAGGAGAAGATGGGAAGTTGGGGAAATAGTAAACAAATAGTTAAAAAAAATTACAGAACAGGTAAAAATGCAAACAATATTTCAGGTTGCACTCCAATGTGAAATCAAATCACAACTTGGTAGGATGCATCCTCTATCATTTCTAGACTCTGGAACTACTGTAAATTACATTGTTTTACTCCACACATCTAACATTTCAGAAGTTCTTCCAAAAACAAGAAAATAAACAAAAACAAACAACCCCCTCCAAACAAACAAACACCAAAAAAAAAACCAAACCAAAAAAAAAAACCAAACCAAAAAAAACCAGCCAAAAATCAAAAAAAGTCGCACACAATAAATACTATGTATAATTCATCAAAGTGCAAAAATTCTGATTAATGGAAAATATCACCTGCATTTTGTGCTACCCATCTTCATTGTTATCGAACTAAAAGAAATTAAATAAGAACCAATGTCCAGACACTGCTTAAAACCTTTGTAAAAGTCTATTAAAGATGAGGGAAGGACAAGCTGACTAGACAACTGGAAGTAAGATGTCAGAGAGAAGTGGTCCTGCAAGTAACAGGTGTTTTCTTTCTAAGCAACCCGCTAGAAACCACTGGTCAAAAACATCATTAACAATCAAAACAAATTCAGGCTTAATGAGAATTAATATTAACACGTTTATTCATGTTTGTTAGACCTGACACCTTTAATACTCTCAGTACATGGTGCAAGGTCTTGAAATGGGTTAGTCTGCACAGGAGCATCTGATGCAAGTTTCAAAGAACGAGTACTTTCTTCATTCCTTTAGCATCACAAGATGTATCTTATATCTCACAAGAGCATGTAGGTGGTCTGTTAAGACAGGACTACAAGTAAGAAAAAAAAAATATGGTTTCTATTCCCTGTTCTGCTATGAAATATACATATGGCTTTCAGCAAGTCATTTATCCTTTTTAGTCTCCATTCAGTTCCTCCATCTAATTTTCTTTTTACAAGAGTATTGTGATGTTTAATTCATTAATGTTTTTGAAGACTTCAGAGATTAGGAGGAGCTCCACAAATCTGCCTATAAATAACCAAGGAGCAGATGGGCAGCTACATTCAAAACTGTAGCAGCTTGCAAGTCCAGGCAGAAACAATAGCACAAATAACAATAGACATTCTGAAGTACCAAAGGAAAAAAGCCTCAAATCATATAGAATGAAAACACTTTTTCTTTTAGATCGACTTTTGAATTGCAGACCCTCAAAATTAACATCTTCATTCTCTGAAGCCAGCATGCAGGCTTTTTCAGATACTAACTTCAACCCACAAAGCATTACTCTCTTTTTCCCTGAATCAGCTTAAAACAAGTTCATCTGTTCCACACAGAAATAAAATCCATGTGTAAAAGACAGGGAGAAAGCTTAGTTCACAATTATCTATGTAGATAATTATTTCACCTTTCTTTAAAACTACATTTAAGGATGTCATCTCTCCCACAGCAAAGATGTACAAAGAGAGAACACAAACGAAGGTGTCTCCAGAGCTGATGCCCCAGGGTAATTTGAGAAGCACATACTTGCCCCAAAAATAGAAAAAGGCTGTAAATATTTATTAGTTAATGCCGTCTTCAATTAAAAAGCACCTGGAACTCAGCTACTCAGCTGGACAGTTTCAAAATAACAATAAAACCCAAAAGATGAACATCAGCTTACGAACACGAATGCAGTGTTCAGTTTTTACTCTTTAAGGTATTATGAGCAGCACTAATAAATATTTAACATTAGAGCCCTCAGGAGAAAAGGCAACTCCAGATCAAAGGAGGATCAAATTTTCTGCTTTTTCAACCACTTTCATATTTTTAATTTTTTTACTATTTGTAAAAACTATCCAGAAAAAACCCACAATAGTTTCATACTATATCTGAAATTGTACACAACAAAAATATTCCTGATCTTCTGTAACCTGCTAATTCATACTAAAGAAGTCAGAAAATAAAAACCACAGACTGAGTAATTTCACGAGTATGTAAGCTGCTTTAATTTTAAAGCAAGATGCAACCATACAATGCCATTTCCATTACACATGCACTATTAGTACTCTAACTCAGCAACTTGCCATGGCAGCTGAACAGACAGACTGAAAGTGTGCTCTGACTCGGGTTAAAGCTGAGGTAAACAGCATACTAGGCCATAATCAAAAAGCACATTGTCACAGCCACAACAGATTTAAGCTTGAAAAAATTCCAATTCCATTCCATTCTTACCTGGAGGTTCAAACTTTAACTTGTCTTCTAACTAAAGCTAATAACAGACTTCGGAAGAATTGTTTGTTAACTACTTCCTTTATTTAACCCATCTTCCATATTCATTTCCTACCCTTTTTCATCCCCTCAACAATTCTGTGAAAAGTGAAATAAAAAGATGAGCAACAAAAGGAAGTGATGAGCAATATAATGAACAGCAAACCAGCAAATGGAGAACAAGTGAGTAAGAGGTTATGCCATCTGAGAAGAAAAAGACATTGTGTGTCTAACTTTGATCACAGTCAACTATTCATTTCACACAAGGGCAGAGCTTTTCCTCCGACTTCAAGCAAGCGACAGAGGGGAAAAAAAAGAAGAGTAGCAAGCACAGAAACAATGTAACTAGGGTTGCACAGTAACACCTGCACGTACAGTTGTGAAACACAATACCAACACCTCAGTCTTTCCATACAACAAGGTCAGCCACAGGACACTGTGCAGCAATGGGCACGCTCTCAAAGAACAGCACTCCTTGGACCCACTGGCCATGTTCAGAGAGCAAACCTGCCCTACCCAAAGGTACACATGCAGACCTTCATAATGATGCTACAACATGTGACATCAAAGATGACAGCTTGCTAGAGTTTTCTACCCTTTCCAGCCTCAGTCCAAGCCAAACACATGGTCTGTGCTAAGTTATAGCAGTTTTCAGGCCTCTTTAATCTAGACTGGTACAGAAAATAAGCCACAGGTTTTGGATGCATCTTCACATTCCCTTTTCCGCCACCTTTTTACAGGGAGAGACACCATCTACCTTTCTGCAGAACCCCACAGCTTGCGCCCAGCAACAGAAGACCAGCCTACCTCATACCCTCTTTCCCTTACAACAGGCAGCCAAACCAGCAGAAGTTGCAGTCATCTGATATAGTCCCATCTTCACTTAGCACTATCAAGTGACCACAGAATACATAAAATGATGTAAGTTCAGAGGCTGCTTCTTCCACCACATTCTATATAGCAATACATCAACTGAAATGCTATGTTCGAAGCATAGCTGAGACATTTTCTCTTCCTCATCACACTTCACTAAAACTCATTAAAAGAAAATTCTCATTTTTAGGTCTTAAAATTTTCCTTAGTCAGAAGTCACACGGAAATAGTACAGAATGGCACAGATTGCAAATTCTACCAGAGAAATACTTTGTGAGGTTAGGGGGAAGAAAAATAACCTACAAATAGTAAAATAAAGTTACTAACTCCTCTCCTAGCTCCCTCTTCTTTAAAAAAAACCAAAACCAAACACATAAAAACCCCAACAAACAAAACCAAACCAAAACCAACACACAAGTTGTAAGTGCTTGGAAAAATGAATACCGTATCACCAGTTCTTTAAGGAACTGTCCAAAACCAGTCGGTGATGAAAGATCAGAAATCTGCTACGCCTTCAGTACTTCATAAAATGAACTATGACAGTGGGTGGAATGAAATTGAACAATCCAGGCCATGGGCAGTCAAGTCAAAAGACAAAGTCAAAAGACAAACAGCTGTACTGATGAGTGCAACTGTTGGCAGTCCGAAACAAATGAAAAACACTTTTCTCTGGGGTGCAAGATTAGAACTTCTTGTTCTTTTTGCAACACTTATATAAGAAAACAATCTACGACTGCATAAAAATACACATATTTGGCACTGGTTACAAGTGCATGTGGCTCAGGGCCTCAGGATTCAATTCCCAGCTCAGTATAGCGACACTGGACTGAGTGGAAGCAAAAAGAAATGTTCCCCTACACCAAAAGCCATCTTGAGTAGCAAGGTTATGAAAGGGAAAGGAACTGTTTGAAAGGGTAAATCAGGTAGGGTGTGTAGACAAAAGTGCAGCAGACACAAAAGCAGTCATCCTTTTGGAGTGGAGAAGACTGTCCAAAACAAGATGACAATGAAGAAGGGACTAATAAAAAGTTTATTTACAAATCTCTAAAACTCTGGGTTTGATACCTCACCAAAAAGTTACCAGCTCAAGAGTAAGATGTTGTGTGGCCCTTGAAACAAACTGAACAATTTCCTCTGCATTTAAAAAAAAAAAAAAAATTAAGAAATTACAGTTGTGTGTTCCACCATCCTCACTGCACAAAACACAAGGTATCCATGATGATGGTAATAATAAAAATCCCTTCAATAAGAAATAAATAACTTGAAAATTTTGCTAATGTTAACCAAAAACAAAAGTATAAGAGATTGAGATATACCAGATCTGGTAAATAAATACCTTGTTCACATATTTCAGAATTCACTGCTCTACAAAATAAAAATAATTATCTAACATGTCCTTAAATTAGTGGGTGCAGGAGAAATAAATCTTAACTTTCATGTATGTCTTCAGTTTTTGTACTCAGATTAAAAATTCTGAACATTTTAACTGCAAATCACAAATTAAATTGGCCACAGCAACCACCTGCAGTAACCACAGCACCTCTCCCTCTCTCCTACCCCTCAAAATAAAGCATGTAGCCTTCCACTACCAATAAATAAATCAATAAATCAATAAATAAATGGTCACATGCTTCAGAGAACATAAAATCAAGCTCTCTAAGCTGCTCCCTGGAGCACCCTGCATAGATGCAACACTCATACATTTTCCAATTATACTATTTTCGAGGGTCAAGTGAGACTGCAGAATGAAAGAATTAGCAAACAGAACACCAGCAGAGTGAAAACAGACAACCTGCATTGATGGTATACTTATTAGAGAGAAAACATCACTTTTACCAACACCAAAACGTAGACAACCCTTAGCAACTTTCATCTATGTATTATGTGTTCATCCTGATCCTTTCCCTCAAGAATGGGCATTTATTTCTCAAGTTCAGCCATAGATATCATTTAGTGACCAAAACATCAAGCTAACATCAAATCAATCCATTTATCTTATTCTTAGAACACTTTTTTTTTTGGCCTTACTTGGTCTGGTCAACACTTATCCTTCATGATACTTCACTAAGAACACATCTCAAACATGACTCTGCCAACATCATAGGAATTTATCTTGGCTCTGAATTCTCACATACCTACTACATCTATCTCGCTTGAATTATTGTTTCTGCAAAGCCCTAAGTCATACCTTCATCTCCTCTTAACTATTGTAATTTCCTTCTTAATGGGTTCTTTATGTCCCAGCATTCCAAACTTCAGCTTGTCCAAAATGCAGCAGTTCATCTTCTCACCTGGAAACAGGAAAACAACACTCCAGATTGATTTTCACTTGCTTCCTTGTTGAGTTCAGCATCTGCTGTAAGGTTACCCTCACTTCAAACATCTCTCACTCTTATTTAGTCTGACGAGCAAAAAGCTTTGCCAACACATTTTTCTACTTGCTCAATCAAGGTTCTCAAGTTCTCTCATTTATCTTCCAGCACAAGCTTATCAACACCATCAGAGCAGCAACAATTACCTCGATGCTATTAAAACTTCTCTCCTTACTCTCACCCACTACCACAGAAACCTCTTAAAAGTAGAATTCACTTATCTCCAGTCTTATGCTTAAACACCCTCTAATACATCTGCAGACACTCCTCTCCTTGTGAGACACTACCACTATGCGAGATACAGTGACAGGAGCTGCACTGTGGGCTGCATGGCCAAACTACGTAATGTAACTTTAATATCAGCTTTGTTTACGTTACAGCACCTTTTAAAGATTTTTTTTTTTAAAGTCACAAAACAAAAACAAAGTAAAGCAGGTAAGTTAAAAAAGGCATGAGTTAAAGCCTAAGTAACTTTTTACAAAACCAACTGCGAAGATGTTGTCCTAGGCAGTATATTCATCAGTATTAAAGCTTCACAAGAACCAAATATAATGCATTAAAATGATAAAGACTTATTTTTGGAAGAGACCTATCTTACTTACCATTGGTACTGGAATGCAAAACTGTCTGCTAGGGTTACAAGTTTGAGCTCCAGATCCCGGGTTCTGTAAATTTAAATGAAAAAGTATTTGACCATATTTTTTGATTTTGCTACTCAATCTAAAACTATTTCCTTGGAGGTTGAAAACAAGGGTTTCTTACAGAGCGACATGATAGGGGAGTCAACGTTTCCGTTGTATATTCACAAATACTAGTAAGCTAGACATTTGAGTTTAGCGGGACAGCAGGAATCCTGCACTTTCTACCAAAACATATGGTAGACATCAACATTGTTTACAGTCAGCAGGCAATGCTCCTGAGGCAGCACCGGAAGCAGCAGGAAAGTAACAAGAACCAGAATCCCTGCAGTATACTTTCAATCAGAGGTAACCTCCACAGAGTTTTAGGCTAAATTAAAAATACAACAGTGTTAGTAGGTTTTTTTGTGAAGAGGAAGAAGGTATTCCTACGAAGTTACTCATTGTTAGAAAATTTAAAAAGGCAAAGCATAACTTGAATAAGAAAATATAAATACTCCCTCTTTGTATTAGAAGATACAGAATTAACATATAAGCATCAAATGTTAAGTCCCAGCAAATGTTTTAAGACTTGCATGAAACCTTGTAACTTGATCAAATTCCACCATGAAACAGAACCCAACAACAAAACCCAAAATGTTCAAATTAGAGTATACTGTGTAAAAGGCAAAGTGAAGATGACAAACACACTTCACTGATTTTACGGTAATTCTGATAGATCAGTCATTACAGTAATCTAACTCACAGTCAGTTTTAAATTAAAAACACCCTTCTATTAATGTAAGTTTTCTAGTCAGCCTCAAAAAGATGGGAGAGAAGGCAAGAGGACATACCTATAGATCAGGAACAAAAATACAAATAGCAAGTCCTTGAGACAGCTTAAGTAGAGACACCCTGGAAATCCTAAAACATCATTTCCAGGGTAGGCTCTGACTACTTTATCAGAAGCTGCATATTGAAGCTTTTCACTTCAATTTCCCCACCCAATCACAGTCACTGGGGAATAAAGGTGTTCCTCTTTATAATCTATTCCTAAAGATTCTTGACAGTTAGGTAGCATTGTATTAAAGATCTTACAGAAATTCCTCCAGTTTCCCTTCCTACTACCACTCTCAAGCAACAGCCAACTGAAACTGAGCTGAACTTCACCTGACTCCTTTACTCTGTTGACAGAAAGTAACAAAACTATGTGAATTTCCCCTGTTTACATAAGCTTCACTGAGAAACTTGAATCCACGGCCAGTTTAGAATTACAGCCTACAATTTGACAAGACATCACATCAGTTTTCCTTACACTAAATATTCTTATGAGAAATTTTAAAATACATCTGTTTCCTTCTCTTAAAATAGTATTTCTAGGAAAAGTGATGTTACCGATCAATTAAACTTCAAACAAAATATCATTTATTAACATACTCCTCCAGGAAAAAGTCAGCTGAGCTGATTTTACAGGATTCTTCAAGCAGCAATCTATGACGTAAAGAATTGTGCAAAATCCTAAAATCCACCCCTAAAAAACACATTGCAATTACTCCTAGTTTTGGTGGGAGATTTTCACAGAGTCACAGGATTATTAAGATTAGAAGGGACCTCTGGAGATCATCTATTTGGATGGTTCTAATGGAAATGCATTTGGACACATTCCTGTGTAACCCGCTGGTGGTGACCCAGCCTTGGCAGGGGGTTCGGATGTCTCCAGAGAGTGAGACTCCACAATCTCCCTGGACAGCCTGTTTCAGTGCTCTGCCTCGTTGCTCTTCTCCTGACAGAGCAAAGCATGATCAGCACCTCACCAAGCAGTAGGCCTCGCTGAGCAAGCTTCCGTTCTATTCTGCAGTCCACCTTCCTTCCCCCTTTTCTCTCTTAAGTTTCTGCTTGGTACAGACAATGGCATTAGGACTATAAATGCTCGCATTCAGATGAAGGAGAGCCCTTATTAGCACAGTAATTAATAACCATCAGTAATCCTACAATGTAGTAAAACTACTTATTATTTATTATACACTGAATCTTAGCAGGCAATATCACAAAGAGGAGAAAAGGGGGGAAAAAGCCACTACTTCCCCAACACAGTGAATTTTAATGCATGAACAAAGTCAAAATCCAATTGTTAGGACACTGCAGACACTGCAATACTAAAAATGGAGAGGACCAATATTTCCTTTGGGATGCAGAAAGATGAGAGAGCAACAGACAAAAGCATCTATTAATGCACATCCACATAAGCCTCATCAATTTTGCTCATTAAAAAACTTACAAAAAGTCAAAAAAATAAAGAACCACTCTCCCCTGTCTCCACTCTTGCTTCCAGACACTCGTTTAAATTCTCTAACAAAACCAGTGCTTTAGAGCATCGCCTTCGTACAATTGCCTGGCTAAAAAGCTCTGCTAGGGGGTAGCAAGGGACACTACAATTATGGGGGAAAAGGCAAAACTGCTGGACAATAGACCTGTCAAAAACCAAAGAAAGGGTAACCACAGCCATGAGCAACCACGTCTTCAGCAGTGAATCAGCTTCCCGACCAGGCAGCGCTTCCAGAAACCCAGGAGCACCCGACGCCGCGGCAGTGACACGACCGTGACTCGTCCCCAGCCCGCCGCCGGACTGACCGGCGGCCACGCACCGCGAAAATCCTCACCAGGAGCCGAGCGGCTCCGCGACCGGGGGAACTGACTCCCGCCCCTGGCTCCCTCTGGCTAGCTCCCCTTGCCCGAACCCCTCTCCTTCCTTCCCGAGCCTGCCGTGACACCCGC
>VZTH01006992.1:0-39706 GCA_013397815.1 Aleadryas rufinucha | reverse complement strand
CGGGAGGGGCCGCCGCCCTCCCTCGCCCGTACAAAGGCAAAAGCTCCGCCGGCGGCGGCCACTCGGGAGCCCCCGTGGGAAACCCCCCCGCCGCCACCGCGGCCACGTATGTAGCGGCGGCACGAACAATGCCCGAACCTGTTGCGCGGGTTCCCCTGGGCCGCGCCGACCCGCCGTGCCCCCGGCACTCGAGCGGCCAGCGGCACCCNCGGCCGCCCGCCCCGCCCCGCCCGGAGACAATGCGGCCGTGCCGAGCGCTGCGCTCGCAGGCCCCGGCCCCGCCCGGCCCGGGCCCCCGCAGCTACGGAGGGTTGTGATAAATACTCAGCGCGGGACAAGCGGGAGTCTGTCCGACTGCGGAGTTTTTAGCACCGGCAGCCGTGTTAAGATAACAGTACTCTCGCTCTGCTCTTTGGAGAGACGCGCTGTGCGTGCTGAATGCGAGCCCAGCGGCTCCCAGGTGAACGCTGGGAGTACCTTAGGCAGGTGTCGGCTGCCCCCGGGGACTTTCGCCACCAGCGTTTCAGCACTCATAGCATCGCAGAATATCCTGAGTTGGAAGGGACTCACGAGGATCATTAAGTCCAATTCAGCACTGACGTGTATTTTGTTTCCCCTCCGATGGCAGATAATAACCCATTGTCTGTCTTAGCTCCTGGACAAACACCCTAAAACTCTTTCATGCCAAGATTAAAATAATACAAGTAAAACTGCAGAAAGAAATGCTATGAAGAAGGCTGGCTGGAACACTTGCCTTGCATTTAGCCTAACCACTCTAGGACAGGTTGTAATCTTCAATCTCCTGGCTAAATACCTCATTAGGGTACATTATGGCTCTTAAAGAAATTGGCTTCTGCACACTCTATCTTAACCATAATTTTGCTCCTGGTTTTTCCAGAGCGATTGAATATAATTTACTGAACCTCATTCCGAATATGACAAGTGTCTCACGGAGGCTGCAACTGCTTCATTTCTTCCCTCAAAACAAGAGTTTGCAGAACCACCTCTGTTCACCGCCTTTCCTGGTTGCTGTCCAGTCAACATCTGCTGCAGCCATTGCCCTCATCGTCACCATCAGGGCACGCCTGTGCTACTGACCTCATCCCTGGCCTCTTCTAACTCAGAAAGTTGTCCCTCTCTCAGCAACACCACCCACTGGACATGCAAGAGCTAAAGACATTGTCATTCAAATTTTCAGATGAGGCATATCAGCCAAGGCCTGCCAACCTCGAGAACATACCTTCTCTGTTGGGCCTTTCTTTCCTGGAAGAATACTTAAAACAGCAGCAGCAAAGAAAGAGGAAGAGCAAAATTACTTCCTTCACAACCTGTAGAGATAAACAGAGATAAATGATATTCATCAGCTTCCCCCCAAAAGTAATTGCTGTAGAAAACCAAATGAATTATTTTTTACTTTGTTAAAAGAGGAAAAGTTTAGCAATATTTTAAGTGTGTTCACTAAAGATTTAAGATTGTGCCAGATAGAACTTTTAGATCACTCTTCTACATTTATGCTTATTGCATACTTGTGGGCAAAAGGTAAGATAATAGAAGCTTTCACTGTTCATCAATATTTACTTGAGATCCCTCAGGCTATATCTTTGTAAGCTCTGACTGTAGGACAAACAGCATTTCGGAACACTAGATAAGTGATCTGATGCCCAACACACGTGAAAACTCAGTGGGACTCGCTGACACATATATTTAATCTTTAACAGGAGCAAGACAAAAATCAACAAAGGAAGAAGTACAGTTGATTGTCATACGTGATTTTCTCTTTATTTTACATGTCTAAGAACCTTCATAGTGCAGATATTACATTCTGCGTATCATACCTATCACATAGCCTATAGCATAAAGGAAAATGCACCTGTTTAAATTGGGTGGTTTTGCTTTGGTTTGTGGATCTCAAATTTTTAGTACACATAAACTCGTTAATCCTAATAAATTTTCTTAAAGTAACTTTTGGGAGAGGAGAGGAGTGGGAGAGAGAGAAGAGGGAGAGGGAAAGGAGTTCAGGCCAAAAGGACATAAACCCTATTTCTCCATTTTTCTGGTCGCAACTGGAATCTCTTCTCAAGGACAGAACAAGGCTTCTCCTTCAGAGGAGGGACAGAATTCTTGCAGTGCCTTCCATAAGACAGTTACCCAAAAGTCACTCTTATTTGTATTCTGGCTGGAGATATGCTAGTTTAAGTATAACGATGTTGCAACAGGTTTTCTGACTTTTCTTTTCCACTCATACTCTGCTGAATGAGTTGCCAGGACAGAATCTGACATCATTAATTTTGTTTAAGGTCATACCATCACTTTAGAGTTGTAGTTAATTGCTTTTTCCATGCAAACTGCTAGTAGGAAGAAATCACAGTATCAAGGATCCATTTGATTGAAACGACCCTTGATATATGGTGCTATTCTCCAGCAGCTGTGCCAGATTAACTCAAATACAAATGAAAGCAAATAGGCTGAAAACATCCTGAGTTTTGGGCACTGTGCTGTGTGCCAGCACAACAGAGCCTTTGTTACAAGGCAGAGCAGTGCTCTCACAAGAGTTACTGCTTCCAGCTTCAGTGGCTGCACTTCTAGAAAAATCAGCCTTCAAAAAAAAACCAAACAAAACCCCCATGCACTTCTATTGGACACCAACTCATGGTGGCACTGGTGACATTGTTCTCAGGTGCCACCAGATGTGACAAGGCTATCCTGTGCAGCACCCCACAGGCCTGTAATACACCTCCACTCTTGCTCCACTTGCCACTGGGCACAGGGAGGTGCTGCCAGGCACAGCCTTGCACCTGGTGGGTTGGAAACCCTCCACCTGGAGTGATTTACCTTGCTGCCTTGCTTGTTATTTGCTTCCACATCTCCTTGCAACAGATAGGCAATTGTTTTTACTTTTAGCACAAAAATGAATGTGGGCAGTTAAGTTAATATAAGCCAGCAGTATCCTGTGTATTGGCTAGAGATGTAACTTATAGAACAGGCAAATTCATAAAAGGTATATACAGAAAATAAGCAAATAACTACATGCAGTGGGATTAGTACAGGCTGGCATCTTTGAATTGTAAATAAATTGTGAATTGTAAATAAAATCTGTAGAATTTTTTCTATATGGAGCTTTCTGATCATAACGAGATGGTATTATCATATTCATGGATAAGCAGCAGAGGCATCTACTATTTTAAAACCTCATGTATTTGTCATACAGCCAGATTCATGTTGGAAAAACAGTGGAAAAGGCCCCTTCTATGTTGATAAACAGTATCAGGAGGTTTGGGAAGTGAAAGTCACAGAAAAATACAAGCATTCAGTGCGCATTCAAAACATCACAGAAACAAACAAAAGATCTGCAGAATTCAGTACGTGAGCTACCATTCACTGGCTTCTGAAGGTAAGCCAGGTTCACCTATTAGCATTGAGATTTGAAATGCCCCTTTAAACACAAATACTAGGTTTTAATCATGAACTGAGGAGTGATTGTTTCTTCTGAAACAATTACAACAAAGCCTTAAATTGTGCTCTTGAGAGAATCTGAAACTCGAGTCCCGAATAGCCCAAACCCATGAGATTTCATTTACTGACTAGCACAGGCTGAAAGCTTGGCACTCTGTGTAGGCAGCACCTAGCAGGTTTTGAAGGATCTATGCTTTCTTGTACTCATACTTATCAAAGGGTGTGTAAAACAATATTTTAAATAGCTTGGCCATAATTTTGAAGTTCTTCAGTTCAATTATATATAAAAAAAGATAAAGCCTTTATTTTATAAAGGTATGAGTGACATGCTTGTAATGAGATATAGCAGTATGAAACTTTGCAAGATTCTGAAGAATCTGGAGTGTTTTGTGGTTTTTTTTCATGTGCTTCTTAGTGCTCAGGTAGAAACAATAAAGTATCCCCTGATCTCATCATATCCTTGAAGTACTAGAGGCTGTTGGATTGTGCTTCCTGCAGCAAACTCGGCAGTGACTTTTATTACTTTCTTTAATTACTTTTTGTTTTCTATGAAACACAATCTTCATAACTTGGTCTTTCTTTTATAAAATAAAATAGAAGGCTGCATTTCCTGAGAAATATTTAAAAGGAAGCGAAGCTATCTGTGGTCAGTATTTTGCTGCTCAGATTTCTTAAATATGAACATGGTTTCCTCACAAATTTATTCCATCTTGTGAAGGGAATATGGTTTCTGGCTGGCAGTAGACCCTGAGCATTTATGATACAAGGGGACTGCCTTCCTTTCTGCACAGGACCTAATATAACCAGAAGGTTGATTCTCATGTCCTTCCCCTGCAGCCACAAACATGACCTGAGACATGTCCATCTCTCTCTGCTGTTGTGTACGTTCTGACTGAAGCTATAGGATCAAGATCCATGCCCTTGTTACTGCATGTAAGACTCAAGCCAGACTCCGTGGATCAAGCATGTGTCTCAGGTCATGTTTTGTCTTACGTGCAGGGGAAAGACATGAGAACCAACTTTCTTGTTATGTTAGGTGCTTGTGCCGTACCACTGAGCAGGTTTGGTGGGATGTCTGCAGCATGCTCTGTCTCCTGATGGCTCAATCCAATCAGGGATTACTACTGGTGTTTGCTGAAGAAACGGAACTGTACTTGCCATACCAGTTATCACGTGAGGCATAACAGCTCTGAAACGACATGACTGAAATCCTAACTGTAGAAGTAACACAGAGAGAGCTGACAGTCAGTGACATTTTAAATTACTCCTGTACAAAGCACATAATGTTCTGCTGGAACCATATTTGCAGCTCCATGATGCTTGCACCACAAAAAAGGAAGGAACAGAGATTTTTCTAATGAGACTTGATTACCATCTCCCTGCAACTTGCTTGGTCTTCAGCCATGGAGTGTATTAGCATTAGCCTGCAGAGGCAGCCACACTCAGTACCACCACCAGTTTGCTCACATTAGTTTTACATTTCATTTCCAGCTTCAAAGTTAACTATTAGCAAAATGTTCAAAGCCTAAAAGAGTTTAGATGGCAATGTCGGTCAGGGATTGAGAAATGGGTGTCCTGTACTGTAGCTGTTACTTTGTGTGGTCTTAGAAAAAGGGAAGACAAAGACAGCTTTACAACTTTTGTGTGCGTTTCCCATTGTTGTGTGATTCAAGATTCTAGCACAGTTCTGACATGGTGATGTTAGCAAGCATCTTCTTGAGAAAGAAACTCTTCTCTAAGTTTCTTCTGAGGGCCATAATGGGGGCATTTGGAAAGAGGATACATTGAAAGGAGTTCCCCAATAACAATTGTTTCTCTAAGTCTAAATAGGTCATATTTCTATGTTGACAAGAAGTAGTAATTTACAGGTTCTCTGTGTAGGTTCCTCTTCAGATGGCTCGAATTCCTAGAATTACGAACAGCAGTATGCTTCAAGGTTAGGTTGTACACTAACACTAATCACAATCACTGTTAGCAAAAGTGAATTGAAAGAGGATAAGAAATATGATCTATTTTTAGAGGCAATAAGAGGCAGAACTCTTTGCTCTCAGAGAAGAGCCCTTTTTAGGAGTGAGTGGCTGAGCTGGTTAAAATTCTTCTCTGTATCTGCATAGATGTCCTTAGAGCTACCTGACTTCATGGTTTATTATGTTCATGTAGAAGCTTTAAACTGTAACCCTTTGTGTTGAAAAGAGCTTCTTTTATAGAGATTCAGTGTTTGATGTTCCATTACTCAGTATTCAGTGTTCACCCAGAGTCAGAAATTCTCTTCAAGACAGAAAGAATGTCATGGCTGAAAATCCAACTATTTTTCCAAAGAAAGTAATTACATCCATAGCTATAATTAAAAAATAAAACATCTTGGAATGTGTGGAATATATTTCTCACTGTTTTATCAAAACTTTTGTGTACAAGCTTTAATGCATTTTGAAAGGGTCATTTCAAATATAATCAGGTATGTTTATCCTTAACGTAAATTATTTCTGAAATCTTTGTTAGAATGGCAAGAATTTTCAAACACATCCAAAAGCCCTGTGTGCCTAATCACAGTACATGCTTCTAATCCACAGAAGTGTTGTAAAATCCCACTGATTGGTCCTTATTTTGTTGTTGTTTTGCATAGTTCACAAGTAGTTTGTAAACCTCTTCCTATATCTTTTTTCTGCACGATTGTGGGCAATCAGGCAGCAATAGTTATCTTAGTCACGGAGGTCACACACATTACAAATAGGTTGTTAAAGTCATTCAGGCCACCTTGAGAATAAAGTATCATTTAAATGGAATTTGAATAATACTGTCTAATCCAAAGTTCTGATAATTTTCCAGTCTGAGGCAAGTATTTCTTGAGCTTGTCGTCTTTACAGTATTTGGTGTTATACAACAACTGAAATTTGGATGTAACTGCTGAGTACTAAATTAGGTACTTGGCACTTTGTCTTCTAGTACATGAACATAATTTCAGAACAACTCATACTGAGAGAGAGGAAAAATAGGGCAGAGTTTAGCAAAATCATGCAACAACTTTTACTTAATAAGGTAATACTGAAAACCTTTGATAAAAACAAATATTGTTGAAGAATATTATCATATACTGTTACTGTACATAAAATTTTGCAAAATGTGAAAATTTACATTTCTATATGTAAAAAAGAGATAAAACCCCCTTTTCTTAGAGACTCATAGCAAATTTTATCTCAGCAAATGATCTATTCTAAAGAAAAGATAGTTAAAATCCCTCATGTTCTTCCCATGTACCAGTGAGCAGATTGAAAACACAATGTACTATGAATTAAACTTTCAGTTTTCTGTATCCTGACATAGCAGCAAATTGTTCTAATGAACCTTCCTTCTTAACATTTGTGAGCATGCTAAGCGTGTGCAGTCAAAACCAGGTTTTTAAACCTTCTTTAGGATAAACAGGCCCCAGATGTTTTCATTGACTGGCCACCTATAAGCTCTCATAGGAAGAGGTCCTTATGCCTGTCGGTTGTTGTCACCAGTGCTGGTGCTGACTCTTCTATAACTTCCTCAGCACCCTCTCTAGCTCAAGTGAAGTCCTTTTCTGAACTCAGACTTGCTGGCCTGTTTAGTACCTGGAGTCTGCACTTCAGAGTTGGACCATAAGGGAAGCAAACAGACTGCTCAGCTTTGCCTCCTGTTAACAGTAGAACCTTTGTTATGCTTTTCTCTGTTTAGGTTTCCTCCCTACCTTTCCCTCCTACCAAACATGCTCTGGGTTTAGCTCAAAGTGCTCCCACTGCACCCATTCTGCCTGCCCATGCCTCTGTCGGTACATGTCTTTCTGGACAGGCTCTCCTCCATGGGGGGCCATCTCAGACAGACTTTGAAAAGCCCTAACTTCACTTTCACCTGCGCTTCTTGCTGCTACCTTTTCTTATGCATTTTAATTTGTGCTGTCACACAGTGACCCAGCTGGAGAAATAACTATGTTCAAAACTAGCTTCTTTCCCTCCCTGCAAAGTTGATTTATCCAGCACTTTCATCAAAGGAAATATTCATCAAACTCTAGCCTGAGTTAAAAAGTAAATCCTTCCTGTTAAGTCATACATGCCCTTCCCTCACAGTACTCAATCGGTCCATTGTGCCTTTCCTGGTATCCATCCTTCTCTTCAAACATTTTCCTGCTGTCTGACAAATTTGATTAGCCAAGGTTTTCTAAGCTGCTTCTGTGCCATTCTTCAAGTGGCTTCCCCCTGATGCAACAGCAATCCAATATTCTTCCAATATTCCAGTTTTTGTACATGTCAACCTCTGGCAGAATGCGGCAGGTTACACCTGTGCTGTGATATTTAGTAACAGAAATATTTTGACATCAACCAGAATTTCTCAGTTGCACAGACATTTCCCTGGAAGTTATGTACAAATCCTTCCTTCATTCTTTATAATTTTCAACCTGTTGTGAGAAATTAAACCATTTTTGATAGAACGGGAAGAAAAGTCTTTTCATAATTCGTGTTTCAGTCCTGCTAAGGCTCATCAGTACAATTAGTGCTCTTGTTTCAAGTTGACTACTCATGTATATGAAGTTGCTTGTTTCAGTAAAATATCTGCAGAATTGGACATACTTTTTGCACCAGAGTGCAAATCTCATATAGATTGCCTCTACCAACAAGGAGCCCTGTTCATCTCAAACATTTCTGTAGCTCCACTGGCAGGTCTGAACTTTAGATCACCAATAAACCATAGAAGTATGTAAATAATACGAAAGATTTAAAAACAGATCTCCATTTACCAGCAGCCTTTTGGAACAGCACAATGAGCTGAACGAAAGTTGAGTCAAACCAACAAACCTGTCTTTGGATACCTCTGTTCTGTAAAGCATCCGTTTGAGTCCAGACCCAAGTTGCTCTTACCAAAGGCAGTTTACTGCCCCGAGCCAGTGTGTGGGATCCATCTCAGATCACAACTGAAAATGCATGGCATTTCTCTCCTTCTCACAGGGAGCTGGACACAGATACGCAGTTTTGAACATTCGCAGCAGTTAATTTGCAGCAAAACAAAACAGAAAACAAGTAAAGCCCTAAGTATTTTTGTGTCGTACTTGGTAAATAAAACCATTGTATTTGGGTTTAATCCAGATTATACTTCAAAGTTTTCCCCCTTGAATGAATTTAAAGTTTTTCTATTCTGCATATGAACCAATATCTTTATTTTTATCAGTGGCCACCATGCATTTTTTTCAATTACATTTTTAGGCTTCCCTGGCAGAGCATTCCGCCCAAAGTCATTAATAAACTAAAGTATCCAGAGTGCTGAGTCACTATACAATATTTTAAAAATATAATCTCTATTTCTAATTTCGGGTCTAAATGCAAAAGGACAGATTTTTCTCACCACTTTACAAAAATCTGTTTAAGACTCTGCCTTAGAAGAATTGAAAATAAATGTTATAAAAGGTGCAAAATGTTTACCATTTGTTGCAGTAAAAGGATTTTACTTGTTAATAAGATCATATTCATTATCATAATAATTTTCATTATTATATTAACAATAAACACCATCAATAACCTATATCTATATATATAATAGTTATAACCTGGTTACTTCCAATCATAAGGAAACTAAACAACCTAATAAAAGCATAAGATTATTTTTACATAATTAAATCAATAAAGCAGCTCTGTTTATTGGTAGTGAAAACAGGATGCACACAGGTATATTCCAAATAATTATAGAAATCATACTTGTTTTTATTCTAGCTATACATGAAACAGTACATGCACTTGCTTGCCAACAAATTTCACTTATTTTTTGCTGGAGAGGGAAATTATTTCATAGTGGTTTTGAAAGCTTAGGCATCTGTACGCCATTCCAGCAAAAATTCACTTTCTTTTTATTGATCTAGAGGTTTTCAGTTGCTCAGAAAAAGTAAGAGGCTGCAAAAATGTTAGCACAGGAGGAAAGGGAAACAGCAATTATAGCCACATTATTTATGAACTGCACAATAAAATAAGGCTGATGTTGGTTCAACTTTAATTCTGGCATTTCTTAAAAATAGCTATAAATGAGAGTACTGCACAAGCACAATGAAGATTTTGTTTATTTGGGTTGTTTCAAAAGAGGAATTAAAAATAAATAGCTTTATAGCAGGAAAGCTGCAGTGGTGGAACCTCGTGCACAGGAGAGAGGAAGGTGTGCTAATCAGCTTCATATCCTATGCTCAGATCCCTGATAGAGCAGCAAAGTGATAATCCTTTCCTGTGCAGCACAGGAAGATATCACTTTCAATCTGGACATAAATATGAGAATGTAATGACAATTCAGAGCTGGTGCTGGTAATTAGAAAGCTAGAGGGACTGATTTATGAGGAAATGGCATTGATTAAAATTTGCATTTAGAGGACTTTGTGGGAGAGGATCACAGTGCTGTGCTGGTGTTAGACCAACATTTTCAAAAGCAAGCATGAAGGGGCTGCCATGCTCCTGGGGCCTCCCGGTAGTCAGCAGATTTTCTGAGCAGGTGTTTAACAAAGCCAAAGCCTGCTGAACACCCTTGTGCTAAATACCCTGGGAGGAAGCAGTGGGGATTTAGCTGAAGCACCAGACACATTACTTTTATTTGTAAAAACACTCAGGCAGCCACTTCACTTTGTTTCCATCCAGGTGCCTCTGATTTAAACAGCTCAAAGGCTTAAATAAAGTGGCAGGAGTGAAGGGTCGTTGGAATTGTATAGACACTACTGGTAGTTCAGCAGACTCTGTACTTTGGAACCTCTAACAGGAAAACAAAACAAAACAAGCTCTCTGCCACTACTTCCCCTAAAGCCTCAGGAAAAAAAATAATTGACTGAATATGAATGGCACCACAATAGATGAAAGACTGCAGAAAGAAAGAAGTGGCTGTTGAGATGCTTGGATGAAACTGCAATTGGGAATTGCAATTCAAAGGGTAGTTACATCAGTCCCTGCTGCAGAGTCACATTCACCACCAAAGACACGTGAAAAGAAGAATATTGTGGACAGGTATGTGATTAGATATAAGAGATATCCACACTCTCAAAATGGTGAGTGAAAGTCACTGAGAACTTTCCATGATTTTACCGAAAACTACTTGGAAGACAAACGTTTACCAAAAGGATGAACTTGAGAAGGACCTGAAAAAAAAAATCTTTAAGGGTTCAGCCAGGCTTCTGACAGATTTATGCTGTACATTCATGCTCCCATGGTTTCTCCTACCCCCACCAGCAAATACCTCCTGTTCCTCCCCTCGTTACACAGAGCTGTAGTAGAAATGTTAAGATTGTGGTGAGTGGAGAATGAATGGGAGTGCCTGAAACAAAGGGCAGGAGAGGACATAAGGGCCCACATGTTGCTGGAACCCAGATTAGTGGGTCATCATTATGCCAGCAGACTGTGCAGTTTTTAAGCATGCCCAAGTTAGGAGACAAAGGAGAGTGACTAAATCCCGATGACTCACAGAGCTGGGACCTGATGGAGAGACTGACGACTGTCAGCTCCTAAATGGTGTATAAAAGGCATATCCAAAATCAGCACATGGAGCTCATTGAGAAGATTGGATAAACTGAAGAAAAGCTCAGCATGCAAATGCAAATCAGCTCAGCTAACAGAAGAAAGGAAATAATATTTGCTATAAAATAGAAAGGTATTATAGAGCCTTTACATTGTTTTCCATGGCTTATTCTGTGGAATAACTACTTTGTATTAATGGAAATGAAGACATTGCAAAGCATTATGAGATAACCTTGGAGAAGTATAGCTCAGCCTCAGCACATAAGTAGCTCTTTGCAGTGAGATGGGTCTTTATGCCTTAACATAGGACCAAAGGCAGCTGTGACTTAGGAGTAAGTACATATATCAGAAGATCTGGCACATAAAAGGACTTTGTGCTGCTGCTGCTAGTAATTATAGTTTGCTTTTATTTTGAAGCAGATGTATATAGGTCATTGCTTTGGTGAAATACATACTTCAGTAATAATTTTCAAATCTCTCAGGTTCTCATAATTTAACCATTGTTAATTATTTAGCAATTATGCTGATGAAAGGTTAAAAATTATTGCAGAGGCATTTCTTCAGTCAGGGAAAGGAGAAATGGTTTAAAATTAAATCCTTGCAGTTGGTGCTTAATGGTAATGACATGCTATTTTTGTGTTACTGGAAGTAACAGTTGATTACTTAGAAACTTCAACATTGGAAAGTGGTCTAGAAAAGTATGGTGAGCTAAGTAACAGACAAGCATTTCCACTGAGAGATTAGTACATGGTAGAGGCCTACAGAAATACAGTTTACAAATTAATATCTTGATGACCACTGAAAAAACACAGCATGAGGTTTATATGTTGGGGTTCAAATGAAAAGCAGGCAGAGACTACAGATAGGAGTGTTAGGAGAAACTTTGCCTTTCTAAGAAAGAACAGGATATATTTTCATGCATTACTAATGCAGCAAGTCATGCGTATTTAAATGAAAAATAAAAGTAAGTTAAGTCAATAACAGGTGTAGTATCTTTTAAAAATCATAGCTGAACTACCCGTAAGTTCTGTTAAATTGCAAGTTTTCTTCTCCTATTTTTTAAAATTTAGCATAATTTAAGGAGTATAACTACCATGTCCTATCAGCCATTTTAGACTGCAAAAATGAACCCAAAATCTATTTGTTTTCTCCCACAAACAATAGCTAGTATCCAGGGTACACAGAGAAGTCTATATTTCATGATTTCTTCCCTTCTTTAAAGGAAAGTCAGAACAAATGAGCCAAGCCTTATGCCTCAAAATTAATAACTCCAGAACGTTTCAGAGCAAGAGCAAGTAAACATCACAAAGCCATCAGGGATCCCTGTGAAGAATATCCTGCCAAGCACCCACACTTGGAATGAGGAAGGTGTATTATAAGCACCTTTACCAATTGCATCTCTGACCCCAGAGGGGAGTAGAGGGGTGGAATGTGTCCTGCTCACACAAATTGATCTGAGGGTGCCAATCACTTCTGGTGCCTCATTTGAGACATTATAAAATCTCCATTGAAAGATAAGCCACTCTTTTGAGTATGGCAGAGGCATTTAACATAATTCTGCATGCTGTAAACAAGTGTGAGGCAATTGATGACCTTGTACATGTTAGAAATAGCTAGAGCATGTGTTCAAGCTGTAGTAAGAGGAGAGGTATCAGCACATCTAATTTAAGTAGGAACAAATTTGAAGATTTGGTGATGCCTTGCAGTATATGGAAGTATATGGCAGCATATGGAATTTCTCAGACATTTCTGAGTATTTATTAGAGCTTAGTATCAAAAGCTAACTGCAACATATTTTAGGAAATACCATGTTGATGAAGATGGGGAAATATAACCTTTCTGTCAGGTTTTTACTGACAGCAAAAATATATGAGTTTTAAGTTCAGAAATTTCTAATAAACACCAGCTTAAATTTATACCCTGGAACTTGAAAATATAAAACTAAGTGAACTAATTATTCCCATTTGAAAATGGCAGATGAACTTAATACTAGAAAAATATTTCACTGAAGCAGGGAGGAAGAAGCAGTAGTGAGGGAGAAGGTAGGTATTTAATACATAACCACTTCTTTCCAGAAGTTCAAGCATATAATGTATAGTCCTTCTGTTTCATCCCTTGTGCTGGGCCCTGTGGCTGTTATTCTCATCCTGTGGTAACACCTCAGTCTTGCAGGTTATGGCTGCTGGGTTGGGGGTATGTGTTCCCTACGCTGCTGAGGAACAAGGCCCACAGCTTCTGAAGCTCCGTGGGTCCAGAGCTGATTGTCATTTGCCATCTCTGTTGGTGGCTTTAGCCACTTGCCTCGGCCGCCCTGCTGCTCCAACTGGCATTTGCCGTTCCAAGCTCACCTGGGTAATCTCTGCTGCTCTGCTGCAGGCACCCTCTGCTCTCCAGCAAGTTTGCCTGTCACACAGAGCTGCACAGGGGTCTTTGCTGTTCGAAGGAGGCTTGATAAATAGCCTTCCTATCCTGCCTTGTCAGTCTTCAATGTTTGCACCCTAAGCAGCACCTACCTGAGCTGATTTGCCCCAATGTACACTCAGGATTGCAACTACACAATTTCACTCATGTTATGATGCATCTGCTTATTACAAAGAGAAATATCTCACCTTGTACACCAGCAGCAAACTCTGTCTCAGAGCCGTCCCTTTGTTTCTCTCCTGTTGCCAGATATTAACTGTTCTCCTCCTCTTCTGGCAGGAAGGCAGCTCTTCCCTTCAGGCCACAGCCATCAGGACTGCATTTGTCTAAAATGAGAGAAAACTGTAGCCAATCTTCCTGGTTCTTTCTTGAAACAGCAAAAGAGCAGATAAAAATAAATGGGTTGACTGAAACCTTATGTGAACATAAGCTGTGGTGCAGATTAAGAAGTCATTTCAGTCATAATAGTAGACAGAGTTGTCATTACATTTCGTTGCTTTTAATGAAAACTTTCTGCTGCATTTATATGAATGGGGGTCATTTCTTTAAAGCTGAGTTGTGTCTGTCAGTATTCCTCTGTGATTTCTAACACCCAGAGTTTCAGGGCAAATATATCTGCACTGCACCTTACCCTTCCTTTTCTGTTTGGGCTTGGTTTGGGTTTTTTGTCTGTTTTTTTTCTTTTTTCTTTTTTTTTTTTTTGTTGAGGTGTTTTTTTTGGGGGGGTGGTCATTTGTTTGTGGGGTTTTTTGTTTGCTTTTGGTTTGAGTTGGGTTTTTTTATGTATTAGACAACCTAAAGTTCCTCAAAGTTCTGATAGATTTTTTTTTTTTGTCTGCTTCTTCTCACAGTGTTCACCAAATCTGAACATATCCCTCATTCCTACTGATGCTCAAAAACTCCCACCCATTTTCACTTTAGAAACCATTCCCACTTGAGATTTGTCTTTTTGCAGGTTTGGGGTTTTGAGGTTTTTTTGCAGCATAGTTTGCTTGGGGTTTTTTGAGATGCAACATCTCGAAAATCAAAACAGTTACCCATAATCTGGGAGATGTTAGACAGTAGTGACTTGTAAGTAGCACAGTTGTTCTGAGGTCATCTAAAGCACATACATGTGCAAGTAGCAGTTGCAGGTGAGGTTTTTACATTATTTAATTTACCTGTGTTAGAAGTCATCTTGCAAACAACAAACTAGCAGTACCTGCTCAGAGGCTTCAAGTCTGAGGCAACATACCTAAAATGACCCTCATTTGTAGGAGCACAGAAATTAATGAACCTATATTTCAAGGAAAAATAAGCCCAGACCTCCGTTATCTTAAGCTTGGTATCCATGTGTCTCTGAAGGTCCCCAAGCCTCTCAAATCAGCACTGCTGGAAATCCAGAGAGCCATCAGTGCAGTCAGTATTGAAATCCTCCTCTCCACATTCCTCACAGCTAGGTTGGAGCAGATCTAAAGTATCCTCTCAGCCTCAAATTACTGTCTAACCAAAAACTGCTAGTCAGCACTCTGGAAAAGGTGCTATGTGCTGTGAGTGGCTTTTAATCTATTCCTCTCTCCCCACACACTCTATTCAGACATTTTCTATTTGTCTCATAACACATAAAGCTTGGCCACCTTCACAGTATAGAGTGGGGCTGAACTATTTCAAATGCCCACAGGACTTCAATTATTCTCCTTGCTCTTCTGCAGTGATTAATGCTTTGGAAAACACAGTTGTCCTGGGATGGCTGGAGCACATACCCACATGTCTGTGGACAGCTGTAACCAAAGGCAGGAGCAGAATCACTAAAGCTCTGCTGACCGCAGTGCCCAATCAATAATCCATGGCAAAAGCATCACAAGCTATACAATATACTGTGGGGGCTGACAGTGATATCGCTAGAAGCAGGGTCCCTCAATGTAAATCCAGCTTTGGAGAATCTGGAATATTTGGAGGTTTGTTTTTTAAAGCACCTACTTGGTATCCACGCAGTAGAAATTTGAAAGGGAATTTGTTGGGTGCATTAATTTGGATTGCTCCGTCTCCATAAAACTGTGGTTTTCCAGAAGAAAAACTCTACTTGAAAATTAACGTGAATATAAATTTTGATGTCATTAAAAGGATTAAAAATATACATAAGATTTTCACACAGCCTTTTACTCCTACAGGAGTAAAATCGTATGTGTCAGAAGACTTGTTAAACTGTATCTGCTAAACAAAAAATATGAATTACAGAGATGTAGTTATTTTGTAAGAATCCTTTAGACTCATATATTTGTCACAAATCTGTAATTTAGTAGCAGCCAAAGACAGATGGAAGAGCGATTTTCTTTGAGGGGACCTAAAGGTCGCTTTGAACCCTTGAGCTGCATTTGGGATCATAACATGGCAACATACCTGCTTGTAGGCAAGGCACTTTTCAGTCTGGTTACATGCAGCCTCATCCTACAAAGATACACATCGCTGTGCATCAATGGCATATCAAGGCTTCATGGATTTTGATAGCATAGTTTCAGCAGAAATCCTTAGACAAGTAGTGTGAAACTCAGTGACTGCAGTGCTAGATATGGGATTTATGCATTCCATAATTCTAGTGGTTGTTTTTATTTTCTCATTTTCCCATTTTCTCCTATTTTAATCTCTTTCCTGATATCATTTGTCCTCTGCAAAGCTATTTCTGTCCATCTATGTTCCAAACTTTCCCACAGTCTTTCTTTCCTTCACTCCTATTCCTCTTTCTTTCTACATATTTTCTCAAATTTCTTCCTTCATAGTTTCCACATTTCTTCTTCCCTTACCTTGTGGTTTTTATCCTTGTTTTTTATTTTTTGTGCTTCTTAAGTCTCAGAGAATTGTATGGCTACCTCTTGAGCCCCTTTAAAAATAATTCCTTCTTTGCCAGCTCTGTCTCTGCTTTGGCCTCACCTACATCTCATTGCTTAGATGTTAATTAATTGTTAGGTTGTAGAGAAGCCAGGCACACTGATAAGTCAAACTCACATATACAAACAAAGAAAACTCCAATTAGATTCTTTAGCTGTAACTAATAATTTAACACCACACTGATTAGGTTTTAAGAACAGACTCCTGATAAGCACAAGATGTCTTCCTGGACACTTCTTTTACCAGTTATCATTTGCTTGAAGTCTCCTCACAGTACTCACATATTTTTCTGATAAGTGCATCATCTCCCTGAAACTACTGGCATTTCTACAAATATATTTGCTCATAGAATGACAGCCGCAAGCAATTCTGATAACACTAAATTAGCAGGAGACTGAAAATAATGTGCTTGTCAAACACCTTCCAGTCCTACTCCCTTTCTCTGAATGTTCAGGTGAGGGAATGTATTTTTTTCCTCCTTTACTTTTCTGTGATTTGCATTTTCATTTGCTAAGTGTATTACAGTGTCCTGTTTATCTTGGACTGCAGCATCAAGATCTTTGTACATCTTATTCCCTCCAGTAATTTCCCAGGCAAACATTTCCCCACTGCACCTATTTGTTAAACAAAGACAAAAGATTTCTCTAATGCAGAAAAGTAGCAACTGTCCTCAGAGAAAGCCAAAATCCTTCCCAAGAATAATTAATTTTCTGGAAACAATTCAACAGAATGACATTGTGTGTGTGTGAACATGTGTTAGCAAGAAATAAAAGCTTCAAATCATATAAGCTCACTCCTAGTTGATTGGAATAATCAGAAAAAAGCCCCACTTCGACGTATTTCAGGGTTCTCATATACTATTAGTTCATGCCCCCACCTAGGATTTCTGGAACCACTAAATCCTGAGAGACCTCTTAATTTGTTCCCCACTTCCAAGCATTGTATTTTTGGGGCCGGGAAGAAAGATTGCCATTAGCAGAGAAACAAAGCTTCAACCTAACCCTGCCCCCAGCAATGTGTTTATGATGATCCATAACGTATTCCCTTAAGCTAGTGTTAGAAATAGTCCATTATTTTGACTCACCAAAAAGAGCATGCAGGAGACATGTATGCTTTTAGCTACCACCTCTCTGTTTGGTGCATGGTTTTCATTGCGTAGCACCATCCAAGAGGGCTTGCAGAGAGGCTTCAGCCTCTTGGGAACACTGCCCAACCCTGTCCTTCAGTTCAGCCAACGGTGACTGTTTCAGCTCTGTTTAGTTCTGTGACAAAAGAGGCTCTCCTGGAGCTAATCCAAAATTTCTCTCATGCTCTTCAGCTTCTGGAAGAGCCTTCACTTTATTTGGAGTCCTTCTGGTTCTTCCTGTTATGATGGCTCTAAAGCATCAGTGCTTTAGAGTGCTGAGCTGAAAGTTGATGCAGATGAAGCTTTCTGAGGGCTGACTTTCTCTGTGTGCCAATAACTAAGAGCAGAGAGCACTTCTCTGTGGTTTTACCCCATCAGGAGTTCTGGATAAATAGTTTATGCAGATGGGCTAGCTCACTTCCCCTTATTTTCCCTTTCTGTGAAGGATGAGAGTCATGAAGATTCGGAGCATGAGATTTAAATGAAGTTTTATGAAATGATATTTTTTCTGGTTTAGAATAAAACCTGTCAGAAGGAAAAACAAACAAAAAAAATGACAGGAGTTAAAATTCCCACAGCTGCATCCAAGTGTTTTTTAAAATGTCATTATCCCTCCAGAGTTAGCACAATGTTAATGATGCTGTGCAGAGGTGCAAAGTTCTTTAGCTGAATCACTCTATCAGATGCCATGTGCTATGTGAAAACAAAGTTTTTGTTGATTCAAGGTCAGACAAGTTCCATCAATATTTATCTTTTACTGACATGTCCAGAAAGTGCCTCCAAGGTTTAAACTGGTCAACCACAGGTACATTTGAGTGCATTCTCTTCAATTTCCTCAAACATACATAGTGCTTACTTCCCTTTCTCCACTTCAGCATCCCCATGAGACATAAGCCTGCCTCCTCAGTACCCTCCCACCTTGGTCTATATCACCACTTGTAATGTCAAGAAGCAGTTTCAGCTGTAGCATCCTGGGCTGACAGAACATGCTCTTATCCCCACATGGCTCTGCACTTTTTAGTGGAATGCCTGTGAACAGCAGTTGCCACATTTCTTAGGGAAAAAAAAAGTGATTTTGGTGATTCTGCTTAGTGTCCTCTGAGCCATATGCTTCTTTTTTAGGTCTTCCTGCCTACTTATTTTTTTCAGTTCAGTTTTGACTCTGTGGCTTCTTCCCTTAACATAAGGTATGAGCTTTTAGTTGCAAGTGTTTCTTAAGCCCACTCATTCCAGGAATTTTTTAGCAGGGCATCAAGGCTTTTTTCAACTGTTACATTGCATACATTCTCTTTCCCACTTTATAAAAATACTGAGATTACTAGTTGCTTTATCTAATCTTATCTTTTCCGACGCACAACTTTGTAATCAAAGGTATTTGAAAAACAGCTGAACAGAGACCGGAAGCAAGACATATTTGATTAGGGCTGGCACTATGCAAATATAGCTGTACTCATTCTGGGCCAGATCCAGACTGAGTCTTGTGGATTTACAGGCTCAGTTCAGCCTGGTGATGTTCGTACCATATTGCCTTCCACGATACATAGACATATCCTCCCTCACCTAGGCAGTACTGCAGCAATAGCTGTGCACAGCAGCCCTTTCCTTGGACAGTACCTTCTTCTCCCTGCTTCACTTTCAGAGTTGTTTTTCTGTCACTCTCTCAATACAGTGGCCATCTTTATTTTTCCATACTTTTAAAACTCAGCCTGACTGTTGGCATTCTGTTGGCATATCTGGGTAATTTTCTTTAAGCAACTCCTAGCCCATGTTTCTGGTCTTTGCTCCCTTCCTGCACAGGGTGAGCACTGCATGGATTGGGACCGTCAGTGTCTCTTCCAGATGCAGCTGTGTAGCTCCTGCTGGGCTCCCTGGCTGCTGCCTGGTTCTTACTCTACCATCAGCAATAGGGGATGATTCCTCTTGGAAATATTCTTCACTGAATTTATCAAAAATGTCATAACCACTATTAGTCATGGCAGAAAGATGTCCCTACACACTAGTCTGAACCATAGGAATTAATGGGAATATGAGTCCACTGCTTAGCAGATTTATCATAATGGAAGCAATTTTAATCCCTCTTGAGCCAGTTTAACCAACACACAAAAGATTCTGTAGCTAATTAGCAGGTCTTTGTAGTATTGAGACCCCAATAAATATTAATGTGATGTCCTAAAAAATGATGTTTATGTTCCTGAATCATACATTTATTAAGTCAAGATTTGACCTTTTTGGAGATTACATGGGCAAACTCCTTTACTCTTTGCAAACACAGGCAAAAATCAATCTCCTGCAAGCATTCCCTAAAAGAATTCAAATGCCACATCCTAAGCTTAATGGACACACTTGATTAAACTGAATACAAAAAGACAAAATAAATGGAACGATCCTAACCTAGATACAATAAGTTAAGAATTAACACAATATCCACATCTTTAAAATGCCATTTATTAGTTTTGAATAATGTCAACAATTACAATTCTTCTGTTCTTCCTACATTTAGAGGACAATATATCTATATATAATTGCCCCTAAAAATCTACATTAAAATCCTGCTGCAGATACAGCGTCAAACACACCCAAATTAGTAAATGCTAAAATGAAATCTATCAGTAGAGTGATCATTCACTGTCACGTATGCTTTCTGCTATTTTCCTCCCAAACTAATGATCAATAGGATTTTAACTCTTGCACTTCACCCACAGTTCTCTTACACAGAGGAGCAATTGACAACAGAGATAGTAAACAACAGCACGGCATCTTGTCTGCCAAAAGGTGACAGGGAGCAGGCAAGGGCTTTCTTGCTGTGGAGATGAGGGGTGCTGTCGTGCTCAGGCAAATGAATTCAGAAAGGACACCTGTGACACTTGAATAACATACACAGTAACTGTGAAGAGCCATGAAAATGAGCTGAGAGATTTCATTATGCCCTGAGAGCCACCTGCATGACATTCCCATAAAACTTTGGCTAAAGCTCTGGAGTGCTGTACAGACAAAAGCAAAGAGAAACTGCCAGCCTCCATGGGAAGAAATATTAGACTTTGGCCAGTGATACGACTCATGATCTACACAGAAATATCTACAGACGGTGACAAAAATGAGGGCCCATGATCTTGCAACTTCTGGCCTACCGTGTTTTAGCATGAGTGTGCTACGAGGAAAGTGCCACCACAGGTGCAGCCAGGTGTGACAAGACTGCTTGTGTGTCATATTCAATGCAGTGTAAATCTCTGGGAGAGGTAGTCCTATGGTGATTGATCCATTTGAGAATAATGCACTCCTCCCAAATACTTTCAACCATTGGCTGACACAATGCATGAATAGCTGCAAAAATTTGGGATAAGAAAAAACTTTTATCAGGCCATCATTACTTTCATTATTGTTCTTATTTTACTGAAAGCTTTCTTTTCCCTAAAAAGAAAGACCACCACAGTAATCAGATATGCCTATTGCACATCTGCAGCAATACTGCTATGGCTACTTAGCAACCAGTGAGAATTAAAAAAAGAAATTATGTAAAGGAAGAGAAAAATTAGAAACAAATTGAGCTGAATAAAAAGAAAGCAAATACCATATTAATATTCAATATGCATAAAAACATGGGGCTGTCTTTGCTGCATGCACCACCAACTGTTGAACAGTGCTAAATCAGCTTCTACTTTTAAAATCAAAGATCAGTCTAACTTAGATTTGAAGATGCGTTATCTAGAATCTTATGACTATATCCTCTTCTCTATTTCATCTTAGGGGCAGAAAGACAGAACAAAATGAGGAATGCTACGTTGACCAAAAGCTTTTGGAGGGAAGTACCATCCTGTCGCTGAGCAGAGAAAGCAACCTCAACAGGAATAATTTACAGAGAGTGAAATTCTGCTCCTGCTATTGAGTAAGAATAACAACAAACATTCATGGGCTTTCTGGAGCATTGGAAATTTGGCTACTGCAGAAGGAAGCACAGAGACACCTCTGCTGGCCAATGAGTTTCATGCACACTGTTAAAGTCTGCTCATATGGACAGACCCACCATCCCCTTCTCGCTTGGCTGGATCCCTCTTCTTCCTCACAGCTCCCTACCAGCTCAGTCAGGATTTAAAATTTTCTTTGATTTACTTTAAAAAGTGAAAATTTCATGTACATTCTGGCATGGAGCGAACGTAATAAAATGTCTATATGTTTGCCAATCTAACATAACTTTTTGGCTTGACTTTTATAATTTAGGAAGGAATTAATCATATTTTGAAAGAAGTTACAGTCTTAACTACTGAATTATCACTCAGATTCTCAGTAGGAGGTAATTATGTTTATGGTAATTTGAAAAATTTAGCACTGCAGTTTTCTTTGTAAGTCAGCAGTGTTTCATCAGGAGGCCATATTATATATTTTTTTCTAATGCAAGAAGACTCAAGTATAAAATATAAGAGATCAAAATTGGTTTCTGTACTTAATTATTACATTATTTCTTATGTTACATTTCAGCAAAAGTACTGGCAGTTACAATTCATTTATAATTTTTTGTGGAATCAAGTGCATCAAAATGAAAAAAAAATAGTATTTAATTTCATGTTTTCCACTGAAATACTCTTTTGCCAATAAAGCTCACATACTTACTGGGCTTTACTTTCAAATTTGTTTGCAGGTAAAACCAGTTCAAGATAAAAGATCCCTCAAAAACTCTCTATTAACTTAATTTTTTTCAAAACTTTGGAACAAAAATCCACAGTGCTCTCCCACAGTGTTTGATGTGGCGCAGGTCTGCCACTATCATATTCTACTTTTCCATAAAACAAGTTTTTTCTTGTCAAGTGCAAGAGAGAAATTAAAGGGTCTTTTTCAAGTATCAAAGAGAGAAAAGTAAGGTCAAAAAGGGATTCTGAGCTGGGCTTCTCTTAAATTTCAGTTAAGCATCAAGCATTTTAAAGGGAATGTATGTTCATTTGCACTTGGCAGAATAAACTCTCTCCTAAGAGGGTTAGCTGGTGCTAAGAAGTACCCAGCATCAATGTCTGCCTGCTGCTGTTATCCCAGCCTATTGCTGCCAAAAGAAGCTCTCATTACCTTTGTACTTTAGAAATGGCAGTTTCCTCCACAGTTCATGCTGGAGAGCAAGGAGTGCCATACAAAGTTTCAATGAAGTGGAAACTTGTGGTTTAGAGTAAGCAGAGGAGTGGAACAGAACTGCAAAAGCTTAGATGGAAATATGAGCGTTTTAAGAGGTTCAGATGAGGAATATCAATGCATAACCATCTCTTCATTCAGTATTTTGAACACTACAAGAATTGTCACTGAGGCAGTGTAGGTGTGAAAGGCTGACTTGCATATACTCTGCTACAATGGCAAACATGAAAGCATTACTGTGAGACTGAACAGGGCAGGTTGAGTCCTTCACAAGAGGCACAAGCAGCTGACAGATTGACTTTCAGTGATCATGTCAGTTGCATAAACCTCTAGCCACTTGAGAGAGAGATCTTTCTGATGATTGCATCTTTGTTTAAATCACGCATTTGCTACCCTTCCAACATAATCATGTGAAGTTTTTTCTCAGAATTTCTATTTTCCCTTTTGTTCCGTGCAGCTGGATTAACCCTGAAAGGCCTGAAATTCAATTGCAGTTAATTCCAAGAAAACAGAAATAGACCTCCATATAAGCAGGTAAATAAAGTACCAGCATCCTAGTGGGAAACAGGTGCTCTCCCTGGACTACTGAAGCACAGAGAATGGTTTGAGTTCCAGGTTGGTTTCCTGCCAGTCATGTTTAAAGCCAAGACTACCCGCAGCTGGTTTTCCTCCAGCTCTTTAAAGAGAGTTCATTATCTCTTCTTCACATCTCCATGTCTCACTCCAGACCTTTAATTAAGAGAAGAATACAATAGGCTGTTAAACTTTCCTACTTACTTTAGACTTGCCTTTCCTCTTCAGTGATTCATCGTGTGAGTGAGGCTTGCTTCTAGAGTAGTAACTCAGACAAAGTGAGGGTCCTCCTTTGCTCAACAGGGCAGGCGGAGGGACCACCTGTACAAACTCCTGCTTGGTAGGAAATCTGTTGCCTGTGAACTTGGCAACCTCTGATGGCACCCAGGATTGCAGGAGGGCAAGAAAGCAGACTGAACACTGAAACCTCTACTGACTTGTTTGAGCTCCTCTGCAAAAAAGTCCCAATGGGGCCTCAGGAGGAACACAGACCTTCTGAGTTGAAGGGACCCACAAGGATTATCAAGCCCAACTCTCAAGTGAATGGCCCATACAGGGATTTGACCCACAACCTTGGTGATACCAGCACCATGCTCTGACCAACTGAGCTTCAAGCTCATCACCCAGACAAATATCTGTAGGCAAGTAGCAGATAAAGTTAATTCCTAGACTTGCAGCCAAGCAGTCTCCCTCAGTCACACCAAGCTATGTTTGTGCTATTTACTGCTGAAATAAAAAAAGCAAGATAAGCAAATAATATTACATCGTGGTAAGTAAATGTTAGTTACCAACTAAATGTATAAAAATTCCATAGAGCTTTGCCACACAGGAATTATATACACTCAACAATAAGCGTGTGATTTCAACTTCATTAAATCAAGAAAAGGGAAATTGTATGTCAATTATCACAATGAGAGATGTGTCCAAACATCTTGACTTGGACCAAAACCCAGACGATAACTGATGTGAGGCCGCTTCCTGAAGAACCAGCATAAGGACATATAAGCAGCATTATCAGATGTCTTGATTTATTTCTAGCTGGCCCTGGCTACACATTAAGACAGAAGAGCCAACAGAAAAGGACTTTTCCTATGACACAGAGGCTCAGGCAGGGTTCTACCTACAGAGATGCCCATTTTAAATTTTAATTCTCATTTATGTTTTTCTTGCAGAAATTCTTTAGGAAATGAATCACTTTTCCTCTTTATATTCAGTTGATACCAAACCAGACACGTCAATACTTATAAAGAAATAACAAGTCACTGAAGTCCAGCTCTTTATCCCTTTGTTTAAATTATCTATACAGTATATAATATTGCTACTCCTGTGCATTTTCAGTCCGATCAGGGTCAGAGTGAATAATCTCAAAGATTAAATAAAAGCACCAGGGTTATTTTTCCTTCTCAGGCCTGAGTGGCAACTTTCTTGCTTTTCTTTCACAGTACCATAAGATAGAAAACAGAAAGCAGACTGACAACATACCACTACAGTCTGTGAAAGACACTACAGTGATCAAACCACTATTCTGCTGCAGGCCATGTGCCCGGGTGAAGTGTTAGAGATCTCGTGCCAGCTAAATGCAAAGAAGCACAACTCATTCCACTGTTCATCAAATACATATTATACAAAAGGGAAGCTCTACCTTGCTTACTAAAAACCCATCTCTAGAGCTATAATTTTCTTGATAGAAAACTATTTCACTCCAGTACCTGTAAATGAAGGCTCCTACCTTCATTTGAAGGGCCGTTTGGAGAGATGGCAGGGGAACAGCAGAAGATCTGGTCTTCATAAAATCACTTGTTGAGATCAACCTGACTTTGAAGCCTAATCCCAGTCTTGAAAGGTGAAAAAACCTCTTCAGAACTGAATTTTAAAAAAAAAGAAAATAGTCGATGCTTAAAATGGTTCACAGTTTCAGAGTGAGGAAGGCATATCTTTGGACAAATGAATGAGGATTCAGGAGGGCATGATGTTGGAGGTACAATTCTTTACTATGTCATATTTTATAAAAGCACAGTGCTAGCAAGCTTGGTAAGCAGGCTTTGTGAGTGTGTGAAAGTAAAGTGCTGAGTCAGACTAAATATCTACACAGGCTGAAGACCTGAACAACTGGGAATAACGACCAAGAGTGAATGACAACTAAGAACAGATGGCACCAATTTCAACCAAGGGAAAAGGATGATAAGGTTTGATGACTCCAGAAGAAGTAGGAAGAATCCCAAAAGCTGGATGGGCAAAACCAGGCAGGTCTTTCTGGAAGAAAGGTGAGATCGTGATAGAGTATATACATGGAGTGCCATTTCTATTATTACCTATTATCCTCTATTCTTCTGTTCAGTTCATTTCCAGAGGCCCCAAAGTAGTTTCTTACATCAATTTATTTGTAATAGGCCTAAGCTGTAGGTTTTCTGGGACGAGATCATCTTTTCTGAGTGCAAGCAGTAATGAGGACAGTGGAGGCCTGATTGCTGACTCAGACCACATGAAATAAAAGTACTGGTAAGAAATACTGTGGGGGACATTGAGGAGTAATTCAGCCTATCACAGGAAAGCTGATGCTTCAGCCTCACAGAAGTTTTGCTTTCCCAACACTGTACATTAAAAGAAAGAAAGCTTGATAGGTTGTCTTCTAAACTATTTACAACAATTTTCTTATGTTCTTTGTATTTAATATAAGACAGATCTCTTCTCTATGAAGGCTGGTTCATGTCAGTAGATTTGAAGTAGTGTCTTTAGACCTTGGAGGAGAGGCTGAAATGCTTTGCTAGAAGCACACAGAGTCATCTTCTTACCTGAAGGTATTTCGCCTGCAATCATTTCCCATGAAGAGGAGAGGTGCAGAGCTAGAGATTCATAACGTTAGTTTCTGATGGCCAGATATGACTATTTCTCTTAAAAGTTAAATTGCATGAAAAATACGCACCTGGGCTTTCGAAAAAGTAAAGTGCCAGGCAGAAGATGTTTTTCAATCAACTCCTCATGCCCAGCACAACGATTTTCACAGTATGTGTGACAAAAACATACTCTTAGCTTTTTGCAAAGAGCTTGCGACTTTTGGAAACCCTTTGGCATACAGCTGGGTAGAGATCACTGCTGAAACCCATGGCTCACTTAGAAATATGAAAACCCCAGTAGCTACTCTTCCAGTGTCAGGTATTCCACGCTTTGCTGTTGGTATTTGAAGGATAGTTAGTAAGTCCTGTGTTCAAGACAGCCTTTTTGGTCAAGGCAAAAACTGTGTAATATAAATTTCTTTTCTTTGAAAGACTGACACTTTAAAAGACTTTATGATTTAGTTCAGAACCATTCCATTTAATGGGCTGATGATTTAAGTCTTCCATAGTGGATGAATCATAAATGCTGAAACCTAGCACAGTTTTAGTTTTACTGTTGTGATGGGCATCTGTACTGAGCAATGTATAAATAAAAGAATCCAAGTGACTATGCATCATAAATATTTATTTCCCAAATTATGTTTTCCTATCCATCATACAGACCTGGGACTGATGCTGAAAAATGTATTTGTGACAAACCCTTCCAGCAGCTGCAAAATGAACAACGGGGACATCTTGGGGTCTTTATTAATTTAGAGGTAGCAGGAAAGTGAGACTGAGTTCCTTAAAACTGTGCCCCAGCAGCGTTCCTGACACATTTCACAACATGAGCCAGACAGCTGTTCTCATCTTTCCTGTAGACAAAATAAAGATGACTTTTCATATCAGTGCAACTTATTTTTCAGTTAACAAGCTGTCCCTCTAAGTCAAGAGCTGCCCTCAATGGTCACTGTCTATAGATATCATTTCTGTGCTACCAGGTATCTGGCAGGAAAAGGAGCAGAAAGGCTATAAGAAGTTGGTGGTCGTGCCAGATTGCTAGTCTGGGGAAAGCACTTCATGGTTACTATTAACTCTTGAATTACTGGCATTTTCCAGAAAAAAAAATAGTGAATCCTTGATGGAAGTACATTTATCTAACAGGAAGGCCACGAGCCCCCATTGTTACTCGAGCAGTTGATACCATATAATCTTTTACACTGGGGGCTTCTGGGAAAAAAACCAGCAAATATGCCACTCATCACTCCTGGTTTCTACTTCTTGCTGTCATGTATTTTTAACAGCACTAATTGTTGTTTGGCTCTTGTACTTCAAGTGTTCTCTATGAGTCAGGCTAAAACTTAGTACACATTAAATAATAAAACAGAAGCAGCCAATTAGTAAAAATGCATCCAAGTACTGAGCAATGCAACCATCAAGCAGCTGATACAAGATGTTTGATGTAATTACTGGGGCTTAGATGTCAAATGATTGAACAAAGCAAATCAATGAACTGTGCTTATACAGATTATTAAAATCGAGAGTGGTGCGGGATCTCAAGGTATCAGTCAACACATTGCACTGCAGTGAGTCATTTTTGGCAAAAGTTTGCTGAGGGATTGTGAAATCTCTGTTGCAGGTTTTAAGAACAAAGCCTTGACAATCTATGCCAATGCTTAGTCACCCAAACCATGAGAATTTTTTCCTAACATCTCATTTAAATCTTCCTCAAGTTTAAGCTCATTGCCTCTTCTGCTAGCCTCAGTTAGCACAAAGAACAGGTTGTTTTATTTTCTGCTGGAGCCTTTCACAGACTTGGCATAGAGCAGATGTTGCATGGGGGCTGATGAGGGCTGCGCCCTTCCCTTACCCCATCCTGTGCAAACACTGCTCTTGCAGCTCCTGTCCCAGCAGCAGCAGGGCTGAATGGGGGCTGCACCACCTCCAGGGGTGTAAATATCCAGTTCAGCCCTGAGGGCAAATGGATCTCTGCATATCCAGTCTCTGCTATCTAAGCCAAGACAAGGGCTCTCATTTACCTCTCCTTACTTACCTTACCTTACAAGCAAAAATAACTAATTCTTGCTTTAGCTAGAGCTTGGACACAGACTTCATTTGCATATTGTGAGGATATTAATATTTTATTTCTTCATCATTTTTTTTTTTGTTTGACCTATTTAAATAATACAATTACAAAAAACTCCACATAAGCAGGACTGATAGGTTATTCAACCTTGGGAAAATATTAAAATGAGATAAAAAGTCTGAGATTTTGAAGTTTAGGATATTGTCCCAACAGTAAATAAATTTACTGAGAGATTGTTGGAGGAAGGAAGCTTTTAGAAGTTCCCTGCTTACTTTCTTTTCTAGCTTATAGTCCTGATAGTGAAGTAGTTGCTGACCTTTAACTGTGATATTACAGAGTGAAAATGAGGACATTGTGATAGGAAAATGGAGCTATGTGTGTCATCATATACAAATCATTAATGCTGGTGCCCTCAGATAATTGACTAGCCAGGAAATTTTCAGAGATTTAAAACAAAGAGAAACCCAACTATTTAATTTCAGTCCTTCTCTGTGAAGTGTAAGTTATTACATTTTTAAAATGAATGTTCAATTGACTGAGCAATCTCAAACTGGCAATTTGGTTGTGCCCTCAGCAGTAACTGTGGCAGGCTGAAGGCAGCCCCAGCACTTCCACTGCGTGACATGCAGCAGGAGAGGAGCAGGATAATATGAACAGCAGTGTTGTCACAGCCTCCTGTGCTATGCACACATCTCCCTATCTACACCATGTATTAGCAGACATCACATGGCACCCAGAAGCCAAATTGAAGCTCCTCTGGTGATTTCAGGGCTGTTTCTATAAAGCAAACAGAAGATAGCACATAAACACACAACACAGAACAGCTAAAAGCAAGGTACTGAAAACCTTTAGGGTGAATGGAATCACTGTGTGAGGCAGGGTAGAAATCTGGAGTCTGCGACAGTCATGACAGATTTCTCTCAGTAAGTCATCAGCAAGGTGCAGGAGGAGCATGTTTGACAAATGAAACAAAAGTAAAAGCACTAAACCCTTTTGTCAGTGAAAAGGCTTTCTCAGGGCTTGTACTTGGTGTTTCACTTTAACAGCCTCACAAATCCAGCATGGCAATAATAGACATAAATGTAACGTCCTCAAACAACCTGCCCACAGCTCATGGAAGGCACCTGTGGCTTCTTCCCTGGCCACTTTGGCAGGTTCCAGATGATGGTGGGGAGGGCTGCCCTGTGCAGGCCCCTTTCTTTACTCCCTTCTCTCTGCCTGCTGCAAGGTGTTTAGAGGCAAACTCAAAATGTCTCCTCTGAAAAGAGATTATTCCACATCAAATTCACGTGACAAATGTTTATCTGGAGCACAGGTATTTATTACCCTGATGCTTGTGTTCCCGGTTACTTCACACGAATAATGGTGGAAGTCACTTGAATGGTATCCAAGGAGACAACTTCACTGAACTAAACTAATTAATCCTCTCTTGTTGCTGTTTACAGTTCTTTTTAAGCAGGCAGTAACTGATCCCATAGAGCCTGTTATGGCTCCTCCTTACGGAATGCTTTATAAAGATATGTAATACATTTATCAGAGCTGGGTTTGCCTCTTAAAATAATGTCTTTAAGCTTCTCCATTTCATTCCTAGCATATTATTTTCCACTTTTAGCTACCAGCCTCTAGGTCACATTCGTTCCCCATGGATTTAATTTTCGTTTAGTTTCAGTAACATGGCTATCACCCATACATGATTCCATTTCTGGTGCGTTATTCCAATTTTGCCACCAGGTGTCATCAAAAGGCTCACCAGCACCGTGGCTTGCGCTTCTGAAGGATTTGGGATCTCGGGGGGATGTGTGGCGGGGGGGGGGGTCATTAGCTGCCAATAAACTGACAGGAGATGGGGGGCCACACTTGTGATTTTCCCATGGCTTTCTTTGTTTAGCTAGACTTTGCATTACAGCAACAGAATGCAAACTACATGCTCCAGATGTTTGCACCGTGGTGGGTGACACCAGCCTACCTTTGGTTTCACTAGGAGTTATTCCAAAGTCTGCTTGGATTTACAGTCCTCATAAGCAAGCCTGGAAGAAGTCATTCTTCTTGTGTTTGGCCTTAAAGGCTTTTCAACCAGCCATTGGAACTCCCACTTACAAGAGATCTACAGGATGAAAAAACCCCACAAATTGGAAAGGCATCAGACAGGACACACTCATTCATTCCAGGGTTTCACTTAAAAAGTGTTTACTCCCTTCTCTCCTCCTGGTAGACTGTGAAGGATTTTTTTTCCCAAGCAAATTTAGCTCTTTGTCTTTGTTTTCTATCTCCCCCTCTCCAAATTTTCGTTTTTTCAACAAAAAATATTCAACACTCTTTCTACCTATCACAGTCTACCTGCCCATTTCTGTAGGCTGTCGCTTGGCTAGTTCTCCATTTCTACATGAATTTACTGTGTAGGGGATTTCTTTCTTTTCATCTGGACCAGAAGCTTGGATGAATTAGTGTTCCCCAGGGCTGTTAATCAGATACGTAATACAAAGGAATAAACTTGCCCTCACTTCACACAGGCAGCCGGGCACTGTGGGACTTGCTGTGTGCATGGGGGCAAAGCAAGCTCAGCCAGCAGGGTGACAAGGTGGCACAGCTACTGCTCACCACAGTGGCCCAGGGGCTGTGCCGTGCTGGCCATGGCCTGTAGACCCCTGTGCCAGCTCTGCCAGGGTGGTCTCACTTTGCTGGCACTGGCTGGGTGAGTCACAAGAGCCAAATGCAGGGAGAGTGTCACCCCTTCATTTTCTTAGACATCATCTATTAGCAATTTACAGAAAGCATGTTGCAGTAAGGAAAGACCAGCACTGCCAAAGATTTTAGTGTCTTTCAGACAAGCAAATCGTCTCCAGTACACAAATAAATTACATATCTCCAAGTTTTTGTTATTTTGTTTCAGCTCATACAACATTTAAATTGATTTATCATTCCTGCAAGGTCTAGTTTTTGGATTTTTCCCTTCTGAGGCAGTTTAGTTGGACTGGATGCTGTCGAATACCTTTTAACTCAGCTGGCTTCTAGCTGGGCCAGCACATCATCCTCTGGGATTTAAGAGGAGCAACCCTATGTCTTAATTTGCACTTACTCTTATGCAAGGTGAATAGCAATGCCTTCTCCAGTCAATCTCTATGAAGGTAGAAAGAAAACTGATTAAACAAGGCTAAGGAGAGTCTCGATCTAGAAACCCTCCACTTTCCACACCCTTGATGCCCAGAATTCATAGAGAGGAAGGAAGCAGACCAGGGAGGAAGAGATCCCAGGTCAGTATTGAAAAGTCTGGGAAACTCTGGCCTGTGTTTTTGTCTTGTATGAGATGGCTACTTACATAAAATTCAGTCTTCAGAGAATTCCACAAACTGAATTTACTGCTAAGTATAACCCCTAGATTTCACACAGAATGGGTTATTATTAATATCCCATCTATTTGACCTAGATTCTGTCAACTGTAAAGTGCCAAATTTAAATTGAACTTCTGAAGGAAAAATAATTGAATTGAAAAATCAATCACTAGGCAATTTCACATTCAGTTCATTTAAGGTCAAGTTATTGCTGTCTCAGAGAATAGGAGTTTTCTTAATGGATCAAGTTCAGGAGTGATGTGAACTTAGGCATAATTACATACTGGCTAATGAGCCTAAATTGGCATATAGCATACATATTCAGAGCTATGTATCCATTTACACCCTCTTTGACTCACTTATTAGTTGGACAAGAAGATGAGGGGCAGGAATTGCCACCAGGGGCTTTGGATGGTTCAAAAGGCCACAGCTGAAGCAGACAAGTACCTATGTCCTTCCTGCATGAGCAGGCATGCAGGCCAGGACTTGGCAGAGGGAACATAGGTTGCTTCCCAAGGGTATTTCTGCTGATATGCAGGAATTGCTGTGCTAGATGTGATCTGCTGTGAGTGACTGTCCTTTGCAATCCATATGATACCATTTCAACTATTCTGCACCTTTCTAGTGCTCTAGGGAAAGCCCCAGCCCAGGGTGAAATCCAACGTCTTCAACTTGTTTCAAATTTTAGTCTTCTTCAATTGCCAACTCTGAGTTATGTTTGGAATTTCTGTAGAAAATCTATCATAATCCAGTTTGAGAGGTTCTTTGATCTTACATCTAATTGTTTCTCCAGCTCAAGGTGCTTTGGGTTTCCACCTATTTTTTCAAACTGCAATAATTTCATTCAGCAGAACATTTTCAACAGAATTTTGTAGCACTATGAAGCATAAAAATTTTCTAACTGCATCATGGTATATGCATCTCCATTGTTCAGAGATTTTAGCCCAGTGTAACTTGGTTCTAGATTAAGTTAAATAATTCCAGATTTAAGGCTTTGCACCTTTGGCTTTTGAGCTTTTTCTTTCCAATTTAGCTTATGGGGTCTAATTAAGTATAAAAGTATTTGCCGATAAAAATAATCATTACTATTTTTTGTTACATCATGATAAATGTCAGTTCAGGTTAAGTTTTTAATATGTCTTTTCACAAGTAAGATTCTGTCATATACTATATTTTTAAATTTCTCATTAGGTTCTGTGGAAAACAATTTTATTGACTTATAACAATAAACAGAAGTAATTAATTACTTTAGGATAGTAATCAGCAAAGTGCTTTAGAAAAGTATCTTTTTCTTTTAACGATATATTTCTCATTAGTCTGTGTTTTTAGGGAAGCAATGTTGGTAAAACTGGCTCTCCTAATTAAATAATTCTTGCACATGCAACATACTTAAAACATAGCCTTAGTAGACTCAGTTTTACAGACACGCAGAACTTCTACAATTTAAAGCTGTAGCGTTAAAGGGAAAAAAGCTATATTCAAGCTTAACTGCACTCATCTTACAATAACAGCATCTGGCCATAAGAAAATCCATCTATCTGCCTCACTTCCTTTATTCTGAGATGCAGAATAAATCAAATATCCCTAGTGCAACTCAATGGACAGCTAAGAGAGTTACACTTTTATTCCTAGTTTTGCATTTCAAGGTAGCATCAGAAAGAATCACAGATTGTTAGTCTTTATCTGCACATCAAGTCAGAATTTCTAATATACAGATTCTTGATTTTCTTTTCAGCAGGCATGCCTATGGGAGGAGCACAGCTGGTGAGACAGCTGCATTAGGGTTACAAGGATTCTGCTCATCAGAGACTTACAGATTTTAGGGGTACAATTCTTTCCAGTTTCCCTCTTTCCTGATTCCTTCATTCCTGGGTTAGTGAAGAAAGGAAAATTCTTTAGATGAAACTCCTTTATGCAGAAGTTCTATGACGTTTTTGTCCATTTTATTTTTCCTTCATCAGAAGACCAAGCAAAGGCCATGTCAGAACATGGGGCTGAGCTGTGTACTTCAGCCACAAGGCTTCTTGTCACAGCCAAGGCTCTATCTCTAGGAGAAGGCATTGGGCCTTCTTCATCAATAACAATATGGGAGGAATCTTTGAAAATACAATTTGTTACAAAATCACATTCTACCTAATTAAAAAGCTCAAAGAGTTCTTCTAACATAACCATATCTTGAGAATATTAAAAATTATTTTCAGTACAAAAAAATACATCTAAAAAAAGGAAACCAAAGAAGGACACTCAATGAGAAGCTTGCAGTCAACAGTCAAGTCATATTTTATCTTCATTTCTTTTTCTTTTTTTTAAATCAATCTTAAAATTTCTTAGCAGACTGAATATTTCCATTGTAAACCTACGTTCAGCTGTTCCAGGTGTGACAAGTTCTACTAAGCTTTTCTTTGGTCTGTTGTTGTCCTCCTGGTATGAAGCCTCTGTGGGAACTTCAGAAATGCTTGGCAGCAGCTCTCAATTCCTTACAATGTCTACAGAGAGATTTCTTTGGAGCTTCATATCTACCCTCTATACTTTCAATCGGTGCCAAGAAGAAATGCATTTCTCCTGGGGAGTGGTGGTGTTAATTTTTTGGCTTCTTTATCCTCTAAAGGGACTCTAGTCAGTCTTGTTATTCCAAGGTTTAACTCTGAAAATTGAGTTTCAACACAGCAGAAGCATTTTGTTTGTTTAACTTGTTTTAATGTTGCTGGAAATAAGAAGATCCTTCCCAGGACATCGGGGGAAAAAATCCCTCCATCAGCAGTATATGCAGACCAAATATCATGCCTTCTTAACAGTACATAGAAATCAGAAAATTGGTCAAACTGCTCTACTGTAACAATTTGACTTTTTCCTCTTTACAATACCTGTCTATACTTCATAGAGATCAGTTTATATACAGCTCCAAGTCCTCTACCACACAAAGGCAGCCCTGCCTGTGGACTGACTGCATCAGTCATGAGTGGCAGGATAAGTGCCAAGGATCAGAGACGCGAAGCATTCAAGATTTCCAAAAGCTGTGGCCAGGACACTCAGCTGTTTGAGGAGAATGGCATCACTGTTCATCTTTGCTGTTATAAGGCAAAGAAAAGAACTGTGGTGTGATCTCCAATTTACTTGCTCAGCTATTCCCTTTAATAATAGATAATGGACGAGAGGCTGACTTCCCATCAGCACAGAGCCCTGGCAGTCTGTTTCACAGACTGCTTTGATTCAGTCCTGCAAGAACTGCCCCTGTCTTCCTTTTTTCCAAAAATCATTAGCTGGTTTTAAGGTCCTGGTGTTTCTTTTCATGAGCACACAATATAAAAAACTCCCTTTGTCTCTGTCACTGCGTGTGAAAGAGACACAGAATCAAAAATTTTTCTTATTTTAAATGAAACTAGAACGGAAGTAGCTGATGTGTTGGAACACATCATTGTGTGAACTGCTTGGTGAAAGCATGCAGCCAAGCATTGAGAGAAGGTGGGAACAATCACCACTATCAGCCTTCCAAATACCAATCAAAAAAAGTTTGATGATTTTCATGTTCTCTATCTGTCATGATAAGACAATTCCTTTGACTGTGTGGTGAAATATATTCCTAAAATGAAAGAGGACTATCATTTTTTTTTTTATTCCTATCTTCTTAAAAGAAACCTTATTTGCTATCTGGAGTCCATTTCTATTGACTTTACTCTCTGGAAACCTCCAAGTGTATTTTGGAAGAATCAAATAATTTGTGATCAAACTAGGAATAAATTTTCCATGTGGCATGCTTTAAAGGATGTCTGGCCATGACAATACCAAGTTCCAGTTCTATTAAAGTTCTATCTTCATTATCATGTTCTATGTTAAAGAAGCGTGGAGTTGAATATCTACTTCAGAGTAAACACATGCAGTGAGCATATGAATAGAAAGAAATACCCATCACCAGCCCATTTTCTTCATTGCTTTCTGGTAATTCCTTGACTTGGAACATTTGCCAGCTCTGGAGATGTTGACAGTAAATGTGCCTTGTGGAAAATGAATAGGATTTCTGAGTTTACTGCACATCAGAACTTTTTTAAGTCACAGGATAAGATCTGGCAGTTAAAATTGTAGCTCTAGCAAAAGAAAATGAGAAAATAAATTGTTTTAGCATGCAAATATATTTTATAAGTCACAGAAAAAGAGATGCCAGTAGAATGGGTTAGAGTGGTGAAGTAAAGTTCCTGGGACTGTGAATGGTCCACTTCAGAAAATCTATCAAGCATCTGTCAAACAGCTCTTTAGTTTAAGTCTTCAGTTAGAAGTTGTCTTTAAGTGACAACTTAAGTGTATTTCAAATCAACTTAATTCTTGCTCACTCACAATGTAAACAAAAACTGGCACTCTGAAAACCCACGTTTTTAAATGTGTTTTCCTCCTTAAATACCTGTGAGTGCATTGTAGCTCTCAGTAGCTCACACATCACTGCAGTGCAGGAAGAGCTCCCTCTTCTCTTGCAGCCTACCTTGCCCACTCTCATCTTGCTGCCTCCTCCCTGTACTGCTGGAGCATCATCCTAGCACACAGCTAGCAGTTGCAATGCAGATTTAAAGTGTCTCAAATTTCGCTTGAATTCCTTTGAAAAATATATATGAGGAATGGCAGGCAACATATATATGGAGTTAAGTATTTTCAGAAGGAGACTAAAACTATTTAATGCTTTTTTCCCCATGACAGAGGACTGCAGAGCAGGCCAGCTCTGATGATTTAGAAGGCACCAGAGCATTCCCAGCATTCAGTCCCAGGGAGGCAACATCAAGTCATTATTTCAAAATTAACTTTTGCATTTGAAAATGTGAATGTAATTCTTATCACCCTTTACATTTGAACAAGGCTGGTGCCTTTGCTACCACTAATCAGTATCTCCCACTATTTCCCAATGAAATCATTTACAGGCAGCAACCCCTGATGCTGATTTACGAGCCTGGTGCCCTGTCTGGCACCACAAAGGGCACACATGGTACAAAGTATCTGTGTTTGTAAGGTCTCCTACCCTCATGTATTCCAAAGATGGGTAGCAGAGAAGGGGGAGAACATAACTGAAGTCCATTTAACATCAGCAAGGAACTGGAGTCTGGGATTTATGCTTTTTTCTGTCACAGGTAAAACACATTTCCTAATGAAGTTCAACCCCGTGTCAGACATTGTGTTCCTGTTCCCATCTCCCTTTCCTTGGGGGCTGAATAATTCAGCAGCACACACTCACCTGGGAAAGTCAAAGGTAAACCTCATATTGGATGGGTTTTTCTACATGAATTCTGATTGCCTCTGCACAGGGGAGGGAGGCAGGAAGCCAAGATGCAGGAAAAACCTCTGCGAAGGAATGAGGCATAGACTTGAGACACTCTGGAGAATTTTCAAGATATGGAAGGGGACTACTGTAGCCCTGGACTCACATGCAGATGAACAGGAAACAGATCTCTTGTCTCTCTGATGCAAGTCAGGCATTCTGCAGCAAAGGAAGCAACTCCCCAGCACAGAACACATTATAAGGCACATGTGCACCCTCCATTAGTGTGGCTACGCTGCAAACAGTGCTGTTCCTCCAGAGGGGCTGGACTGTGTTCCAAGCAGGAACATAACTCCCATCAGAGTTATACAGGCAAGAGAGAGCAGGGGTGGAGCCAGTGCCTTTGTTCTCATATAAAATAAACTCCCACTATTTCCTTTGCCTGGTTGCGCAAGGGGTAGACTCACACTATTCAACCATGAGAGCCCCTGAGCAGCTCCTGTGAAGTCAAGCAGTGAAGATCCATTTTTCATTCAGCCTTTGCAGAAAATGTTAAGAGAACGTTTTAAAATTCAAATTGCATATGAAAACCTGATTTGGCACAGTTCAACATGAAAATTAGTTTTGAATGAAGTTACCACCTGCCATCCTGAGGAGATAATATATCCTGAAAAGGAAGAGTTTGCAGGCATCACTGACCCTCTAAGGCAAGCATCAGATCTGCCAGGAAATGTGCTTAGTATAGCCAAGGCTGACAGAGTTTAGACAGATAAAGTAAGAAGAGTCACGGTTATGTTTTCCCCTATTCTTGGTCTTTCTTATTTGCTAAAATCTGGCATCACAAAATCTCATGACAGTTTTACTCTCCCTGCAGTGCTGGTGGTTTGTTTTTGGGGGAGGGGTAGGAGGTGGGTTTGGCTTTTTACCGCCGTAAGTGAGCTTTAGGAAAGATATTGAAGGTGGACTGTTTGGTGACGTTATAGTTTAGGGAGTTAAACTTTTAAGTTGAAGGGCAGAATGGAAAAATCTCACCAGCACCTACTGGAAAATGAAAACAGAGTTCACTCAGGGTATGGAGAAGGGAAGCTGACGTCTTGACAAGCTATGAGAACTCATATCTAAGAGGCTGATAGAGGGCTGGAGAAACAAGGGCATGGCTTGATGTAGTCAAAGAAGGAGCTACAGAGTCAGCTGATATAAGCAGAGGGTGAGGCAGGATGATACAACAATAGGTTCAGACATGGGATGGCAAGAGATTGGCTGTCAGAAATTGATCCTGGAACAGTGGGAATACGTTCCTCCTTTCACAGCTGCAGGAGGGAAAGTGTCTAAATGGAGAAGTAACTTGGGTGGATGGCTCTGGGGAGAAACCTTAACCAAAAATGACATCTTTCATGAGCAAGATACCTCCTGAAGAAAATAAAAAATCCTGGGGAAACAAAATGGAAATGTCCCATGCTGGACAACACCTGTGTCTGGGTCCAGAGCTCCAGAGAGGGGGCTCATTGCCTGAAGTATCCTAAAAGCTGTAGCTCAGATTTAGTACTCTAACAGCACCAACTGGCTGCTGAGCATGTTGAGTATTTAAATCTGTTGAAATTACATCGTATATCTGAAGTTCAAACCACAGTTTTTGAAAAAGAAGCCTTTGTGCCAATGTAGCCAGCAGCAGCACAGCCCCGACAGAGCTCCAGAGGGGCCCGACCAAGAGGCACCTCGGAGCCCTCAGCAATCCAGCCAGCAACGCACGGGNGATAGAGAACGGAGATCTCTCTGCTGCTCTGAGGACGTACAATGTTTGAGGTGCCAGGCTCAAGACAGCAGGGCTGAGGTCATCTGCCATGTCTTCAAGGGCTGGAAGAGAGTGCAACAGAGCCACGGTCAGATACGGACCTGTGGGGACCCGAGGACATGCCCCATGCACCCAGCTCTTGCCACGGCCAGGAGGGAGCAGGAGCCAACAGGACCAGCAAGAAGGTGCTGGCCACGGATTCCCCACGTGGCCCTGAAACCTCTCCGTGCTCTGCCCACGCCGCCCCTCGTCCGCACAGGGAGCAGAGCCCTCCGCAGCCGGGGCACGGATTGCAGCTTCCCCCGACAGCCCCGCAGACACCGCGCTGCCCTCACTCACCATCACAGATGAGCTGGAGCTCTTCCCTCTGCCCCCTCAGGTGCCGCCCGGCCATCCCTGGGAACACAGAGCCTGTCACGGCCCCAGCGGCACAGCTCCCTCGCAGCACAGCTGCCAGCCCTGCGGCCACACGCCTTCCTCCCCCGGCAGGGCTCAGCCCGGGCCCTTGGCGCATCCTGACGCCCGAGGGCACGGCTGCGGGAGGGCGGCAGCAGCCCCGAGGGCAGGCGGGGCTCCACGGCCCCGGGCCCGGATCCCGCTGCCGGGGCAGCTGCGGAGGGGCCCGGGGCTCGTGGCTCACCCAGGAACCTGATGGCTGCCTCTCGCAGGGACTCCTGTGGGCTGTCCAGGTAGGGCAGGGCCCGGCGCAGGTGCTCGGCCGCTCGGCTCCTGTCTTCTGCCAGCTGCAGAGAGCGCCACGAGGGAAGGCTCGGCGCGGGCTCTGCCCCTCGGCCGGGCGCTCCCTGCGCCCCGCCCTGGCCTCCCCTGCCCGCCCAGCCCCGAGGACCGGCCGGCCGCCGCTTTGGAGGGGGCGGAGGGCCGGGTGCTGCCCGGGGAGCCGCGGTGCCGCCCCGCCCCGCAGCCCGGCTGGGCCGGGGCTCCGTGGGCACCTGGCTCGGAGCCAGAGGAGCCTGGAGAAGAGCTCCCAGGGAAGGGGGCAGGATGTGGGGCGCAGGCTGGCGGCCCTGGGTGCAGCACTGGGCAGGGGCACAGCTGCCAGCCGCACACACTGAGCGCCGCAGTCGGGGGGCTTCTCCAGGCTGCAGCTGGGGCTTACCAGGCCCTCGCCGAACCTCCATGTCTGATCCACCTGCAGCATCTGTTCAAGATCCCTTCTCTTCAGGAATCTGGCCGCACAATGCAGCGTTGCCCGAGAGGCCTGGAGAGCAGCAGAGACCTGGAGATGGCACCACAGCCCAGGGCACAGGGCCCGTGTCCCCATGCCAAGGCCAGGAGGAGGCTGCAGCCCATGAGGCACCAGGGCAGGAGGCCAGGGGGACCCCAGCAGCCCACAAGTCCTCACCTCTGCCACATTCCGGTTCTCATTGTGGCAGTGGAAGAAGAGTGGGA
>VZTH01006991.1:2886-43988 GCA_013397815.1 Aleadryas rufinucha | reverse complement strand
TTGGAAAGAAGGAAGGATTTTAAAGAGGAAAACACATCATCCCTGTTCAGGATCCTGCCTTGCTTCTTATTCACACCCCATTTTAGAAGGGCCAAAGGAGAGAGTCCCTTCTGCAGGATGCTGGGAGCTGAGTCTGGGATCAGAGTGTGGGATTGGAGTCTCCCCATGGCCAATCAATATCTGATGATTTGGAACATTTCACATTGAACATTTAACCCCATCCCCTGAGAACTCCCTGCTCTGCCCAGTTCCCTCTGTGTTCCATGGATCAAAGGAAGCACGAGGGAATCCTGGTAGAAAATGCAGGACTTTGGGTCACTCCAGGCTCCCAGGGCTGGACAGATCAGCTGGGAGGGAGGTCCTGGTGCTCCAAACATTCCCTCAAGGATTTTTCCAGGGGATGGAAGCTCATTCCTTGCTTCTGAGAGGAATGCTTGGAAAGGGTGTGCTGGTCTCTGCCTGAAACAATTCAAACTCCAAGCTCAGACAGGATGTGAAGGTAGAATTAAAGGCAGTAATGTGAATAATCATAAAACTTATGCAAACAATACAGAAAAAGGAGAAAAGGCTCAGGAGGGCCCTTCTTGCTCTCTGCTCCTACAGGAGGGTGTAGCCAGGGGGGATTTGGGGTCTTCCCCTGGGCAACAAATGGGAAATGGCCTCAGGTTGCACCAGGAGAGCTTCAGGTTGGACATCAGGAAAATTTTCTTTGCTGAAAGAGTGGGTGAATATTGGAACAACTGCCTGGGGTGGAGTCCCCATCCTTGGAAGTGTTCAAATCCCAGGCAGACGTGGTTGATGATACCCTGCACGACACGGCTCAGTGGGCATTGATCCCAGATGGGATTCGATGATCTTGGAGGTCTTTCCCAACCCTGCTGATTGTGTGATGCTGTGGGGAGGAGGATTTGCCAAGCAGAGCTCTCTGTTATCTGCGTTACCCTGCTCAGCCTCCCGCAGGGGTTGTGCTGCCCAAATCCATCGTGCACGGCTCCCTCGGCTCCGGAGCCGGCGCTCTGTGCTGCCCGCGAGCCCGCGGTTATTGACCCCGAGCCGAGCTAGAATGGCACAAATATTGACAGGCACTGAGGTAAACACGCAGCTTTATTGACCCAGGGGTAGCAGTCAGGCAGGTTTACAGAACCAGGAGGAACAGCAAATCATGTTTCACGAGCCGGGCTGTCGATGCAGCCTGTTATCACTTCCTGCTGCAAATGCCAGCATTTCACGCAGGCAGAGCCCGTTCCCGCTCCTGGGAGAGCACATTCCCAGGTGGAGCCGTGCTGGCCCCATCTGAGCCCGTTCTCCCTCACTGACTCATCACGACGCTCGCAGATGGTGCGTTTGTATCAGCACAGGCAGGAGAAAAGCTGCCCAGGAAACGATTCTGTGAACGATTCCCATGCAAAGCACCGAACCTGGGGTAACAGGGAGCAGGAAACTCAGGGCTGAGAAAGGAAACGTCGTTCACATCCCAACTCCTGGGATGCACTCTGGGATCCAACTGGCAATGATGGGAGCCCGAGTGCCCCCACTGTCCAGCAGCTCCCATTCCATGGGGTACCCGTGCTTCCCATGCGTGTTGTGTGTCTGATATTTATTTTTTTTATTTACAAATACCTTGGGAAGCTTATGTAAGCTGCACCTGACACACATGGGAGGCGTTTCTGGGTCATGCTCTGTTATCTCTCAGAGCTCAAGCCAACTCCCCATAATTGATGCAGCTCCAAGAGAACATTTTCCTCCGGCACTTTATTTGATAATTATCCACCATGGGGTTCCTCAGCTGTTCCTGGCCCTGGTTTGGACAGGAAGCCAAGCTGGAGGGAGTCCTGTTGGAATCAGCTCCAGTGATTTCAGGTAATGGAAATCCTACATGATCACCTTTCCTGAAGAAAAAGATGTTCCTGTTTGCCACCACGACCCTTTCCAGGCAGTCCTGACTCAGACTTTTCCTCCTCTCAGAGGGGGCTTGGCTCAGGCCATGTCCCAGCGCCTCCCATCCCTCATCCCTCTTTTCCTGCACACCAAAATATGAATATTCCGAGAGGTTCTTGTTTCACTGAGGATCTTTCCTTCCTGTGGAGGTGGAAGTGAACTCAAGGGTGAGGATCTTTGATTTTGCACATCAGTTTCCCCCCTGTCCTCCAGCACTGGAGTTACTTGAACATGAACAACCACAGGAGATCCAGTGGTGGAAACTCAGGGATTTCACTGGTGATGGACTGGTCACTATGGAAATACTTCCAGCCTCCTTCCTTCACCTTCTGGTGGAGATTATCACATTCTGTTTGCCGTGGGAGAGAGACTTGGGAGGGTCTGAGAGCTCTGGGGCTGCTGGAGAAAGAAAATAAAGGACACTCACATTCCTGAGACAGCTCCACTCACTGCACACATCCAGCCTCATTTCATGAGAGAAACTTCTGCTGGATTCATGCAAATTCAGGGAGGAGGGCAGTGAATATTCAGCTGCCTCCAAAAAGGAAAGAGGGAGGCACAACGAAATTTCAGGCTGAATATTAAGCAACAACTCGTATTAATTAAAAGTAGACTTCAAGAATCTGAGTAAAGATCCCGGTCAGGAGTGGGAGATGGAGCTGAATGAATATTCAGCACCTCCTATTCCTGGGATTCTAATCTCACTGAGCTGTGGAATATTCTGGCTCTCTGCTGGCCAGAATGGCCTGAACTGGAAATATATTATGAGCTCATGGAGTGTCATTATTGCTAAAACATATCCTGGCTGATTAAGTGCTTTGTTGCAGCAAAATAGGCTCCAGAATCACTTGATTGTTGGTTTGCAGAATGTTCTGCATTTTGTTTATTCATTGCCCACATTCCTCTTTTTCTGTTGAGGTGCTTTAGCCACTAATTTTGGAAATGACTGGGCTTTTCACCAAATTAATTGGTCATGATCTAGGGAGGTGGTCTGGCAAAATAAAGGCTCTCTGTTAATAGTAGGATTTACTCCAGAAAACACTGGATTGTGTTGAAGCATCTGGTTCAGTGCCAGGCTGTAAAAGGACCCCAAAACAGCAGAAATCATCAAATCCCCACGACCATGAAGTCAAAGGGGCTTGAGCACAGGGTTTGTAGCCACCACGAGCACACCTGGGACTCACAGGCACCCTCAGCTTCGTGGCTCCTGGTGCACATTGTCACTGCTGTTACCATAGACATGGATAATTTATTTCTTCTTTACATTTTTGCACCCTCCCCACGTGACCTGTGATTATTCTTCCCCACACTTGTGATTGAGTCTGTTATGAAATCCAATTACACAATGTCTGGGACAGATCCTGTGCTGAGGACTGGTTCACACCTCTTCTGTTCCAATTTCTCCTCCAGCCCATAATAATAAATATTTAGAAAATAGGAATCCTGTGTCACAGCAGGTCGTGCCTTCCCTAACCACGCTGGTCTGTAGGTCTGAGGTCCAGTTTGCCATTTTCAGTTGTTCAGCTCATAGAAAGTAATGAAATATTCAGAGTTTCCTTGATGTTGCTGTAATTTTTTCAGATGCTCACATTTGCCCTGCAGCTACCATGACCTGTGGCTTTAAATCCCCTGCAAGGACCCGGCAGGAAATGTCCTTGAACTGAGAGGATTTAAGCAAAACCCTTTTCGATGGTTCAAAGGATATAAATCTGAGAGGGTGAAACGTTGACCAGAGCGCTCCCAGTCCCCTGGGCCGTGTAAAGCAGCACAGGTGAGGCTCAGGCTGAGCAGTAAAGCTGCTCTTGGACTGGACATTCCCTGAAGGACGCAGATGTGAGGTCTCAGATTCCTCCCTACAGCTCCTCAGCCTTGGCCTGCTGGTCTGTGATCCCAGCCTGGTGCTGGCTGACCCCACTGGACAGGTGACAGTGGAGTAGGACTCAGAATGAAAGAATTAATCAGTCATATTTTGCATATTTTCCTTTTTCCAGATCTCAGACATGGAACCAGTGCAAGGAGCTGGTGCTGAATTCCCGTCCACATCCATCAGGACGGGCAGGGTTAATTCCAGTGCAGCCACAGGGCACCTGGGGCACCAGCAGGGACAATCCCCAGTGCTCTGTAACTCCTGTGCAAACACCTGCCTCACACTCCCATAGCTGTATTTATAGATCTGTATTTTCTCTGTAACTCCTGGCCAAAGTACCTGGCTCGAGATGTTTGACCTTGGCCAACTCTTGGCTTTGAAAATCCGTCTGCCCCCAGTGTTTTGACAAGTTAGCTATACCAGGGTAATTAGCATTCCAGGGGTGATGTGGGGTCCCTCTCTCGCTGTGAAAGGTTCTGACTTCCTCCTCGGTGAATTAATCCTTTTATTCCCGGGTTTGAACTCGCTCATTCTGTGGAATGACCCCAGATCTCTTCAGGGGTTTTCATTAAGCACACGGCTCCTCCTTGAAAAAAATGGCTCTTCCTGTGGTGAGCAATCCTCAGAGGTTGCAGCTTTGTTTGAGCAGTTCCTGGTCCCCCTGGGAGCACAGCCCAGGGACAGAGATCTCGTTCAGAGGAGCAGGAGGGGCCCAGCAGCCGCTGCAGGGAGGGACCCTGCGGTCACAGCTGCTCAAAGATGCACATCCATCCCCCAAACTCGTCTGCTGCGACTCCCACTCAAAGGCTCCAAAGGCAAAGCATCTTGAAAGCTTTTGTGAGCTGGTTGAGATCAAAGAAATTTGGTTGCATAAACCTGGAATACTAAACTGGAGTGAAAGGAAGCTGGCGTTGCGAATGGAGGGAAATGGAAATTCACACCGTGGAACAATTTTCCCCAATGGACCCGTCTTGAGCTCCTCGACCTCAGCCTCTGAGCGAGCTGGCAAGGGCTGTTCTCACTTTGGGCACAGAAGGGGATGAGGCCGGGCTGGGCTCCTGATTTCCTTGGAATTGTTGGGATGGGGCAGCAGGACTGACCTGGAGCCTGCAGGACTGACCTCCATGGCCCCTCAGAGGGTCACTGTCCTCAGCACAAGTTCAAGTCCCAGCTCTCTGCTTCCCTCTGCCTTCTGGCTAGAGATTCCATGGAGGTGCCAAGAGTGTTTCCCAGTTAGGAGTGTGTTGACACGGGTACGTTCCCACGAGCAGCATCAGCTTGAAGGCATCCACGTTTTCTTGAGGAAAAGCTGTTTCTGGGAAGGCTCACTTCCCTGCTGTGATCCCACACCAGTCTGGAGCCATCTGGGTGACATTTCCTGCCATGGGCTGGGCCAGCAGCACCCTTTGCTCCACAGCTCTGCCTCCAGCATGGGGTCCTGCACCCATCTCTGGCCAGAAGGGGCTTTGGAAGGTGCCACCAGAGACAGCTCTGCTCCCAGGGAACAGGGACAGGAGGAGAGGGAATGGCCTCAGGCTGGGCCAGGGGAGGCTCAGGGTGGACATCAGCAGGAATTTCCCCATGGAAAGGGTGCTCAGGCCTTGGCAGGGGCTGCCCAGGGAGGTTTGGAGTGCCCATCCCTGGAGGTGTCCAGGGAAGGGCTGGAGGTGGCACTCAGTGCTGTGAGCTGGGGACAAGGTGGGGAGCAGGAAGAGCTTGGACTCGATGGGCTTGGAAGTCTTTTCCAACCAAATGATCCTGGGATTCTGAGTGATGTGGTCTAGCCAGAGGGAAGTGAGCAATTTAAGCATTACCATGGGACTCCAGCTCCCTTTCCACAGCAGGAACCTTTCTCCCACCTGGGTTTGCTGGCACTGCAGGGAGTGGCACAAGCCGGTCCTCAGAGCCATGGGAAGAGGGCTCTCAGTGCTGGGCTGAGCGGCCCTTGGCGTCTCTAAAAGATGTTTTTTTCATTTTTCTGGCACCATTTCAACCGATGACTCGGTGTGTTCCTCCTCCTAAACCCACACAGGCGGCACCACTGGCTGCTCCTTCTCAAGAAATTGGTTTTGATTGACACTGATCAAAACTTTGACAGGATTGCCACCCACAGTGTTGTTCATCAAGTTATTTTCTCCAGATATTAATGATAGACTTGATCTTATTTTTCTCACCAATTAGCAAGCCCCAAAGTTAAATGCAGTGGTCTGTTATCTCCTAAAGTTTGGTCTTTCTCTTTCCTGATTGGTTCTCAACTGAGCTGATGCCAGGGAGTCCAGGATTCAGCTTTTCCCTTCCATGTTTAGGGGGTCATTTCCATGTTTAGGGGGTCATTTCCCCCTTCTCATCAGCAATAGGTTCCCCCTTCCTTAACTCCAGGTTGTTTAATGTGGATCTTTGAGCTGCCCAAAGGTCACTTCTTCCTTTTCCCACAAATGTGACACACTAAAATACCCCCTTAACCCACGTTAAGAATGCAGTCTTAGTCAATCTTTTGGGTTTTTTTTAATGAAGATTTCAATGAAAGTAATTTTTGCAGCAGAAGATAGTTCATACTAAAATGTTCAACTGGTTTAGAGGATCAGGTTGGACAGGGCTTGGAGCAGCCTGGGACAGTGGGAGGTGTCCCTGCCCATGGCAGGGGTGGAACTGGATGAGCTTTAAGGTCCCTCTCAACTCAAAGCTTGTGTGATTCTGTAGGTCTGTGATTTAGGGATACAAAGGAATGTGAGTGATGGAGAGAGGAGAGATTTATGAAGAGGGGATAAAATGGAGAGTGACATTATTGGGACTGCAAAGCAACAACGAGGACAAGAAAAGCATTAAAATTCTCCATTTCCCTGCCTAGTTTAACACACAGCTGCATTTTTGCTCTCTCATCTTCCCTTCTCTAACCCAGAGAACAACCCAAGATCTCTCATTTCCCAGAGACTGGCAGGTCCTTTATCTCCCAAGATATTTTCCACCAGCCAAGCTGCAGAACCACAGGAACCTTGGGTCAGGATGAGCCTTGCTGAGTACACAGGAACAAAGTCAGTTTTCTCTGGCTGTAACTCGTTCATTTGAAGGGACAGAGGTGTGGCAGGGCAGAAGAGCAGCCCTGTCCTTTGGGGGATGTAGAGCTGGGTTTGGATGTCACCCTCAGGCCGCAGGTGACATCACTGAGGGACAGCAGACGTGCCTGGCGGGGACACAGGGACACGGTGACCTAAGGGCTGTTTATATGGAATTTGCAGACATGAGTCACAGTCCTGGAGCCACAGCCACCTTCAGGAGGGGAACACGGTGCCTTTGGTCTTGTAGGTCTTGGTGATGTGCTGGGGATCCGCAGGGATTTGGTGCCAGCACAGCTCTGAGTGAGCTGGGGACACTCCTCAAACATGAGGGACCTCAGCCAGATGTTCAGTCACACCAGCAGCTGTTTGCTAAGACCTTTCAAGGTCCAGCCCTCATGTGAATGCAGATTAAATTGATAGTGTGGTCCAGAATGGCCCAAGTGTCTGTGCCATGAGCGTGGCTCTGTGGTGAGCTGGGGTCAGTTTTGTCTGAGGGCAGAGAGGGTGGGTAAGTAAAATGTTTGAGTCACAGGCAAGTTATGATGCTCAGGATGAAAAAAATAGCATTTCCTGACTTTAATCCATCAATTTCCTGACCTAAAGTGCCAGTTTCAACTGGAATAGAGTGGACAAACAACACAATTTTGCCAGGAGTGATCCCACATTCATTAGCACCTTAAAACCTTAACCTCCTTCCCACCAAGTGTTTTCAGAACCTTTGGAGTTTTCTCCACTGGGGCTTCAGGCCAAGCATGAGAATTAAGGAAGATTTTAGCTAAACCTGCTGAGACTGACATTCACTTTGTGCTTTCCTTCTGCTGGGTTGTTTTTTTTTTTGGCATGGCAGGAAATGACCCAGGAGCAGCCACAATGAGAGGTTAAATTGGGGAACTCGCCACTGATCCACAAAGGAGAAGTTTGAGGAGATCCCTTCAAGGTTATCTCAAGACAAGCTTATCTTGAGATAAGGTTATCTTGTAAAACGTGTTTTAAGGCTTTTGGGACCCACCTGGCACACCAATATCCCCTTTCATGTCTCTCGTAATGAAATCCTCTGTTGCCCCCATGTGCTGCAGCCTCTCTGTGTCCCTGTGGTCACTGAGGGGACTCACGGGGACTTTGTCACGATCCCTTAAAAACCCAGGACACGCTGCAATGCCCAGTGCTCATTTCTGTGTGAATCTTGTATCCAGAAGCTTTGGGGATTATCTGAAGAGCTTGAGATTTCTTTCCAAAACAGAGCTTTATCCTACCAATAACATGGATGCTGCTGGAATCCTGCTGTTGATACAGTTTGTGTCCTGCAGAAGCTAAGAACAAGAAAAACACAACAAAGTTCTTCCCTTACATAAGCTTCACAAGTTGTCCAAGCTAACTTTAACTTCATGGAAAAGTCTGCACGTTTGGAAAGTGTGACCACACCTCCCAGGAGAAATTCCAGTCCTTTTCAGAGCAGGGGGATGAAAGGCAGGCTGGCACTGAGCTCAGGGAGCAATGACTGACAACAGCAAAGCGCCTGCAGGTATTTGTTTGAACTGTTGAATTAAAATTCTTTGGCTGTACTCATGACAACACCTCTCCTTAGTTTTCCAGGTGTTCTTGTTACCTGCCTTTTATCAGCTGAAGTCACAGGAAAGTGGTTTTAAGAATTTGTTTTTGAGTATTGGACAGGAAACTAAACAAGGAACGGTGTTTGAACAGGCATCAAAATTCACTGCTGAGCTCGAGGTACCCCAATGCTGACAAAAACTTGTTTCATTTGCAGTTTTGAAGTGGTGCATCAGGAGATGTATGCAAACAGCCCCAATGAGATAGCACAGCTCTGCTCTGAATTTAAACCAATCAGCCATGAAGGAAGAGAAAATTGTGAATATAAGAGTTGAATAATTTCTTGATTTGAGAAAATTTGCTTTTATTCCACAAAGAAATCAGGGATTCAGGCAGCACTGGATATACTGAATATAAAGACAGCACACACGTATCAGGTGAGCTGAGCTGAGCTGACAGATGTAATAAAGAGTTTCTTTGATAGCTGAGCCCAGGCACACAGAGAGAAACCAGCTCAACTCAGGAAAGCAACACAGAATCCCAAATTGGACTGGGCTGAGAGGTTCTTAAAGTTCATCCCATTCCAGCCCTGCCATGGAGAGGGACACCTTCCACTGTCCCAGGCTGCTCCAAGCCCTTTCCAACCTGGCCTTGGGCACTGCCAGGGATCCAGGGGCAGCCACAGCTTCTCTGGGCACCCTGTGCCAGGGCCTGCCCACCCTCCCAGGGAACAATTCCTTCCCAATATCCCATCTATCCCTGGTCCCCTCCAGTTTAAGGCCATTCCCCCTTGTCCTGTCACTCCAGGCCCTTGTTAAAAGCTCCTCTCCAGCCCCTCTAGGTACTGGAATGGCCAGTATATAATAAATAAATTACTATAATAAATAAATAAATACAATAAATAAATAAATGAACTTAACATGACCAATAAGTTCCTCCAGCCCTGGAGGCTTTCAAGCCAAGGCCAGAACTAACACCAAAGTCAGCTGCTGTAGCCAGAGCTGTGCAGGAATCAGGGATCAGGACCTGCCTGAACACCATGGAACTTGAGGAATTTGCCCAGTGTGCCCAAGCCCCAGCCCAGGCTGAATCAGGAGCCAAGGTGCCCCCTTCAGCGAGGAGATAAAAACAGGACATTTATCTAATCACAAGTGGCAGCTGGGGGAGGCTGTGAGGAGAACATCAGCTCCTGGTTTTCAGATGGGCAATACTTGGTGATGTGCATCCCTTCAGAGCCTCGTCCCAGCTGTGCAGCATTTATTGATGGAATGGGCTGAGAGCAGAATTTTGCCCAGGTTTTCCTCTACCTCCTCACACTGGGAGCTCAGCACACTCCTCTGCAATGTCCCAGCTGCTGGTGATAGCAGGCTAATCTTTTAATGAGATTTTTGAAGATTTTATTGCTAGTTTTATGTAAGGAGCCCAGAATCCTGGTGTCAGGAGCTTAATAAATAAGGTTTGTTGGTCTGGAGAATTCCACAGATCTGGAGCAAAAATTACAAGAGAATTTACTCATCCACTAGGCTGTCTAATAGTCAGGAGCTTATTCTTGTGCACAGCCACTGAGGAGAAAGGAGCTGCTCTCTTTAGCAATTCAGGTCTCAAGTGGAGCCTCATTTCTGTGGCATCAGCACTCCATGGAGTGTGTTAAACCTTCAGCTCCAGCTCCAGCACAGAGGCACTGGAAGCAAAACCAGTGCACCCATTTTTCCATTATCACGTGGAACAAATGAGTTCCATACAACAATAAAAGTCATGCTTATTAAATATTATTAATCAGCTGTAGTAACTTTTGGAATGAAGTTTTAGGCTTGGATGGGTGATTACCTGGCAGTATTTTTTATCTGCTCACTGTAACTCCTCAGGGGTAACTTGGGAAGGTCTCCAGAATGCAAATTCTTCATGAAGCACCCTCAGTTTTCTCTGCCTGTTTTACATCAAGCCTTACATTTGTCAGGTGAAATGGGAACTGCATGAAAAGCAGCCTCAGAGATTGGAGAGTAACTGGCAATATCTATTTATTCACAAAGAGATAACTTGGGTTTATTGGGAGGCCATTTCCACAGCAGTAAGCGAAAGGAAGCTCGTGTGAGAGGGACTGTGAGGAAAAGCTCAAGGTTTATTTCCACTTTTCTCAATAAATTATGCATGGAAAGCGGGAATTGTGTTAAAGCTCCTGGCCCTGTGCTGTCAGGTGGAGCTGAGCACGAGCCAGGGATGGTTGCATCAGGAAGACAGGGCTAAAAGGCAGCGGCCCCTCTCGAGGATCTCAGCTGCTGAACAGCAGCAGCTGCTGGATTGTTTGTTTAAATTCCAGCGTGGAGCTCTGCTCCTGCACTTCCTGTGCTTTCCAGGAACTGCAGTTTGGGAGGGGGATCTTCCTCGGCAGCAGAGCCGCTGCTGTGGGCACCTGCACTTGAGGAGCTGCTGCTGAGCTGAGCGAGATGCCAGTGGTGCCTGTCAGAGATTCCAGCTCTTTCCATGCAGAATTGTCCCCACCCTTCTGTCCTGCCCTGATTTTGCAGCATTCTCTAATTCTGGCCTGAATTGAAATAGGTGATTATTCCCAACGAATCGTTTGTTGTGATTCCAACCTTCTCCACTCATTTTCTGCCCATGTCTTTGATCTTTTCGTGTTATTTCTCCCTCTTTCTCACGTTTGGGTGGCCTCTCCGTGCAGCTCCCGTGTGAGTTTAACCCCAGGGTGACTGCAGTGGGGTGGGGAACAGCAGACACGACGTGGCATGACAGATTCTGCCCCTCACACGCAGTTTGGTGCGTCCCTGTCCCTCCCTGTCCTTCCCTTGATCCATTACTCACAGCTTGCACACTGCTTGTGGATTTTCACCTGGAATGCCATCCCTGTGGCTCCAGGCAGGTCCCCACAGAGATCTCCAGGCTCCCATCCAGGACTGGCCACCCTTGACCGTGGTGTGAGGCGGACAATTGGCACTACCCAGCCTGGGCTGACTTTGGCATTTAGGTCCTAAATCCCTTTTAAAACAGGGAATTCTGCTGCTTTACTGCTAAACTGGGAGGTTTCTCCTCCAATGACAATCTAAATACTCCAACAGCTGAGTGAGGCATCTCCAGGACTCCTGGGCACCAAGAGGAGCAGACCAGAGTCACCTTTGAAATATTCTTTGCTAGAAGCACAGTGAACACCCCAAACAAATCCCCACTTGGTGGCTTCCCTGTGACTTCTTTCCTTTTTTCTCCCTCCCCGTCACCCTCTCACCCTTCTCCTTTTTGCTTTCCAGGAGATTACACCAGAGGCTGACAAAGTGCTAATCTCGCTGAGGATTACGCACGAGGAATCTCTATTGATTTCCTTTTTCCCTTTTACAGAAATAATAAAAGGCTGCATTGCAGGGGTTTGGGAGCTGCTGGGGATGAGAGCGCACTTTTTGCTAACATTAAGGGTTCTGCTTGCATAAAACATTGATTTATTAGAGAACCTACAAATGATATGCTTAGTAGAGAGCACGTTGCATTTATACAACTGGAAGTCCTCGTTAGTGTATATAACAGCTGGGGCAGAGTAATGCAGGCAGAGGATGTTGGTATTATTTTTATTATTATTTTTATTATTATTTTTATTATTATTTTTATGTAGTGCTGTGAGTTTATGACACGTAGTCAGTCAGACACTGTGCACTGGCTGTGTCTTCTTGGGCAAGGGTTTGATTCCGAGCCACTGGATATCATTCTGTGCTGATTTCATTCTTTTTCCATGGAATTTTCATGAGCCTCAGACTAGTTTGAAAGGAAAATCTGTCCCGCCACCTCTCCTGGATGGGAGAGGTTGTGTCTGGAAGAAAAGAGATTCTCCCACAAGCATTGGGTTCGCACTGCCTGGGGGAGAGGCATGAGCTCCTGATACACAAAATCTGAAAGAATGAAGGAAACAACGCTGGGAAGGCCCTGGCTTCAGTCAATCTATTTATCCTGGTACCTGTAATTCTGTGTGTTGATGCTGCAGCAGGAGGACCCGGGTGGATCCCTCTGGGTGTGCCTGAGACCCTGAAGCCTTTGTTCCCAAACGGCACCTGGGGACAGGGCTGAGTGTCTCGGGAGGCAGATGGGTGTATTTGGGGTGGGGTTGCTGTTGTTGTCCCCAGGAGCTGCCCCAGGCTGGCTTTGATCTGTGCTGGAGCAGTGCTGCTCACTGGGAGGGGTCAGTCCCTGCTGAGCAGGGTGGACACGGCCAAGGGACCAGGCTGGGGGGACAAGGAGCAGTCCCAGCTGACCCCCACTGAGCCCAGACCCCATGGAATCATACAAATGTGAAGGCTGGAAAAGACCTTTAGGATCATCAAGTCCAACCCCGCCCCACCACCGTGTTCACCACTGAGCCATGTCCCCAGGTGCCACACCCACACGTTTTTTGGACACTTCCAGGGGTGGGGACTCCACCCCTGCCCTGGGCAGCCCCTTCCAATGCTTGGCAATGTGAGGTCGTGTTCAGGAACAAAGCTAAGGAGGAGTTGGAGGGCAGGCTCTGCTCAGGGCTGGCTGGGCATCTGTTGGTTGGTGATGAGCAACTGTTTTCATGTGGGTTTTATTTCCCTCTCTTCGTTACTTTCATTTTCATTACAATATATTATTTTATTTCTTTCATTAACTGTCTTTATCCACAAGGTTTCTCACTTTTACCCATCCAATTCTCTCCTGCATCCCCTTGGCTGCATGGGGCTGAGTTCCCAGCTGGGAAAAGAGACAGTAGGGAAAGGGAAATGAGGGATTTGCTCCCCAGCCAGCAGGATGGGAGGGTCTCCTGGCAGTGGCGTCCTGTGGAAGGGAAAGGAAATTCCTGCAGTGACAGGAGCTGTGGTGGAGGTGCCACACGGGCTGTCCCCAGGCTCCTGGGGGAGGCAGCAGGCTGCAGGCTCAGAGAGGAGCCCAAAGAGCCCCCTGAGCTTGGCTCTTCCAAAATTCAGGATAAATGGGAAGGGAAGGACATGCTGGTGTCAGTGGGTGGGTACAGCTAATAAAGCCCAGCAGTGGGAGTGAGGCCTGGGAGCCATCTCATGGTGCTGCCTACGAGCAAAACAAATGTTCAGCTCCCAGACAGGGGCATGGCTGAGGAAAATGAGCTGATATTTCCTCTCATTGCCTTGGCAGAAGGTTTAGCAACAGGCAGATCCTCGTCTCAGTCCCCTCCCCTCCAGGCACAGGCAGGACCTGGTGGCTTCTGTCAGAGGTTTGTCAAGAGTAAAGAGCAAAGATGAGGCTGTTCCCAGTGACTCCTGCTAATCCTCCTCCTGACACAGCCCGGGGTCATCTGTGCTGCTTGGTATTGATTTATTTAGATTTGTCCAGAATAATCAGGAGTGTTCCTTTGTGCATTCAAGGACGTGTGAAGGTCTCTGAAGCCAGGCAGATCACCAGCCCTCTGCTCCCTCCTTGCCACATCCCTTCTCCCAGCAGAACTTGGTCAAAAACAGTGAAATGAGTTTAGTTCTTTCTGTCCTGCCCTTCCTCCCCAGAGCAAGCACAGGCACCAGGCTTTCAGAGAGGTTTGAGCGCAGCATTTTCAGTCATTTCCCTCCTGTGACCACATGGTCACAGCAAGGGCTGGTTCTGGGAGGTGCCCTCTGCAGGACATTGGTTTGGAAGGGCTGATGGGTTTATAAAATCCTTCTGTAAAGCCACAACCGGTTAAAAACGTCACGGAATTCTCTAGTGCAGAGCGCAGTGTGCCCACCCTGGGTGTGAGGGGAGTTAAAAGGAGCTCAGGCGCTGTAGGTCCTTCAAGGACTGTACGTGCAGGGCTGGTGCCTCACGTCCCCAGGTCTGGTTCTGAACACACAGGACACTGGGGAGTGTCAAGCTGTGCCTGATGTCCCTGTCCCTGCTGTGCCAGCTGCTCCATCTGTAGCTGCAAGCTTTACGACTCCATAACATTTTTATTCCCCCTCGTTGCAATTAAAAGATTCCCAACCACCTCTCTGGGAGAAAACACCTTGTCATTTGGGAGCTGAGGGCATCCTGAATACTTCCAGCTCCTGGGATGCTCGGTATCGTTGGACACTCGTTTTCCCAGGAGTTTTGGCAGCTATTCCTTCAGATGTTTCTTTAGGGCAGACTCCAAACTGTATCATTCAAATGAAATGGAATGCCTGGACCCTGCCTTTTGCTCCAATAATGGATTATTTCTCCGGGATGACCACAGAGAACTAAGGGTGAAAGCTCACACCACTAATCCCACTTCAGCTGTTATCACTCTCTTCAACTCCCCATTAATTAGGTTTCCTTCCTATCAGCAGCTCCAGAGCTTGAGTCCAGCCAGCTGAAAGTCACATTTGCCTCAGTGAATGGTGTGGCTTTGAAATCCAGCTTCAGTTTCCAAGGGGACTTTCCCAACCACTGCAGCAGGGTAACAGTCAGCAGATTATTGGGAGAGATTTGCTGTTTGCTGCTGGAATTGCTCACCACTTTCGGGACTAATCAGTAATTGTGATAGCTATCAACACAGTTATGAGGCTGTCACAACCTAAACTCCAGGAGAAATTGGCCATCCAAAGAGCTTCTGAAGCAGTTAACTTGGAGTTTGAGGAATATAGAAGAAAATTGGGCCATTCTATTGGGGCATTATTAGAAGTACTTACCACTACAGCTAAATTTAGATACCTCTTTAAACTCAGCTCATTCCAAAAACTGTATAACTTACTTAAATGAACAGATCCCATTTACCTGAAACTCTCGAAATCAAACAAAATGAAGGTGCAATCAATACACAAATTCTGTTTGTCATGGAGATGCAGCAGAGAGATATAATTTGTCTCTTAATTTCCACCCAGATTTGTGCTGAGTCCCAGGAATGCAGCAATCAAACACATTTAGATCCTCAGACACTGTCACAGCTCCTTTGTGGCCTCTCCTCTGCGTGGAATCAAAGTCTGTGCTGACTTCATGTCACCTACCCAGAGGTCACAGAATTTCATTAAGAAATGAGATAAGAAATGAATAATTTCCCACGTATGTGAAGAAATTCTGGGTTCAGCTCAAGGCTTAAGCTGTTATTCCAATGGCAGGATCCAAGACTTCAGCCACCTCTGCTGTGATCAGGAGCTGGGCACCTGCAGGAGGTGATGCACCACATCCCAAGGTTTTCCATGCTGTACTCTGGAGATGCCTCTCTTTTTCCTTGCATGGTGGGAGGAACCCAAAAAAACCAGCTCACTTTGAGATGACAAAAGACAGGGACGAAGCCCAGGTTGTCCTCACAAGATGTTGGGTCTAGGAGGGCCCAAGAACAAGAGCAGACCCTGGCAGGGGCAGTTTCTGTGAGGTGATCGTGCCTCACCTGGGGCTCGACTCAAAGCCATGGTGTTATTCCATGATTTCTCAAACACAAAGACATGGAAGCATAATTCAGGACAAAATTTGCTTATTAGGAAGGAGCTGAAGTTATCTTTTGAGATTATAGGGTGTGCTACAGATCCCAGAGTCCCAGGGTGGGTCAGGCTGGAAGGGACCTCAGTGGGTCCCATCTGGTGCCACCTCCCTGCTCCAGCAGGGCCATCCCAGAGCACAGGGCACGGGATGGTGTCCAGGCAGCTCTGGAATATCCCCAGGGAGGACACTCCACCCGTCTCTGGTCTCTGCTCAGGGCTGGGCACTGCCCAGGGCACAAGTTGTGCCTCCTGTGCAGGGGAATTGCTGGGCTCAGGCCCTGCCCGTTGCTCTGGTGCCATTGCTGGGTCCCCAGAGCAGAGCCTGGGCCCTGCTCTGACCCTCCCTGCAGCCAGGGACAGCCAGGGACAGCCAGGGACAGCCAGGGGGACACAGGGAAAGCCAGGGACAGCCAGGGGGACACAGGGACAGCCAGGGACAGCCAGGGACAGCCAGGGACAGCAAGAGACACTCAGGGACATTCAAGGACACCCAGGGACATCCAGGGACACCCAGGGGCACCCAGGGGCACCCAGGGACACCCAGGGCTGAGGGCCCCTCTCAGCTGGGGCTCCTCTCGAGGCTGAGCAGCCCCAGCTCCCTCAGCCTGTCCTGGGCACGGAGATGCTCCAGGCCCTCCCTCAGCTCTTCTGGCCCCGCTCCAGGAGCTCCCTGTCCCTGCTGTGCTGAGGATCCAGAGCTGGACACAGCACTGCAGAGGTGCCCCCAGGGCTGGGCACAGGGGCAGGATCACCCCAGATATCCACTCCCAGTCCACCTTAGGGAAAGGTGCTTGTTGGAGCAAATGATTTCCTATTCTGGCCTCTAGCTACAATAAACCCCTAAGGGCACCACAGGCTCCTGTGCCAGAGCAGAGCGTGGGCAGACCCTGCTCACCACGCTGGGATCAGAGTTTGGGTTGTGCAGTTCACACTGAGATTCCCTGAGTGCCACTGGAACCAGCAGGACTGCTCCACCTGCCCTTGCCAACATAAACACAAGCCTTGCACATCGCAGCCAGAAGTGAGTCAGGCTCCTGGCTGCATTTGTTTACCTGGGACCGAGTCTGTGTTCTGACATTGCTCTGCTTTTCTGGGACACTTTGAAGATAAAAGCAGTCTGAGGGCAAACCTATAAAAGCCAGGCAGGGAGGGGAAAGAAGAAACACCTTATCACCCCTTTTGGGTCATGTTTTGTCAGTCTTTCCATAGATAAATCAAAAAGTGAAGCCAGATGTCAGCACATGTCTTGGTTGTATTATCTTAAGATGGATTTTTATCAAATACACAAATAAATCCATTTTTTAAGTCAACTCCCAAGATGATTGCATAATGTTATTGACATTTAAAGACCTTTCTACTCATTTAAAGTATGAGGGAAACCATTCTCCCATTTAATATCCCTTTAGCAGACTGATTTACTCATCTAATGTGTTCTATTAACAAACATCAATACATCAGCATTTTTCCTCCAAGTCAAAGCTTGGAAGGGTGAGATTTTCCAGATAATTGATGGACCATTTAAAAGCTGTTATGGAGAAGAGGACAAGGAGGAGTCATGCTGGAATGGAGCAAGGCTGAGGGTGGTCTGGACCCTTTGTGGTGATGCAGCCAGAGGCACCGGAGGACTTGACCCCAGGTGATGTTTCCTTCCCAAGCCCTTGTCTCCTGTCACCTCGGGGGGGACTCCCTGCCTCCCTGGCTGAGCTGGAATGTTTAATCTGAGCCAGCAAGATCTTCATTGAGGGCCTGAAGGGAAAATGTCCTTTGGGAAGCCACTCCATTCATCGTTTCACGTATCTTTTACTTAATACCTTGCGACTGATTTCATCCCTCGCCCGAAGACTATTCACACAAATATTGATTTTCCATGAACCCCACATGGATTTAGATCAGCAGGGTGATGCATATGGTAACTCAGATTTATTCCCAGGAAAGGCTGGGAATTATTGATGTGGTTAGACAGGAATAAAAGCTTTCTTTTCCCAGCCCAGGCTGCAGTTTCTCCTGTGGCTGGGTTGTGTGGTTTGGAGCACTGATCCAGAGGGGTTTGCTCAGGGTGAGGAGCATCCCAAAGGAGGAAGGAAGCTCAACCCTTTCTGTACTTCTTTGTCTGGACTGTTTTAGAATGGGGAAATTTGAAAAATAAGAGAGCTTATTATGGGATTGACTGGAAAAACTCCTGGATGGTGGCTGCTGAAATCTGAGCTAGACTTGGCAAGGCACTGGGGAAACTTCTGGCCTTGCCCAGGTTTCTTCTTTCATTTTAGATCCTAAAGAATCTGTTCTCCATTGATGGAAATGATGATTAATTACCCTGTAAGACAAGGAATATTTTTTGCCATCAAGAAATCCCTCCTTTTTGAGAGTATTGACTTGATTCCTCCAGTGAAAATTGCCTGGACCAGAGTTTCTCCCAGAAATGACCAGGGGATAAATGATGTGTGTTCATCAGCTCTAAATCAAAGCATGTGGTGTGACTCACCCCTGGCCAGCTCTGTCGTTGTTCTTATTATAGGATCTCCTACAAAGGTCACATTTAACTACTAAAAATAAACCCACAGCCCAAAAAACCTCCGTTCCTCAGCAAACACTGGGAGCAAATGTAGGCTACTCCTGTATTAAAAGTACAGATCCAGGTCACTGAGCTGACCTACTTAGGGGATATTTTAGGGCTTCCCAAAAGATTTCACGTCCTCCAAATGTCAATCTTATTTCAGCTCCACACATCAGCATGTCTTCTTCCTTCAGAGGGGACTCTTATTTAGATGCAGATTCTATCAAAGTTTAATATTTCTTATATGAAACTCAGAGAAAGTTGAGGTGAACTTGACTCCTGTGGTTGGCAGCAGGAGGAGGATGTGAGTGAAACCTTATTTTGGTCCCAAATGATCCAACTGATTCCCACCTTAGGGCCTTGGACAGCGATGTGTAATTCCACCAACAGCAGTGAGCAGAGACCTTTATTTAAAAGCTGCTGTTTGGAGAGCAGTGTCTGAACTCAGTCAGGGACAGAACCCCCCAAACAACCTCATTTTCAGCCTCATTTCCAGCTCACACGATTTGCTCTAGAAATGAGTGTCCTTAGCCTTTGCCTCTCCAGGAGAATGATGGTTTGAGCCACCTCTGCAGCATTTCCTCCTGGGCAGCCCGGGGAGGTCCCTGCCCTGTGCTGGGCTCTCTCTGTGGCTCTGCCTGAGGTGCTGAAGGTTCTGTCCCTTGTGCAGGAGCTCTGGCCCTGCCCTGGGGTCTGCCTTGGCTCTCTGAGGTCCCTGTGGGAGCCTGGATCTCCTGCCAGCCAAGGAACCTGATTCCCTCTGAGCTGTCTTTGTATGAATAACTCTGAGTTAGTCCAGGTAACTCTGAGTTAGTCCAGGGGGCTTTCAAAGACCCTCTCAAACCTGTGGGCTGTATTTAGATACTACCAAAATCTGATCTTGTCACCTCCTTGCCAGACTTCCCCATCTTACAGCAGGAAGGGCAGGACAGAGTTACCCCTCTTCTCAAGAGGGACCTGCAGTGGGGTATTTGGGCTCAGAGCCTCTCAGGGCACAGAGAGAGTCAGCCAGAGCACGGAATCCATGACACTGTTCCAGGAGAACAGGAATCCCTGGGCAGGGCAGCTGGAGAACTCCCTGCAGGGCTCTGCCCAGCCCTTCTCCACCTGTGGGACTGGGAAGGGCAGGGGCTGCTCAGGCCCTGCCCTCTGATCACACCCAGGGCTCACCCCCTGCCTCCTGCTGGCCTCACAAACACCTCAGGGTTTCTGGGGTGCATTTCCCCTGTTGGCAACGCCTCATCCTCTCCCAGTGCTCTGTGCCCCATGAAGAACAAGGAGCATCACTCTGAAAACTCAGATTTCAGTGACAGCTGTAGCTCTGTCAAGCCTGAAATGCATCTTTTGGAAGAAATCAGTATTTTTGGGACAATATCCACGAAGGAGTGGAGTCAGGCAGCAGTTTGAGGTGTGAGACACTGGGGAGGTGTCTCCTGATGGGAGTGAAGGATAGCACAGCCACAGTCCCAAGGGATTCTAATTAACCAGTGATGTTATAAGAGCAAGACCATTGAACCCAGCCTTGTGCATTTCATTCTAATCACATCTGCAGATTGAATAATACTTTAATAAGCCTTCAGCTGGAATTGATTTTTTTTTAATACACCAGGAATTAAAATCAAGGCCAAAATGGTTGGAAATTATTTAGCAGTTCCTGAGAATTAAGGAAAAACCCTTTATTGTTAATCAAAGTGGATTAATTTCTTTTTATTATTACTTTCATATTATTATTATTATTATTATTATTATTATTATTATTATGCCATAATGTATTTTCCTCAGTTTGTTAGCCCAGCTGAGCTGAGGAGAGGGTTGCTGGCATGGCTGGGGTTGGAGGTGTGGGACTGTCCCTGATGGACACGTGGCCTTCCAGTGGTTCCAGTGTGTGACCCCACAGTGCAGGAGATGCCACCAGCACTGAGCAGAGGGAATGTGTTAACAGACAGGTTTGGGTGGTCCATAACTCCACAGCCTGAGTGCACAGGAACACTCCAGGTGCCCGTTATCCATGGAGTGCTGTGCTCTGGGACCCTGGGGGTCACTGCTTGTAGTCACAGGTCTGTGTGTGCCTGGGACAGCAGCAGGAGCTGCCTTGGGCCACCCTCAGTCCCAGCTCAGCGTCTCAGCCTGGGGAATAGGAGGCTCTGGGGAGATATCACAGCACCCTCCTGTGCCTAAAGGGGCTCCAAGAGAGCTGGAGAGGGACTTTTCCAAAGGGCACAGACAGGGGGAATGGCTTTGAGATGAAGGAGAGCAGATTTAGGTCAGATATTGGGAAGGAATTGTTCCCTGGGAGGGTGGGGAGGCCCTGGCACAGGGTGCCCAGAGAAGCTGTGGCTGCCCCTGGATCCCTGGCAGTGTCCAAGGCCAGGCTGGACGGGGCTTGGAGCAGCCTGGGACAGTGGGAGGTGTCCCTGGCATTGTCCAGCCCTTCACTCTTCCAGCTGCCTCTGCTGACAGCAAAACCTCTTAGGAAATTTGATTTCCAGTTGTTGCTGGCCCAGATTTCCTGCAGGGATAGGGACCAAACCGTGCTTTTCACTCAGGGACACCCAGCCTGAGAGCTCCCATCCTGGGATTTCCTGCAGGACTCATGGCAAAGCAGCTCCTGCTGCTGCCACTGCAATTGGAACCACTCCGACAGGATAAAGCTCCACGCCTGCTATCACACTGTTCTGATAATTAGTCTCTATTAGCAATTAGTGTTTGGAGGAATGGCAGAGCTGTGAAATCAGCTTTCACATGCACTTTGGGAGATTTACTGGATGGCCCAAAAGTCTGTCTCAGGTCCTGCCGGGACCAGACCTCAGCCTGAAGCCAGCTCCTCCCACAGGCACGGGCAGGGGAGGTCTCCTCCTTTACCTGGGTGACTGCAAGGAGCTGCAGGACTTTTCCCAGTTGCACTTCTTGTCCACCGTGGACTCCTTGGGAGGTTTTGGATGTTGGTTTTGCTGGTGAAGAAAGAAAACAGGAAGGGTGAAAATGGAATGTCTGAATTTGGCTTTTCTCTCCTTTACTCAGCAGCTTCAGCAGGAGGGTTGGGGGCTGCACCTTCTCTCTGCTCTCTGAGGGGTTTGGCTGCCTCAGAGCACCCAAAGGGAAGAGGGAAGAGTGGGAAAGAATCATTTGTTCTGAAATTCCCAGTGCAGGGAGCTGCTCACAGGGCTCAGGTTTGGTCCAGCTCTCATTCAATGCAATTCTGGGCACAAAACTGAGGCTTTTCTTGGGCACAGGCAGAGGAGGGCACAGCCTGGAAACCATGAACTCTGTGCTGTGGGGTCGTGAGAGTTATGGGGAATCCAGAATGGGGACATCCAGGAGGGTGAATTTGAGCAGAGACCTGTTGCTCTACCTCCAGTGCCTAAATCTTTGCAAAATCAGGGTTTAGGGAACTGGGCAAAGCGGTGTCCAGCTTTTGGAGCAGCATGTTCACTGCCACACCAGGCACTGATTCACTGCTGTGTTTGCACAGGTCTGCACGGATCCAGATTTAAGCCTAACTATTCATGTTGTTTCCTGATTTTCTTGATTGGAATATTTTTATATCAACTCACCATGAGCACAGGTGGCCTTTGTGCCAGCCACACGCCCCTGCCCCTTTGCTGAAGGGCTGATGGAACCCTGAGCAGGCTGATTTGCTGTTCAGGGCGTGGGGCTGCTTCTCATCAGCCCCTCCAGCTCCCATCACCAAGCCTAACAAATTCATTTCTGTTTCATTTACTCTTTCTACTCCAAGCTCATGTCAAAATAAATACAGTATTTTGGTGGCTTCTTGTGAGAAACACAGCCCTGTGAAGAGCACCAATAACAGCTGAGGGCTCTGTGTGTGCTGCTGAAAATTATATTGGCCTCTTCTGATTCTCTTTCACATTCCAAACTTCATTGCAAACTTAATCAGATGTTTGGGAAAATACTAACGCAGTGTAAATAGAGATTGACAGAAAACTTCCTTGGAATAAATAGAGCTGCTGGAAAATATACATAATTTTAGGCTGTGGGGGAGTGACAATGTCACAAGGAGGCAATTTCACCAAAAAGGCTGCCATGAGGGAATAAATATATGTGTGATTGTTTGTGTGGACTGGGAGTGGAAAGAACCACTGGAAACTGGGTGCAAAAACATGGCAGTGTGTAGGGCAGATTGGGATGGCTCAAGTGGAGCAGAATGAAACTTCAGAAGGAAGTGTCATTGGGTGTATTCTCCAACCTTAACGATTCTGTGACTGATGATTCACCCTGAGCAGAAGCCAGCAGATTGTAACAGGGTTGAGCTGGGTCTAACCCCTCCACTTTGGTGACAGCCTGAGTGCAGAGTCACCAGAGCTCACAGAGGGGGAGGAAAGGGAGCACTGGGGACAGATGTGACAGCAGGAATGGCAAAATATTGGTGAGCTCATGGTGCTGGCTCTGATCTCTACTCTCAAGCATAAAACAATGCAATAAAAAGGTAATGATAGCAACTGTTCTGTGAGTCACCAAAGGATTTCAGGGAGCACACGGAGCAGCCCAGCGAGCTAATCTGAATGGGAGCTGGGTATCTCAGTCCCTGCTGGAACTGTCCCACTGAAATAAAGCCTTGCAGAAGAAATCAGATAATTAACTGATCCACCAGCATTTCACCTGGCACTTTGGAGCAGAACAAGCTTTGGCAGGAGCCCAGTGGTTCCAGGAATCCTGAGTGTCCAGCACAGGGAGATCTGCAGCTCCTGGGCTTCCAAGAGAAGGAAAGAAGGGAGTGCTTTGTAGTGAGAACTCAGACAGTCCTTCCTCTCTCAGTGGCCACCCCACATGCTCTGAGTTTGGGGGGACCCACAGGGAACCCAGCCCAGTGCTGGAAGATTTTATTTATCCCAGGGAATGTGTCCCAAGCCCCACAGCAGTGACTCCCCCAGCTGTGTATCCAGGTGCCCTGAGTGACACAAGGTGTCCCTTCAGCACTCAGGGTGTCCCTTCCACACTCGGATTGTCCCCTCTGCTTGTCAGCAGATGCCTCCCAGAAGCCACCCCACGACCTGCAGCTGCTGATAAGCAGTCTGCCAGATGTTCCCTGCTGCTTGGCACCAAACTTGTCCCTATGCTGAGATTTCCCAATTCATCCCGGAGCCCAGCAGCCCAGGAATTCACCTGTAGAGGGGGGTTAATTGCTTTCAGGCAAACATCATCCCTCCAGCTGTACTTGCTCAAAACAGCAAGTGAAATCTTGCAGGAGTTTATCTGAACTGCGAGGAAGATTCGGTTCCTGGTTACAAAATTGGGAGTACAGTTGTAAAAGAGGAAAGCAATAAGAAAAAATTCAATCTTAGAGCCCCCCCACCACTCAGAGCTCCTGTCTCGGTGGGTTTCTGGATCAGATCAGGGTTGTGGGAGGGAAGGCCAGCTCTGAAGGCTGAGCTCTGCCCTGCCCTGGCATATTCATGGGTTTCTCGCTGCTGCTGAATGCAAATGAAGTTTCAGAGAGGATGGGGAGAGCTGTCTCTCCCCTCCCTGGCTCTCTCTACATGAGAGAGTCTGGCCAGGCTTCAGTGGCTGTGAATTCTCTCTGTCTGAGGCTGCAGGTGAAGCATCCTCAGGATCAGTGTCCTTTGGTGTTTAAAAAGCTCTGAGCAATGTTGACTCCTCATTCCTGTCCACCTTTTGTCCCTCAGGAGGACAATTGGCTTCCAGCCACAGCTGCTTACCTGGTGAAACCCTCTGGGTTCAGAGCCCTGTGCCAGCTGCAGATCACAAACGTGCCCAGGGGGGCTTGGCTGTTCCCTGAGGTGGCACAGGGGACATTCCCCAGAGCATGAGCTGAGGGGCTGGAGCATGTCCAGGGCAGGGAACGGAGCTGGGGCAGGGTCTGGAGCACCAGGAGAGGCTGAGGGAGCTGGGAAAGGGGCTGAGCCTGGAGAAAAGGAGGCTCAGGGGGGACCTTGTGGCTCTGCACACCTCCCTGACAGGAGGGGGCAGCCGGGGGGGTCGGGCTCTGCTCCCAGGGAACAGGGACAGGAGGAGAGGGAACGGCCGCAGGCTGGGCCAGGGGAGGCTCAGGATGGACATCAGCAGGAATTTCCCCATGGAAAGGGTGCTCAGGCCTTGGCAGGGGCTGCCCAGGGAGGTTTGGAGTGCCCATCCCTGGAGGTGTCTGAGGAAGGGCTGGAGGGGGCACTCAGAGCTCTGGGCTGTGTGACAGAGCACAGAGTGGGGATCAGGCACAGGGTGGACTGGATGATCCTGGAGGGCTTTTCCAGCCTCAGGGATTTTGGGATTCGGTGTTTCTGTGTCTGTTGTATGTCAGGTGCAGGGGCACAGCCACCAGAGGCCTTTGGTTGTAGGAGCTGAGCTTGCTGAGGTGCTCTGTGACTCTGCAGGTTTCTCTGAGGTTCCTTAGCATGATGATTTCATGAATTAATTGAGGAATCAATGGCTGAGGTTCACTCTGCAGGACCCTGAGGGGTGCAGCTCCCTGCCTGCTCTCCACAGGGTGATTCCCAGAACCTGTGTGAGTCTCTGCACCAAACCACCCCTTGCTGGCACTCCCAGAGACCTTCACACACATGATACAGGATTCCAGAGTTATTCTAAATCTAGAGGATTTCCCAAGCCCTGCAGAACAATTGCATAATGATGAAGGAGCTTATAAGCCTCTCAAAGGTTTCTTTTTTTTCCTCTTTCTGAGGCCATAAATGAAATGTTTTATTCACATCCATGCTCCCGTGGGTTCAGTTTCTCTAATAAGAGATGCCACAAATGAAACTCTTACACCAGCATTGGATTAGAGTATTTTGTCATTAAACTGCTTAGAATTGTTTTCAGGCTTTTGCCTTAACTTGGATAAATTGGTTCATCATTAGTTTTTGCAGTGAAATTTCCATTTTCCTTTGTCTGTGTTTGATTCCGAAGTGCTTCAGAGCAGCTTTCCTGGTGAGATCTGGTATCAGGGAGGAGATGCTGTCCCCAAACACGGCTGCCTCTCTTTGCTTAAGCAAACAAAACCACCCAGATAGCTCCAGAGGAAAACCTTGTTGTGTTTGTTATTGGGCACGTTTATCATTTAATAGCAGTGCCAACAAGTGCTAATGCCAGAGATGTGTTTTATTCTAACAGGGGTTATAACTTCTGCTGTGTGCTCTGTGAATGAGGAGAGTTCTGAGCTCTCCCTGGCACATTTGCTTTGCTCAGCAGCAGCCTGAGGCAGGGTGGTGCCAACCTGAACATCCCCAGCTCTGTGTCCCCCCTGGGCAGGCAGGAGCGAGCCCTGGCACTGCTGAGTGACCTTTCCAAGTGGCTGTGCTGGAGGATCTCAGTCACATACTGCCCTGGCTGCGTGTTCTGCAGAGCTGCTGCTCAGCCTCTCACCCCTGGTGCTTCCCTGCCCCTGGAAAGGCTCTCCCAGTTCCACCTCTTGGCTCTGTACTGGACACATCACCCAGACAGAGAGGGGCACCGAGGCCTTCCATCCACTTCCAGCTTTTGTCTGAAGTGCCTCACTCTGTGTGAGGGGCAGAGGTTCCCTCTTGAGTCAGGGAACTGAAATTGGCACTTCCAGCACAGCAAGGAAATGCTTCTGCAAACGGCCACCAAAAATGGGAGTACTGAGAACCTGGTGTTTGGCCTGCCAGGGTCATCACTGCTGGACAACCCAACCAAAAATATCTGTCACACAACTGTCTGAGAACAACTCACTATGGAGAGATCCAGAGCCTTTCCTGCCATGGAAATTAACTCTTTTCTTGGATTTACTGCCTTATTGGTGCAATTTCCTGCTCCCCATTTGTGCCAGTGGGCCTTGCCTTTTCCCATCACTGCCCTGTGTGTAACACTGCAAAGAACACCCCTGGGAAAGCGATCGCCCCACCACTGCTGTGGGAGGGCCTGTGGGATCCCAGCTTGGGTGTTGCTGCTCTGGCAGCACCCACAGCCCAGGACAGGTGTCCTGCTAACACAGGAGACCCTCACAGACCTCAGGCAGCCTGGGCTGGGGCACAGGGGAAGGGATGAGGAGGGAGGAGAATTTCTGCTGGGAAGTGAGCCCAGCCCAGGCTTTGATCCACACAGGAGCCTAAGCCTTGAGAGCTCCTCCTGAGGGAGCTGCTGAGTGTTCCCACGGGTTTGGTGGCTCTGGCACAAGGTAGAGCTGCTGTGTCCATTGCCTTGGTGTGCCAGGGACAGCAGAGACAGAAACCAGGGGACAGCCAAGAGCAGCAGAGCGTGGGCAGTGGCCACAGCCATGACCTCCAGTGAGGAAGGGACATCAAACACCCTGGTGAATGTAGAGCTTTGTGTCCATCAGAAACAAAGTTCTGGGGGTGTGGTGGGTGTTAAACCTGTGCATCCCAAGAGCTGCATGGGGTGAGGGATACAGCCCATGGCACAACCCAAATGTTTTGTTGATTGCAGACATAAACAGTAAAAGTCCCTTGGAGATTTAGAATGAAGGCGAGCAGAAAATACAAGCTGGTGGTACAATTTTCAATCAGCAGCCAAAGCTGTGTGTGTGCCTGGTTCCCAGTCATGCTTTCAGCATATATTTATTAATGGTAATTAGCACAAGTTGTTCAAATGTGTCTGCTAGAAGGCAACATCAGCATATCTCACACTGCTGCCTTTCCCAGGGAGGGCTCTGTGCAGCACCTGAGAACAGTCCTGCTGCTTCTGTAATGAGATCTTTATTATTCCAATAATTATCATGGATGGAAATAATATTTTACACTTAGAAAGAAAGCTTCTTCTGAAAGGATCCCCACAGGCCTTCCAGTCCTCTTCAGTGCAGGGCACATCCTGCAAAGGCCAACGACTCTGCCTGGCACCACACTCAGACAATGGACCCCAGGACATTTTGCCCCTCCAAAGGTCTCCCTAGGAAAAGGATCTTTTATTGCCATTCTAACAGCTTTTTTTGAGAACAGGGATCACTAGGAGCCGTCATGAAATTGTATTTATGTATCTATTTCACCAAGAATCCTCCATCCTTGGGCCGTCCCAGCTCTGCCCATACAACACCAGAACCACAGCCAGGGCTGGCTCCCTGCTGCTGTGATGGTGACAATGAGACAATTCAGCCCAGCCACATTCTGAAAACCTTCCCTGCTCTGCACACAAAGGAGCCTCCACTGATGGGATAACAAAACACAGAGCACCGAGAGCCACAGCAGCAGCACTGGCTCCCAGAGCAGGGCTGGAACCTGTGCCTGGGGCAGGGCACACTTGTCCCTCTGAATATTCTCCAGCATTTTGCCAAGTTTTCAATAACTGCATTTCCACCCCCCTTCAGAAACCTGGTACTGAGCAGTATTAGAGTTTTTCCTGGAAAAGTTTCCCTCTTGTGCTGTCCCCATTTCCCATTATTGGTCTCACCTTTTAACTCTAGACTGTTCCTTATCAGCCTTCACTAAACAGTTTTCCTCCTTGCCTGGCTGCTTAATCACTGCTCACCTGAGCCATGCATAATTTAATTTCTTTAATTTCTCCTAATTAGCTTGTCCCTCCCTCGTTTTGGGGCTGTTCTGAAGGCCCTCTTCCTCCCTTGTGAGGCTGACACACCAGGCCTGCCATGCTGCCCAGGGTGAGCAGCAGTCTGTGTCAATGAGTGGAATTCCTCTGGAATTCCTGGTTCCTCCCGTTCTTCTTTCACCTCTCAGTACCTGCTTTTATGGACCAGCTTGTTTGTAAAGACACCTCCCTCTCGTTCCTTTCAGAAGCACCCAGGAGCTTCCCCCCGAGCCTGGTGAGGGGTCAGGCAGCCCCCTCAGCACGGCCCCAGCTGAAACAGCTCCAGGCTGAACACAAACATCTAACAGGACTTAATTACCATCTGCTGCTTCCCAAGGCAGCACACCCCAATTACCAATTGGGAAATAATTACAGCCCACAAGTCTCCAGCATGAGGGCTTCAGCTTTCCTCCCCAGTCTGCCTCACTGCAGCTGCCCTGCTGTGGGTGCTGGCACACCTCTCACCTTTCTTTGGCTGCTGAATGCACCCAACACCAGGAAAGCGTTTGTTGGAGGAGTAAAAGTGAGATCTGTTCTCTGAGGGCTCGTCTTGTACCTGCCAGAGGCATTTCAGCAGCATTTGATGCTGCTCACCCCGTAAGCGAGGATTGGAAGCCTCAAGAGAAGGCAGGGAGGTACAACCCCAACTTGTGTTTGCTGCTCTGGGGAACTTTAGCACCTATATAGAATCCAAAGCAAAGGAAGGAGAGCAGTTACTTGCAGCAGGCTCCTCCAGGGCTTGAGTTCCACAGCACCAACCACAGCAGCAAAGCACAAAAGGCCCGTGTGGGCACATCTGCCCACAAGATCCCAGGCTGAGCATCCCAGGTGTAAATTAGGCAAATTTATATGAGAAATGGGCTCTGTTGCTTTGCTTTGCTCTGCCTGACCCTCCCTCCAGCCTGGCAGCAAAGGCTGCCCAGGCTGCTGGGTGTGATGGGGTGTTCAGGGAGCCCCCCAGCCCCAGCAGCTCCACAGAAGGGGTTTCAGGGTGCCAGAGCCTCCCCAGTCGCTGGCTGTGCCTCCAAAGGGAGGTGGAGAGAGCAGCTTCTGATGTGTGCACTGACAACAGAACAATCACTGAGACTGGCTCAGATTCTCACTCTGATCCCAGGGTAAAGACCTCCTTAGCCCCCAGGGAAGGTGCAAATATCTGGTGGTTGCTTGTACAGTGATTTTTAACTCCCTGAGTGCACTGGGCTTCTCTCCTGCGTCCCAGCAAGCCCAGATTCCAGGGGGGATGGGAAGTCCTTCCTGGGAATGGCTGCAGCAGGGAGAAACTTGGCCCTACAAATCCCATTTTCACTCGATGCACAAGTTCCACTCTTACAGATGCAGGCTCTGAAAGGCTGGGTTTTGGGAGCACTGTTTGGAGACAAATGTCCTCCATAAAGCTGAGAGCAATGGCAGAACATCTTCAGCTGATGACTGAATAACTCAAGGCGTTGCCACACAGATGTTTAGTTGCCAGTCAGGTCCCATCACTTTCCCAGAATGAGACAATTCCTATTAGATGAAGTCCTCAGAAGCCAGGATTGCCATGGAATGTGACAGTGCCTTTTACTAGAAGCTGTTTTTTCCAGGTTTGGTTTTTTCCCCTGTAGCTTACAGAGTACTGGTCCAACCTTTTCATTGTCACATCCTTGTTATGTGTTCCCTTCAATTTATAGACCTTGTTCCACAGAGAATGCAATGAAAAGGCTCTGCCATGACCCAAACCCAGCTGTCTGTGCTGGAATTGTCCCTACTGGGAAAAGGCCACTCCTGTGGGTTTGCAGGATGGGTCACTGATGAATTATTTCATGGAGAGCTGAACACTGAGGCACAGACCAGCCAAAACACTGAGTTAAGGCTGGCTCTGGGAGAAAAGTTTGGGAAGTCAAACACTCAGAGAGCTTCAGGAAGTCTGTATTCCATGTGTTAAAGCAAAAGAAGAAGGCAGTGGTGGTGGATTAAAACCATATCCAGAAGAATTGTAGCCCCAGAAAGGAGACACTGGGCACATTTTGCTCTCTCCAAGGTCAAACAAACAGAGCTGGTGAAAGACAAGGGATGAAAAAAAAACCAGACAGGGAAATTAAAAATGGATACATTTAAGGTGGAAATGACAGACAGGTTAGAAATGAGTGTCCAAGAAAGCCCAAATTTGCAGAAATGAGGTGATTAGGAGAATTTGGAGGCCACATAGAAGAGGAAGAGGCCAGATGCCAGTAAAGAGATCTAAGGGATTGAATTGCTGCAGCAATGAATATGCAACAGAAACCAGCACAGATGGAGATGAGGTGGAGCAGCGAGGGGCAATAACAGTAAGAGGAGTTGGTGCCCAAGCAAAACAGGGCAGAGTATAAGGAAAATGAAATGTGAGAGAAGAAAGGAGACTGTTCTCAGGCAGGAGACAAAGGGAAAAAACTGGAAAAAAGAACAGTAGAAAGGTCCCTGTGGTCAGAGTCTTGGTTAACAATTTCTTGTCAGGGAAAGGAGGTGCAGTGAAGAAAGGAAAGGACAGCTGCAAGCCAGCAGGAGTGTGAAGAGGAGTGAAAACACATCAGAGCACCTAAATGGGTCAGTGTGAGAGGGCTGGGGCATGTGTCTGACCAGCAGCAACAAAAAAATGGAGACGTGAAGGAGCTGAGAGAGTGAAGGGACAGGGAGTGACTGAGGCTGGGCCTGGGGTGTGCAGCCTTCAAGGGCTGTGCAGGGGAGGTGGGAACGTGATGGAAAGAGGAGAAAATCAAGGAGACCATGGCAATGAAAGTCATGGCCACTCCCAGTCTGGGACAGGATGGTGAAAGAGGTTCTGCTGGAGGAATGTTTGTGATGAGCTGAGATTTGCAGGGTTGGAGCTGGAAATGGGTAAACTCCCCAGAATTTGTGTTAGTGCAGGAATTTTGTCGTCAGTGGGATTTTAGTTCCCTAGAAAATAACAGTTTGCAAAACAACAACTACTCCCAGCTCTCTCTGGTGCCTTGGACATCTCATGAGATTCTTTCCCCAACAGCCACTCGATAAATGAGAGGCACCACTTACACTGAGGAGCTGTGAGGCTTCACAAAATGACCTTGGGTGGAATGAGCACGAAAGGCTTCAGATGAAATGAAATACCAGGACAAAGGATGGATCTGTGCGTAAATCTCTTCAGTGCACAAAGGAAAGCTCTTACAAACTCGGGGAAGTGTTTAGCAAAGCCTGAGGAGCTCAAGGACTTGGGTTCAGAAGCAGCATCTCAAATTCCAGCTGTTTGGATCTGGATTTTCAGGATTTTCAGGGGAGGGGGCACCACAATTGACTGGATTTAGAAAAGGCATCTTAGGAATAAGCAGAGCCTGGAAGGAAGGAGAGCAACTTTTTCCTTAAGCAGTGCAGCCAGGAATGTGGGGTTGTTTAGGGATGTGTTGTGTTTCCTGCACTCCACTTACCCCCCCAAACCCCACAAAACAGCGTCAGAGACCCCAACATCAAACCCTTGAGTCTCCCACAGCATTTCCCTGCTCCCAGGGGAGCTGGGGGAGCCTGGAGGCACTCTCAGGCTCCTGCAGGCAGAGCTGGCTGCAGGCTGGTGCTGACTGACAAGGAGGCAGCTGCCAAAAGGAATCTATAATGGTTTGGAGATGTTCCCTTTTCCCTCAGTGCAGCCACTAATTTGAATCTCTCTCATCTACTCAGCTGCCAATTTTTGGAAAAAAAACTTGCAGAATCTTAATTATCACAGGTGCTTCTATCATCTTTTCAGGTGGGGTTGGAATTGGCCATTGGGTTTTTAAGTTATTGAAGGAGAGGAGAGCGAAGCAATGAAAAAGTAGTTGGGTTTTTTCATTTTCCCTTGGGAAACCAAGCTAAAGGAGATTGATCAGCAAAGGAGTACAACTTAGAGGTCAAGGAGTGCAGTGATGAAGGGAGAACTGTCAAGTGTCACAGTGAGTTACATGTTAAAGCGAAGAGAAAAGCTCTTTGGTTATGTAAATAAGATGAGGAGGAGAAAGGAGCGAGTGAAACTACTTCGAAATGAGGGGGATGTGAAACTACAGCCTTCCTCAGCAGGACTCCAAAATAAAAGGAGGACTTCTCTTCCATTTTTAATGATGTGGATGTTGACCAGGGTATCAGAAGGACAGAGACAGAGCAACATGCCAGGGAACGCTGCAGGAGATGATGCACAGCCCCAAACCACAGGTCTGGGACCAGCAGCAGCACTTCGGGCTCCAGGGATCCTGAATGTCCCCTTGAGGTGCAGTCAGGACGAAACTGTCCAGCACCCAGTGCTGAAACGATTCCCACGTGGCCCAGGTCAGACTGAAGATCCTAAACCTGCCCCGTGAGAGAAGAAAAGGAATTTCCACCACCTGCAGAATTCCAGAGAATGACTTTTTTTTGTTTTGTAGAAAGCCTGTGTAAGAGGGGAAGGCACAGGACACCCAATCATACCGATTTCAAGAGATACTTAAGATTAAATGCTTTAAACACATCTGGGTTTGTTTCCATGTGAACAACAGGAAGGAGGGAGGGAGGAAGGAGGAAAACAAGCTGTTGCTGCAAAGAGCAATCACACCTTTGTACTCACAGGGAAAAGAAGCACCTCAGGTAACTCCTGTAGTGGCTGCCACCTCAAATCCAGCACTCCCATGGGCCAAGGTGAAAGGAAAGTCTGGCACAAAGCTTGGCAGTTTGGTGAATGAAAAATCTGATTTGTTCTGATACATCTTCAGCAGAGTTTTTCCTTCCTGGGAATCTGCTTGTCTGTCCCTGTAACTGGGAGGCAGAAATGGGGAGGGCAGACTGAACAAACTCCAAGTGCTTTGGTTTGTACCAGCCCCCAGAACTGCAGGAATTTAGACCAACATGAAGAATTTTTCCTACAGAACATAAGAAAAAGTGGATAAAATGTTTCTGATGCTCTTGATCATGCAGTTGATATTCCTGAGGTTTGTGTAGCTCCATGAAACGTTCTCCTTCCAAAAGCTGATGGCGCTCCAGGCAAAGGGTTGTGTCAGAGCCACTCAGCCCCAGGGGCCATGGCCAAACACAGCCACAAAATTCACCCCTCCACCCTTTATCTGGGGCTGTTTGTGCCAAAACTGGAGTCAGTGCTCTCGTGCTTGTCAATCCTGAATGAAAGTCCAGGAGTTTCACAGTGTTTGCTGCATGCAAATGAAAACTGCAGGGTAGCCTGATCTACAAAACTAATTAACTTGCTGATAAATTTGAAAATATCTACAGGGAGCTCATTAAGGGGAAAAAAGAATCTCGTGAATGGTGGAGTTCACAAAGCTTAACCCCGAGGTGAGAAACAATGAGCCAAACTAAATATCACTCAGGAGAACTCCAAAGCAGCCACAAGTAGTTACACCCAAGGAAGGAGCTGGACACAGAGAGACTCCTGGGTACCTGGGCACCTCTGCAACCAGGTTCTGCTCCAATATGCTTTGGAAGGATGTTTCTTGCAGTTTTAATTTCTCTAGTCCTCAAGGTTGTCTGGTATTTGCCCCAAGAGCCAGGTTTGGGCTGTATTTCCTTACAGTGCTCCCCAGCCATGAGTTATTAGCACGTTTTGTACTTATATTAAGATTTTCCATAGGAATATTGAACAATATTGGCCTTAGGGATAGCCCTTTAGGAGCTCTGGCAACTCCTCCCAGCCTGACTCTTCCCTTTAACACAAGATCTTTTCTGCCCTGTCTTCATCCGGTTCCTTCCTCCCCTTTTAATTCTCCTGTAATCCTCGTTTTCCTCGGCATCGCTAATGAGTCCCTCATGTGGCACCGTATCGAATGCTCTCTCACAGCCCCAGAGATGGTATCGAGCATGTTCCCTTTGTCTAAAAACTCCATTACCTTATCAGGGAGAGATATCGGATTAGCCTGCCACAATCTCCCTTGGATAAAGCCATGCTTCATCCCAGCCTGTTTCCCACTCAGAGCCACGGCTTTAATTACTTCTGCCTTCAAAATCCATTTCAAAGCTTGCACCAAGCCGAGCTCCTCTTCCAGGCTCCCAACCCCACTCTTTTCCCTCCCATATCAGGGCCCTCGGACTGGGGCAGATGTTTTGTCCCAGCAAGGGAAGGGTCCAGTGGGGTGTGTTCCCTTCTGGGCTCTGGGGCTTGGAGTCAGGAGGGGAGATCCAACCTCCTGGAGGGTAAGAAACTCCTCACAGGGAGATTTTTCTGGCAGACTGAATGGCTGTGACTGCTGGAAACAGGCTCACAGTGATCTCAGCTGTGGCACCATGACATGAGTTTTAGGATCCTTTAAGGGGTTCTGACGTTGCCACTTCTCTCAGGCAGCTGGGCTGAACAGGTCTGACTGAGTGGAGCTCCCTGTCCCCATTCCTGTTCAAATTAAACCCAATTTATTGGTTGGAAAGCTGTTTGTCTGAGGAGATCCACCCCAGAGCTGGGGATGTGTAGGAACCCAACAACAAATGGCCATTCCCCAAGCCTGGGGTTGTTCCTCCTCAGGGGCAGGACCTGCATCTCTGAGCTTAGGAGCCTTTAAGAGCTGGTGACCAGGACAGTGAGCACAGGGCCACAGGCAGATATCTCCACCCAGGACAATCTCTCCAGGCTGTCCTCAGTGCCACCAGGATGAAATGCATTTTCAAGGCACAATTCACCACACACCTCTGACAGAAGAGCTCCCCTGCCTGCAAAGGGAGTCTGAGCAGAGCAGCTCCAAGGGAGATGTCTGCATCAGAGGTGTCAGAAAGCACAGCCTTGGGAGTCAGGGTTCGTTTCACCCAAATTCCAAGTGTCACGATGCTGAAAGAGCCTCTTGTTGGAGAAAGGTCAGTCCCTTTATTCCTCGTTATTCATTATCTTTTCATATCCCTCTACCATCAGCTGCTTGAAAAGCTATTACTGCAGCACGTTCAGTGGTGAGATGGATGAAGTTCTCTTCTCCCCCCATGCTGTGACCTCTGTGACGGCTGTGAATAAAACTAATGACAATAAATTACAGAGGTGTTGCTGGATATTGCCAGAGGAGTGATAAAATGTGATGGCAGTTAATAGAGCATGTTTAAAAGACACAAGGCAACTGTTGTCTACCAGGAGACACCCAAATGCATTCAGAAAGAGAGAGAAGTGGCATCCTGGTGCTCAGGGCCAGAGCACTCAGGGGCTCCCTATGGATTTTGGCTGTAACCTCTGTGCTGCTTTGCCTCTTCTCCTGCACAGCATGTGCTGCTTCCCACCCAGCAGCCCACCAAAACCTGCACAGCCATGCTCTCACCTTGCCAGCCCCTGTGCCAGCAGCAGGTCCTTGTGCCCCTCTGCACAGCCATGCTCTCACCTTGCCAGCCCCTGTGCCAGCAGCAGGTCCTTGTGCCCCTCTGCACAGCCATGCTCTCACCTTACCAGCCTCTGCCAGCAGCAGGTCCTTGTGCCCCTCTGCACTCCAGCCCAGAGCAGCAGAGAACAGGGATGGTGTCCCTGGTGCCCAGCTCAGACCACTCCTGTCCTGGTGGCTGACAGAGTGCCATGAACTTCCCCTCAGTCACTGTCACACCCGGTGGCCTCTCAGGGGCTGGCTGGTGTGAGGGAGATGCTGCCCTGGTGACAGGGATGCTGTGAGGACACGTCTGGCTTGGCAGAAGCAGCGTGGGAAGACGCCGTGTTTGGCTGCTCCAGACAAACAGAGGAATTGCAGAGGGGTTTAGGAGCTCCTGGATGTCTTTTTGTTTTGTACAACACATCCCAGCAGTACCAACAGAGCCCCGCCACGGTGCAGGGAGAGTAGCAGACTCCTCCTGACAGATTGCTGCTCCCGTGTTTGGTTTGTCAGAGCATGTACAAACTCCCTGTCTGCAGAGATGAGATAATCACAGGCTGCTGGGGGATTGGAGTAGCTCTGAGTGTGTTCAACAAACATCAAGGACAGCGAATCTGAGATGCTGGAAGAGAGGCTCATCAGCATATCCTGTTCACTACTGATCCCACTCGAGGGTGGAGCGCAAAGTGCAGGCCCTGGCTGACCTCTCAGCAAGCTGAGATTACCCTGAGACTTCACAGGGGTCCTTGATGCCGCTCTTGTAGGTCCTGTCACGCTCTGGATGTGTGAGGAGCTCAGGTACCTGGGATTTTTGTCTCTGGCTTTAAGGCAGGCTCCCTCAGTCCCCTAAATCCCTCCACTGACTTAGGGTTGCAGAGCACAGCTCACAGCTGGTCTCCTGTGAGCAGGGGTTGCTCCAGATCATTCTTCTCTGTGGTCTGCTCTAACCACTAATCTCAGATGTCTTAGGCTGGGCTTTCTTAAGGAACAACCTACCTTTAAGTCTACCATGAATTTGGGAAGGTTGAGACATTTCTATCAGTATGAACCTACCGCTCTTTTTATCTCCTCCACCCCCTCGCCTTCCTTTGGAAGGACAAGACTGTGGGAGTGCTGTGGCTGAGCAGCTTGAGGGTTTCAGCACAGGGGTCATGAGATGCAGCATAAATCAGAGCAGAGTGAGGGACGGCCGTGGCTGTGGTGTGAGACACATCCCGGGGCAGGGCAGCCCAGAACAGCTCCCTGTGAGTTCTGTGAGTGACTGCAGTAAGATCCAACTCCTCAACAAGATCCCACTCCTGCACAAGAGCAGGGAAGGCAGAAGGAAGGGTAAATCAAGCACAGCAGAGCTCATCTCCCATTCCAGAGAGCGGCAGCCCAGAGGCTGCGATCACTAATTAAACAATATCTCCCATGAACACAGGCAATGAGGGTGACATTTACCTCTTGTAGGCTATAAATACCCAGCCATAAGCAAACATTTCTAATCAGTGATTACGGGTGAGGTTATTTTCCCTGACGTTGTAAGTGATTGTTTGTTTATGCAGAGTTAATGGGCAACATCCTGCTGGAGGTGCTGGCCAAGGATTCCGGGCTGGTGCCTGCCCCAGTGCTTTGGTACCACGCTGAACTGGGTCACCAGGCTTGGGAGGGCATCCCAGACCCCCCAGGATGACCTCCAGCTGAGCCCTGCAGGGTTTTTTTCTGGGGTCAGTGAGGCAAGGAGCAGAGCGGTGATGGTCCAGCCCAGGGCCCTGCATGGCCTCCTCCTGTCCTGAGCCAGACACGGAGGCTCAGCCCGAGCTCTGGGGTGAGCAGGGCACGGGGCAGTCCTGCCCACCTTGCTGGGGGCATCCCACCCCTCAGGTGGGGTGAAAGCTCGGGGGGATTGAGCTCGGGATAGGTGCTGACAGAATGGAGGGAGGAGGCCATTGCCCAGACCACGTCCAGCCCCGCCAGAGGCAGACACCATGCCAGGGTGGCAAAGTCCTCTTTTTGGCAAAGATTCTGTGCAGAGATGAGAGCAAAACCAGTGGGGAACGAGCCTTGTCACAGGATCTGGGAGGGAGAGGTGTTCTCACAGCAGCAGCCTTTCCACTCCAGCGAGCACCCCCAGCCCACGCCTTGCCCTCAGCAGCCGCATGGAGCACAGGCAGGGAAATCCAGAGGGGCATGGGCAGGCTCGTGCCCGGTGACCAGCAGTGCCCAGAGCCCTGTGAGGGACGCAGGCAGGTCTGGAGAAGCAGCTGCTGTAATGGTTTGTGACAGCTCCTGTCTGTCCCCGGGGAGTGACACGCTCCAGCGTGTGCGCAGCGCGTGGAAGCAAATCCAGCAAAGCGGGCTGGGAGAGAGCTGGGAGCCAGCAGAGCTCGGGGAACTCCTGTGCCCACAGCATCTCTGCTGATGTGTCTCTGTTTTATTCAATATGTTTTTTCCTCCTTAAAGTAGAAAGCTGGAGGCACTGAGACAATGCCCTTTTCAGAGACGTGGCAATAAAATGTCTGGGCTCGTCCCTCCTGGCGAGGCAGCGCTGCTGCTCCCTGCTGCAGCCTGGATGGTGACCCAGCAAAGCAGCTGGGCTCAGAGAGGTTTTCTGGCCTGCTCCCATCCTCGTTGCTCCTCTCCCCATCATCTGTCACACCAGTTTGGGCTGAAAGGTTGGTATGGCACAGTCCCGGTGCAATTTGCTGGTGGCTTTGGGCTAAGGTTATAACTAACCCCTGTTCCCCTGCACGGAGCAATGAGGGGCACATCCCACACACCTCCACTCTCCTGGAAAAGGAAGGGCTCCTGGACATGGCTCTTTTCAGTGGCAGTGATGCCGAGGGAAAGCCTTTGTGGCCAAAAGGTGCAGCTCTGGTACCCTGGGGACACAGGTGGCCGCTGAGTAGGGTCAGAGACCAACCCACGGCTGCCTCTGGGCTGGCAGGACCTGGCAGGGGCTGCTCCTAACCCTTCTCCCAGGACCCTGCTGGCTGCATTCCCTTTGCAGCACGGATTGCCATCTGATCAGGAGCTGACAACTCAGTATCACATCACTAGGTCTGACTTCCTCACAAGTCCTCCAGAGCAATCAACAGAGAAGGTGAAGATCTTGAATTTCAGTGTTAAATATCCTCAATAAAGCAGTGGTGACTGAGTTGGGAACACATAAATAGGATGTAGGCTGGGGTTTTTTAATTGTTCACTACCAGTAGCTGGGTTTAGCTGTGCTGGGAGAGGCTGTGCCCTTGGAGGGAGATGAGCAGCTCCAAGAGCTGGTGGCCTGCTCCCCACACCTGGAAACAGGTGTCCCTTTCCAGTCCCTGTGCCTTGGATGTGCACTAAGCTGGTAAAAGTCTTCTTAACAGTGTTTTTGTTGGAAGCTGAATTCCCAGCAAAGGGAAATTTACCATGAAAAGCGTCTGACGCTGCCCAGGGAAAGTGCTGAGGCTCCTGCTGAAAACAGAGTGCCTCTGGAATCAGAAATTCCTGGTGCCTTGCCAAACCACACAGCCATGGTCTCCTGTGATAGGCACTCCTGCTCAGTGAGAGGGAGAGGGAAAGCAGCGAGGAGTGCAGGCAGAAAGTCCTCACACAACCCCAGAGCCACAGCTGAGGTGTGCTCCAGCCCCGGGCAGAGCTGAGCTGTGCACGAGCTCCCCAGAGCGCCAGGAGAGCTGGGGGTTTATTCAGGCAAGAAACTGTGAGGCTGAGCAGGGACTTGGAGAGAGGAAAAATCACCTGAGAGAGCAGCACAGGGAGCTCTCCCCATCCCTGCAGGTGTGCAGGTGAATTCCGTGGCTGTAGGTGGATGTGGGGAAATGTTGCACACAGCACTAGGGTCATTTCTTCTCACTTATTCCTTGGAGGCCACAGTGGGGCCTCCAGCTCCATTTAGAGGGCAGCAGGGCACATAGGGAGCACCCAAAAGACAAGAATCCCCTAAAAATTATCTGCTATAACATAGCAGTCTGGAGCATGTGAGGGCTGAGTGACTCTGATTGCAGGTGAGCTCTTCTCTCTCTTCTCTCTTCTCTCTTCTCTCTTCTCTCTTCTCTCTTCTCTCTTCTCTCTTCTCTCTTCTCTCTTTTCTCTTCTCCCCTCTCTTCTCTCTTCTCCTTCCTCCCTTCTCTCCTCTCTCCAGCCCACCACCTTTTGCTCCCATGACAACACCACCTGCCTTAAGGTGACTTTGTGCAAGCCAGAGACAAACACCTTTGGGTACCAGTGGTTCTCCACCTTCCCAAGCTCTTCTGGGTGCTGGCTGCAGGAATTTAGCATTTATATTGCTGCATAATGATATCTCTGCTCTATATCCAAAGCCAATGTCTCCATCACAAGAGTTATTTCCCTCGATCAGCCAGTGAATAGCAGTGCTGTTAAAGGGGTAATGAGAAGATAAATTGTGCAAGGCAGCCGACAGCAAGAGCATGAAATGATGTCTCTGAGGCTTCTTGTCCTCAGGGAAAGAGGTCCTGATTGCTGGTGCTGATCCCAGCTTAACTGGGCTGGGGGCAGTGCTGGGATTGCCCCCCGGAATCATCCCTGCATGTCTCAGGGAGGGATGGACAGAAGTTCAGCAGGGACTGATGGATCTCATCTTTGGAAGTGCCCTTGGAGAGGTACCTGTTTCTTGGTTCCAGGTCCCACATCGCTCCCAGAGCTCTGAGGGCCACAGCAGGGGAGGATTTGTTGGAGAGCAGCACTTTCCAACAATGCTGAGTTCCTGATGGGCCCAGCCCTGTCCCTGCTGTCACCTGAGCGCTGCAGACCCCACTCCTTCCCCTGCCAGAGATTCATCCAGAGAGAGGGATGCACGGAGAGCAGCAGAGGGAGTTCAGGGAGAGCTTGCATTAGGAGCTCTGAAATATTGATGTGTCTGTGCCCTGCATACGCTGTCCCTCCTTCCCCCAAGGCAGGGCACAGTGGCTCAGGAGGAGGCAGGGCTGGGCAGAACCTGCCTCAGCACTGAGGATCAGGAGATGCAATTCTGCAGAGTGCAAAATGCAGGGGGGACTTGGAATTCACCAGCGAGAGACAGGCAGGGGCAGGAAAAGCAGATGGGAATTGCCACGGGAGTCTGAAATGCAGAGATCACCCAGGATCTGCTTCTCCACCCCTGTGAGCTGAAAGCAGCAGCACAGGGGGGAACAGAGACCACCCAGCTCAGGGGGGAACAGAGACCACTCAGCACAGGGGGGAACAGAGACCACCCAGCTCAGGGGGGAACAGAGACCACCCAGCACAGGGGGGAACAGAGACCACCCAGCACAGGGGGATCCTGGCAGTGAGAGCCCCTTTCAGCCACACCCCACAGCCCCCAGGGGCCCTGCAGGCTTTTGGACAGCCCTCANGGGAACAGAGACCACCCAGCTCAGGGGGGAACAGAGATCACCCAGCACAGGGGGGAACAGAGACCACCCAGCTCAGGGGGATCCTGGCAGTGAGAGCCCCCTTCAGCCACACCCCACAGCCCCCAGGGGCACTGCAGGCCTTTGGACAGCCCTCAGGAGCAAGGTGTGGGTTTTCCAGGGCTATCCCATCCCTGGGATGAGGGAACAGCTCACTGGAATGTGCTGGGCAGGGCTCTGGGGAGCAGAGTGGTGCTCCTGGGGATCACTGTGGTGTTCCTGGGAAGCAGTGGGATGTTCCTGGGAAGAAGTGTGGTATATCTGGGAAGTAGCAGGAAGCTCTGGGAAGCAGTGGGGTGTTTGTGAGAAGTAACAGGGTGCTCCTGGGAATCACTGTGGTATTCCTAGGAAGCACTGGGGAGCTCTGGGAAGCAGTGTGGTGCTCCTGGGAATCACTGTGGTGCTCCTGGGGATCACTGTGGTGTTCCTGGGAAGCAGTGAGGTGTTCCTGGGAAGTAGAGGGAAGCTCTGGGAAGCATGGCTTGCACAGGAGCTGCTCTCAGCTGAAACCTGCCCCAAATCTGAGCACAGAAACCACTGAGCAGACGGGGAGCAGGTCTCAGAGCCCAGATCCTCTCCCTGCCACAGATGTTGGCTCAGACCCGGGGCA
>VZTH01006987.1:90626-133928 GCA_013397815.1 Aleadryas rufinucha | reverse complement strand
GCGGCCAAGCGGTCAGCGACAATTTAGTGCACTATGTAGAAGACATCCTCATTACATGTAATTAGGAAACTTACTTTCCCCCTGCTGTCCTAATTTGTGTTTTTTTCTTCATTTTTAAAATTCTCCATTGGCTTTAATTAGCTTCTCTCTGAAATCACTAACCAGGTGAAATTAGAGCACTTTTTAAACTAGAAAACGTAGTTGGATTTTTTCAAACTTTTTAAAGTTTGAGCTTTATTCCCTGAGGCCAGATCCTCCCTACTCTTACTCATGAGAGTAGTTCTGTGCACTTCAGTAAGGGAGCTTTTCACAGGAAGGCAGGTTTTGGCCCTAACGGGATATACCAAAGCTCTTCTAAATATGGATGTAAGATATATGAGACAAATCTTCTCTGAGGGAAATCAGCAGTGTTCTTAAATCAATGAAACTAAAGCCATTTACATGCACTGAAGAGTTTTCCTTATGTTTTTAGACTTCACAAGTCTTCACCAAATATTTACCACATGGAAAATGGTATATTTTTGCTAATGACATTTCTATTCTTTCATTTAAAAATTCATCATTGTATAATCTATAACTGTGACTCAGCCCTTGCTATTATGATAGGAGCAAATTTTACCTAAGATAAATCATTTTTGTGGGCCACATGACATAATGTATCCGTAAGTGTTTCGTTGTTAATTAAGAAATGAAGAAACAAGCTGTTTAAGAAATATGACAAAAAATATGAGTGGCTTCAAAATAATACACCTCTGAGCTTTAAAATGTTCTGTGGGAGCTCTGGAGCTGGAGATAGTCATGTCCTTGTGATATTTCAGTGACAATTTATATTTTAAGTGTCAAAACCAACTCTGCTATCTGAAGCAAGTAGTGTAGTATTCTCTCCTTTTAATATTCTAATCGTGAGGTGTAAAGTGAAATGGTTGCACAGTGTAATGGTGGTAAAGAAGCTGAGTGTCAATGAGACGGGAAAGGTGACAGACACGGAATGAGTCCCCAAGGTGCTCTCCAAGTGCATTGGATAAAGATTCCCCTGGGAAATTTTTCTCATTAGTTCTCAGACACAGTTCAGTAATTCAATAGCACCAGATTACCATTAGTCACAAGACCAAAATATGTTACTTTCCATGCTTTAGCTCCTTGATTTGTATATGTCATTTTATGAGATAAAATTATGAGATTATATATCATTCAAAGTAAGTTCGTATGTTGTTTACATACCTCAGGATGATCCATGACAAGAAGACTCCTGTTACAGAAGAGCAGAAAAAAATTAAACAGAAAACAGACACCTTTTTGATATTTGAAACTGCATTAATGAGTGATTGCATTGTACAGACAGGAGCAAGACATTGCAGATTGATCTTCTATACTAGTATCTAACAAATTAATTATAGTTTGAGATTCAAAGCCAAAATTATCAACAATTAGAATGGAAAAAAAATCACTCTAGATTGTTTCTGTGGATTTTACCAGGTTAAAATAATCCTTCCATGCTTAGGGATGAAATGTGTATGTACGCAGTTAATATGATTGGGAAAAGTAGCTAAAAAGTTTGATAGTAGCTAATTTTATGTGTAATTACTCTGTGAAAATGTTAAACTGAAAAGGTTATTCTTGACATTTTTTTCCTATGCAATAAAAGATGTACTTACTTCTATGCTATCAAAGTTAACTGCACTCCCACTCAACACTCGAAGGAATAATGGCTGGAGGTGTTGTCTCTCTCATTACCCACCGGGATGGAAAGAAAGGAGTGTCCATCCCAAGTGGTCATTTAAAACCGCATTGTTATATTAAAAAACCATGGATGACAAAGTCCAGAAAATACAAAAATTAGACACACAAACACAGTAAGTTATTACGTTTTACCTGTGGTGAGTATTAGTTTATTTTTTTATGTATCCGAAAATGTACTCCAGAATGTTTCAATTTGATTTTCACTCCTGATTAGTGTATTTAGCATTCATCACTGCACCATGCACTCATATTAAAGAGACAGAAGCTACAGATAATTATTCTACCTAAAATACTTTAGTAAAATACAGATATTTTAGCTTCTTTAAAAAAAAATCCAAAAAACCCAAACCAAACAAAAAAGGATGCATTCTCTGTAAGCTTTTTCATTTTATTTGATTGTGGTTTATGGAGTGAGGGGCTGTTGGGTTTTTTCCCCTCTCTTTTCAGCAGTGTTCAACATTTAATATGAGAAACAAATAAAAAAGTTTGCGTATAAATATCTATCTTGAACAAAAAATATTGAAATCTGTCAGTCAATAGGTGCCTAATTTTCAAGCTGTCAACCTTTTATTGCAGTCAGATCAAAATCATGCACCCAAGGTGTCTCATTTAGCCTGCAAAATCAACTTATTAGTAGAAATCCTTAACAAGAGGAATTATATCCCCAACACAATTACTTGTGCAGTAAATAGAGTTCAGTGTTTTTTGACTAGATTGTGATATGTTTATTGTTGTACTGCAGAAAGGCCATATGTTAAGTGCTATGGTGTCTGTGCCAAGTAAATCATCGAGAGCCAGTTTCTATTAATCTTATGTATGTTGTTGCACTGGAGTTGGATGTTTTGCTCCCCTGATTAAGTTGAGAGAATGTCAGTTTTCTAGAAGTGTGAACTCACCTGTTTCATGTGTATTATTTTCTTCAAAGCTGGGCACTGCAGTCTCCAAAGGAAGCTCTTCTAATTGAAAATGTTTCCATGACTCTTTAACACTAAGCTATCTTCCAACTAATGATCAGGCTCCAAATAAATATGCCAAATACTTATGGTATTATTTATGTGCTATACAGAAGCTCGTCATTGACTTATGAATTGTAAATATTTATAAGTGGCTCATATTGAAGTAGTTGTCAACTGCAGCTACAGTACTTCACCTTCTGTCACTCCCAGGTATCAAGGGGGCTGATTCAATCACTCTCTTGTCAGACTACCTTTCTTCTCCTGAATACCCAAATCCCTAAACACAACAAAATATAAATGAATGAAAAGTGCTAATGATGCATCATTACCAAGAGGTATCAAGTTTTTTAAGGTCCTTTGCTGACTAAATTTTAAATTAGCACAATTATTCAGAGCATTCCCCAAGGCACCTTTCATTATGCTTAGCCACTGAGTTGAGGCACAGTGCAAATGAAATATATATTAATGTCCACAGAATACTGTCTGTCTGCCTTCCTGGAGTAAGAACACACATAGTAGCTACCTGAAATGGCAAAACTCAGAATTCATCATATGAAGTATTTTTGTGTATTGAAAAACATACAAGTGTGCATGTATTTTAGAACTGATCACATATCTGCATTTCTGTTAGTGTTCTGTTACCTACAATATATTTATATTCCTTAAGATCCTGAATATCAAGGACAGGCTCTTAGAGCCTGAGAATTTTTTTTCAAAATGTTGTTTCATCTTCTTTCTAGCACAGCAATTTTAATTTCCATTGAAATAAAAAGCCTGCTGAAGCCAGGAACTAAAATGTCTCTGGTACTGCCTAAGCCTTCCAGAAGCTTACAGTGCACAGTTGATTATATTTTTCTTTGACCTTGTCATCAGCAAACAGGTCAGAGTGGACATTAGGCTGCTGAATTTTTTGGGCAGCCTGGATATCCTATCTTTTAAAATTCCCAATAGCAGTGACCTGTGTTACACCTACCTCGTATGTCAAAATTTGAATTTTTTTTTTTATCACTAAATGAAGAGTCCAAAGCCCTTGTTCATTAGGATATTTAATAGTTCTCTGAAGAATAAGAAAGGTAACTTTGACATGACAGATCCTTCTTGCATTGTCCAAAAAGCAGCTCAATTTGATGCAGCAGCAATAGGCATGGTGCTATTCCTTGTAAAACACTAGTTGTATTTTTCACAAGAAGAGCAAAGCAACCAGTCCTTATACCCGTGTTATAAGTTAATATAAAAGGAGGAAAACCGTAACTGTCTGCATGCAACGTGGGCTCACCAAACTACACAGTCGACAACTCTCCCAGTAAGAGGCAGTGCCCATTTATCCTCAGGCAGATGAAAATAGGTATATTCATAAAAGAAAATTATTTCTGTATGTATCTAGCTGTAAAGTCCTGAGTTGCTTTTTTAACCCAATGACATCACCACACACAAGTTGGGCCCCACAGCACAGATGTGCTTTCATGTGCAGTGATATCACTTTCACTAAAACACTAAAGGCATGACTTTCAAGCAGTTTTAAAATTCAGATCAGTTCTGCTCATATTTAATCCAGACATGTTGGTTTAACACCAAGCCAAGCCAGACCTTTTAATGTTCAGTGGCCATGATATAAAATTCTTCACTGTGTTGCACCAATAAATTCAGAAGTGCAGTGTAATTTGCTATAGTCACAGAGACTCTTGTGAGATTTAAGCAAGAGTTGAAAGCAGCCCTTCATTTTGTGCCTTACCACAGTACTTCGGCTCTTTGGAAAACATTTTTTTTTCCCCAAAAAATAACTAACTGTGTGGACAGAATAATTTACTGCTGCTTGTTTTGCTCATGTTGAGATTAAATGAAAGGTAGTCTGTAAACTGCCATCGGATTCTTCCTAAGTTAGGAACAGTGTCGCTGTGGCATTATTTAGGAGTTATTTAAAACAAACAATGAAAAGAAAGTGCCACTTGACACTGACAGCAAGTATCTCTGTTCATTTTGCATTGTCAATAGCTCCAGTGGTAGCACTATTCTTTTGACAGCTAAAAGCAGATGTGTGGGTTAAGTATGGGAGCAATTCAAATGTCCATAGTAAACTGCAGGGGGGCAGAGAGAGCTCAGAGAGCAGCAGCTTTAAAGTAATTGACTAATACAGTAAGGATATTAAAGTCATTTAGTGCCAAAAGGGAACACACTGATCCTTGACCCTGAGCCACTTTGGAGTAATCTAGTATTCAATCCAGCGTGTAATGACTGCCAGGCCTGTCAATCCTCCGGGCTCTCCAGTCAAATGCCTGTGGCTACTATTGGCTTATGGTAAAAGGACAAAAATGCAAGGAAATGCCTCTCAATCAGGCTATGATGTGATAATGTTATTGCTCCAATGTATTCTATATTGTCCCTGCATAGTTTAATCTGTTGAGATCCATGTCAAAAATTGCCCTTGTTCCCCAGAGGTCTTTACTCAACCTTTTAGTAATACAAGTGGATTTGAAAGGAGAGGGGTAACTCACTTGATGAATGGTTTCCAGTTAATATAAAAAATAAGAGGTCAACTGTGGCTTAAAGGCTAACCATGGAAAGTATAAATTAGAATAAGTGTGCTAGTAATCTGATTAGTAAGCCTTGCTCTTCATTTACCCCAGTGGATAAAATATTTTCCAATAAATAATACTGACACAGAAATTTATTTACAAGAGTGACATAATTCCTACAAAGTTTAGATGTTGAGAGGACTTTTGGCTGGGAAGTGATAAGAACAAAAGGCTCATTTGCTTCTACCGCTTCTTGTCCTTAAAACTTGTGCAGCTACTGGGAATCTCATATTTTAAATTAGGCACCTCACATTTGAAAAATATAATTATTGCTACGGGCTGAGTAGTCCACTTGAGCTTGAAAGAAGGAAATTGCCATTTTTTGTTATTTTGATTTTACTAATTAAAATAGGGAAAACTGACCCACATAGATTCTCTAAAGTTAAAAAGTCAAAATGGGGTAATAATTATGCAAATTTCAATGCATTGCTGTAAAAATGATCTTTGTATTTCATTATATGGTCTCCACTATTTCCTGACCTCACTTTCCATGTGCTGTACATCAACTTTGGGAAGGGTGAAGCTCTAGTGATAGTGATGCTCCCACTATTTTTAAAGAACCATGAGATCACATAACAGGCACTTTGCCTAATTTGGTTCTCTATGATTCCACAAAGCTCTCCACAGGGATGACACAATACAAAAAGGAAATAAGAGAGAACCTCTCCTGAGAAATATCTCGCTTATAACTTTGAAATAACTTCAGTGTCAAAACCAAATGACTTTCTCCAAAATTCTGCCTGTCCTCTCTCAGTTCAGTGCCCCAAAGTCATTATTCAGTGTAAGGTTCTATTTATAAACCCATTTTCCAGCCTGTACATACTTTTTACACTTGAAAAATTATGGTTTTGTGGACAGTTTTAGAGGATGAATCAGAGAAAGAGGAAAATTGTCCTTTTGTGCTCACTGAATTCCCTTGCCATGAGGGTGGAAGCACATGCAATGCAAACTGTGATCCCATCAGGAGATGGCTGGCTGTGTTCCAGCTGAACTCTTCACAGGCGATTTTATCACAAGCTCGTGTTTTCACAGGGAAAAGAATAACAAACACCAAAAAACCTCTACAAGCAAGCTAACCTGAAGCAGGATGTGACAAGTGTCACGTTATTGCCCTGTAACAGAGCAATTAGCCAGTGCCATGTAAATGGCACGGTTTGGCAAAGGCGGCTCTTTGCAGGAACAAATTCTGTGCTTAGGAAGTTCTTGTTATGGTGATGACACCAAAAACTGTGCTCACCTCCACCCATGTCCCCTCTGAGAGCTCACATCACTCTTCCTCCCAGATTGTGGTGACTCTCTCCCTCTTGAGCAATAGTACTTCAATCAGCATGGGACCTGGGTAATACTTCATCTGGGGTGAATTTAGCTGGGTAATTTAAATTAATTACTCTCCTTTGCACCTCCAAAAGGAGGGTGCAACATGGATCCACATGGATTTGTTCCCACTTCAGTAGTGCAAGTGGTGCCCCAGCAGCACCTACCAGCTGGTGTGGAAGGTACTTGAAACAATGCACACCTGCCAGGAGGGAAGGGATCATACACTCCCTGTTACCAGTCTGGGACCCAGGGGCCCCATCTTTTCCCAGTTCAGCTTCCTCCGGCTTTGTCAGGGGCAGTTGTAGCACACAACACAAGGCACAGATGATTTGGGAACAAAAGAAACAGAAGACACTGAAGTGTCCCCTGACACAAGTGCCGGACAGTCTCTTGTGACATGGCACACTGACTGCCAGGCAGCTGTCTCCTTGCTGACCTCTTCCCCTCTACAGCACTGGTAAGGGCTTCTATGTTTGTCCTCCTTCCATCTTCACCAAAAGTGACATTTTCCCCGTCTTCATTACCACTGAGGGGCAGAGATGGGTGACATCTTCCATAACTTCTCAGCCTGATTGGGGATTGAGAAGATCTGCTCCTTTTGCAGTGTTTAATGAGGAAATCGAGACAGCAGCAGTCATTTTCATGGTCCCTACTTTCTTTTGCCCTCCAAAAGATCTGTGCATGGTTTCAACACAAAAGTGTGGGAAACTAATCCTAAAAAATGTGAAGTTTTGTGAATGGGGAAGGAAACCAGAAAAATTTCCAAGGACCTTTGCACCAGCATTCACCTGGAAGCCAAGTATGAAACTCCTTCGTTCGGGGAGAACTCTGTTCTTTGGGTATTTTCACTGACAGCTCATCATCACACTTGGAAGGTGCTGATCTTTAGAGCAATGATATTTCATGAGATATGCTTTTAAATTACAAAAAGAGGGAGAAAAACTTAAAAAATGCAAGAAAATTCTTGCTGTTCCTTAACCTACTTGAAACCAGAAATGCCTTTACGCTAAGAGGTCAGGTATTGTTAAAAAGCCTACAAACAATTTCAAAAGGTATCTCAGCTCTAGTACATTTTCCTTTGTTTATCTTCCAGAATGATTGTGTTTTTATTTAAATCCCAGGCTTTAAATGCAAGTGTAAAAACCACCTGACCCCTAAGGGTCTGGAAGTTTTTTGAGTGAATCTGTAGTCATACCCACTGCTATCTCCTTTTTGTTAAATTAGTGTAGTTTTGCAGCCTATGAGAAGAAAACTTGGTTTTACCCTCCCCTTTTATGAGCATTTGAAACCATTAAAACCATTTTGTAAAATTTTGAGATGATCTTTCTAAAGCAAGACTTCAAACACAGACACAGACACACACACACAGATGCATGCACGCACACATTCCACTTTTATGACTTTGGAATAAAAATGCAAATGAATTTATTAGCTTAAGCATGGCACCAAATAGAAATTTATGCACATACATTTAAAAAACAGACCCCTTGAAAATAATGCAGTTGCAACCTATTAATTTTCTTTTTTGACAGTTTTTAAAATTCCCCTAAAAAAATGAAACAGCATGAATACTGTCAATATATCACAACAGCCACATTAGGTTTTGTGATATACATCATAATATAAAGAGCACTATTAGAGCACAACCTGGGAACCATTAAATCATTCTAAATCACTGTTACATTCCATTAGTGTCAATGGTGAAACCACATAATAGGCTTTATTACAAACTTCACCTTGGTAGGCCATTGTCTCTAATAACCACTTCTCTGTGATGTGGTATCATACCCAGAAATCCAGGGAGATAATAAAGGCTCCCTTATTTCTTTTTTATTGGATGGGTAAAGTTAAATTTAGCTGTAAGTAAAAAAAAAAAAAAAAAAACCACACCAACTTGAAGCTTTGTTCACTAACTGTGAGTTGCTGCTATTTGGACAAAAAAAAAAATTAGGTAGACTTGGGAGAACAGTTTGAAATAAATTTAAATCCTGGTAAATGCTTGAGACCAAGGTAAGATAGGCAGTCCTGCAATTACAATGTCATTTTTGAAATGCAGCTTAGTGCATTTATGCCCTTCTTTACACTTTTGTTCAGATACAAAGCATTGATTACAGAAACATTATAGGAATTAAATCTGTATTCTCATCTCTTCAACCCCTATATAAGCAGTATCCATAAGAAAATGAAGGAAAGGAGAAAAAGAAAGAAAAAAAGAAAGAGAAAAAGAAAAAGAAAAAGAAAAAGAAAAAGAAAAAGAAAAAGAAAAAGAAAAAGAAAAAGAAAAAGAAAAAGAAGAAGGAAGGAAGGAAGGTCTGTGCACTCTTATGTTTTCTTCCTTCCTGAATTTTTAGAAATGCTCTGGGGGAAAAAATAGTGCACATAATTAGGGATCCTTTTTCCCATCTAGCAGGGCTAAACCTGGCTCAACATAATACATATGATGACACAGAACAACTCAACAGACTGTAGTGTGGTCATCCAGGAGCAGCACAAAGAACCTCCCTGTTTTGTGGAGCTGGGGATACACAGTGTTACCTGGGTGTGAATCTGCAGGCAGTTGTGGAGGAATCCTGCCCCTTTGAAACACATTAAACTTTGGTTTTAACTGGAGAAAGGACTTCAACCTCAAGTTTTGAAACTTTTTTCACACAGGAGCCTTGTATTTCCTGTAAGAACATTGATGAATTTTGATAAGTTAATGTCTCTATCATCACAGCTTTTCACTTAGTCATCTTGCAAAAGCCGACTTGTGACTTCGGTTTGAACAACACTGCAATCCCCTGCCATCATTATTCAGTTATTGGAGTGTCTGAAAACATTTCTTATGGTGACGCCTAATGTATAGTGCCTGTCTTTATAATTCTTTCATGTGAGTTCACTACAAGAGTTGGAGTAACTGGGAGGTAGATGTGAAGAGACAGGTGAGTACACCAGCCTTGTACTGCAGTGGAGTTAATGAACTGTATCCTCTTGTCCACCTGACTGATTTCTAGGGCCTGATGGCCTTTTATCCTTAAATTTTCCTGTAGGGTCTGATTAGGGATGGATGTAAATAAGAACTAGTCCTAACATCATAAAAAGTGAAAGTCAAAGGTTTTTACAAGATCAAAATTCCTTTCTGATTGGATCAGTTGTTATCGGAAAGAAAATATACCCCCTCAAATAAGTAGCGTGCAATAAGATGAAGTAAAAAATAATCAGCAATATCCTCTGTTAACTCCATAAAATAAAACCATTTTTCTTTATTCCACCTATTCTAAAATTAAACAATTCCTCTGAGCAAATCCTCCTTTTTTTCATTCCTTTTCTTTCCTGCATCCTGGATTTTTCTACATCTCTGAAATGTTCCTGTTTTAAAACAATGACCCAGTTCCACATTCTCTGGTATGTCCCATATATTTGTGGCAATTTTGCACTTACCTTTTTTCCTTCTAAATGGCAATTTTATGTAGCAGCTCAAAGAGACTGTAAGTCTCTTGCATGTATTGGGAACAACAGTCAAGGTTTGTGTTGTCTTTCCTTACATTCATTCCTTTAAAACTTCAGCTCAGTACTTTCAACATTAATTTTAACTTCTACTGATCAGAATAATATCTTGCTATGCACAAAATACTGTTTTAGAAGTATGAATCTGGTTTCTTCATCTACACAGTATGAATTTACCGATCTCCCAGGCAACCTGTACTGTCAGATATAGAAATCCCGTATCTCCAGTATGTAAGATCTGAAGTTAGAATGTAAAACTCACTCTGAACTTGGAATATCCCCAAAGGTAGCCAGATCAGTCACTGGAAACAAAGGAAAAACTGTAGGAGGAAGGGGGACTATAAAAGGATAAAAAGGTATGTCAAGGGAGATAAAAATGACAATAATTCTGGGTGGCACATAAGGACTAATTACAGATTTACTAATAAACTATAGTGACTGGGCTTGCATTCATTTACTTCATTTAGGGTAACTTGAGACCAAGGTCATGTTCTTCAGCTGTGGATGTAGTCAGATGTGGTTCAAGAGGGACAGAAAGGTGGGGAGAGGAAGTGAAAGATGCCAGCAGATGAGAGAGCTGGGGAATACATTTAGACTTTTGGATACTTTATCGAAGTCTGAGCCTCCTTCATTGTTGCTAGTTTAGAGTTTGGCATGGCAGACACCAGCCCTGTTTTCAAGGTCAGATGTGCAAATCCTGCTCCTCTTACTCTTGTTTCTCATAACTTGGAAAATGTTAGTGGTTAGTTTCAGTGTCTAAAATAAGCCATAAGAAAGGGTTAACAAGACACAAGACACTCATGTGAGCAATAATGAATAAAAATAAAAAAATATGGGAAACAGAATTTTGCCTAACAGACTCTGTAGGGGCTTAGAAGAGGGAAAGAATGAACCTTGTTTAAATTTGGCCACATTTGAATAAAGCATTTGTCTAAAATATAGCCCATGACCTTGTTTTCTATTTCCAGTGTATATTGTAACTTTTTTTTATATGCTGTAGTTTACAATGTCACTGATGTTCATGAAGATCTGGGCAATTTCTGATGCCATTTAAACAAGATAGTCTGTAAAAGCTTTTGCTCCTCCTTGAGCTTCTCAATCTTTTATTCCAGCTTTTCTTTCTGTCTTTTTTTTTTTTTTTTTTTTTTTTTTTTTTTTTTTTTTTTTTTTTGAGGGGGGTGGAAACTAATACATCTAAGTAGTTAAGTATTTAGAAAGTCTAATTCTGGGATGTATACAACATATGAAGCTGATATGGGGGTGATAGTGGCAGTATGCTTAGCGTTGGCTTTAATATTCCTGTGATGTTACCTTGGGATCTGAGGCAACTTTCCCCTCTTGAGATGTGTCAAAATATATCATGTATTAGTATCAAACATAAAATAAATTCATTGCTAATTTTAAGAAAAAGCTGACTCAATATTTTAGATGATTAACAGGGAACAGCAGCTATACCTTGTTACCATGTATGACATCCAACTTAAACACCATATCTAAACAAGAAGCCAAATAACATGAAGTGTTTTAATTTTCTACATTCTTCTACTTTTTTTTTCCCCTTATGCTGTGATACAAAATGGTCCTTCAGATGGTTTCTTTCATTAGTGGCACTAAATGGTGGAGTGATGGACAGATTTGCCCTCTCTAGGTTAGCTCATAACCCACTTCCTTTGCCCTTCCTTCCCTCTTCTCCAAAACGTTGCCACTGATATGTGTGTACGACACCAAAATATTCGTCCCCACTCAGTATATGCAGAGGTGGCAAGGAATGACGATAAAATACCTGCAAGTTATGAGTGCTTCCAGAGAGCACTCTGCAGATGCTGAGTATCTCATGTTATTGCATCTACTGACAAAATACTAATCCTCTGACTGAGAAAAATAAACATTTATTAGTAGTATCTTTTATTTATCTGCAATTTGTGATGCAAAAAATAAAGACTCTGGTTGAAATAGAATCACTCTGTTCTCATAATTTCTATTTTTTTTCTGCTCACTTACTGTGTTGCTCAGAGAACAGCCTGCAGTCTGTGGACAAGTCTTTAATATAAGTTAAAATAATTCTCAAATGTCATTTGAGTCAGCAAAATAGGCTGGACTAAAATGGATCCAGGACTGAAGGAGCACACAATAAAACTATTTGTACCCTTTTTCTGGCAAACCATTGAGCCACCAGGGCTGAGGATCCTTGCTCCTGCTCCTTATTTGCAGTTGCTAAAAAAACCCCATCATCTGCTATCTGTTCTCTACCGGGCATGCTGGCCTGGCAGACTAAAAGGAATTTAAAAAAAAGAAAATGTCTCTTCAGAAATTAGTTCATGATACTATGTCCATACAATGCAGCCCAGGAAAAGAAGCAGTAAGATATTAATGATGGATCTTTTTACAGAAATATTTGAGAGCTTGGTGTATTATAAAATATATGCAAGCATTTGGTGCTTCATGGCTTATAATGCCCTGAAGCAAATTGTAAGCCATCAGCATCTGGGAAGATCAGAACTTTCCATTTGGGTTTTGATTAATCAAATATATAATGAAATCTTTGCTATGCCTTATTTTTCAGAAAGTCTATTTTTGATATTAATATGTCTCTGCAGATTAAATACAGATTAGATACAGATCAGTTGTTTCATGAAAATAATTTTCTTATCTTTTTTGTCTTGTACAAAATATTATTTTTTTAAAAATAAAAACCATCAGATAAATATTTAAACACAAATTTTCTTCATGTGGGTGTCTCTTCCATGCTATTTCACTTATAAGTCTTTTTACAAATGGAGCACTTTAAAATGTAGGACCTCTAATATTCTCTAACTTCTGAAACAATCACTAGAGGCCTGTAGACTGCTTCCTAGGAAGAGACAGCCAGTTGTATTTCATTCAGCATCTTTATGGCTGTGTGTCAGAAGCCTGAGTGTTAAACCACGAGTCTCATGCATTAACCCAGTCATATAACCTTGAGCTATCCAGACTTGCAGATAACAACAGTACCTCTAACATGTATATCAGTCAGGGTGTGAGCTTTTTATCAGGTACAATTAATGTTTAAAAGTACCTGCATTGAGCAGACAAGTATGCCTATTATGATTCAAAAGCATCTAGAGTAAATTTTCCAGTGTTAGAATAGTAATGTCAGTTATTCTACCAGTGTATTAAGGGTCTGTTGGTAATTATATCATAATCCTCTTTCAGCCCTTCGGAAAGGGCTGATGAACTTTTTTCTTATTTCTCTAAACTGGAGAAAATGGATGTTTCAATGTTATAAATGTGCATATCAAAAAGGACTACCAAAAAGAGTGGTCTCAATTACATTTCTGGTCTCTTGCTGTTCAATAGGGCTCAATAACTTATTTGTTTCAAACTGAAACATTTACGCACAAATGACAGTTTAGATAAAAATGGACATTCAAGATTTATGTTTTTAGTTGAAGAAGGGCACAGCTTTCTGATTCAGAAGCAAATTCACACTCCTATAAAAGTACAATCCTTTCCAAGCAAAATGGTAAAGCTTCTTACCACAGAGAGCAGAGGTCCAATCCTGTGAGCTGCTGAGCAGCCTGTGCTCTGCTGAAGCTGGCTAGCAGGGACTCAGCACCTTTCAGGATCAAGTCCATAATGCATAAGCACACCAGCTACTCTAATACCAGTGACCTTAAGCGTTTTGGTCCATGGTGTCAATGATCCATGAACTAAGACAGATTTACGGTACGCAAGTGACAGTAGTGGTTTAAGAAGAATAAGTAAAGAAGTTGTGTCAGCCTTCACTTTGACTCTCCTTGCTCACAATGCATACTTTAAGCCTGGGTTTACCTATGTGCCTCATGTTCTGTTTTTTTCCATGGAGAACTCTTCTGTTTATTTGTAAAACTTCTTCACACCAAGTAATAAATTTTGCTGAGTAAACAATCAGTTCTTTGGTAACCAGAATAATTATACTGACAGGTTTACAAAATCACTACTACGCTCCCTGCTGTGTGAATATTCATAAGAGGTACATTAGGACATACATGTGGCCTGAGGCTTCTGGATCAGCTGTGTACGATGTCCCATATCTGTGCATGCAGAGACCAGCGACCCAGGGAGAGCAGTTGGATGCCCCTGATCCTGGTCTGCAAGCCTGGCAATGTGGCCCAGAAAGCGCTAGACAAACTACTCTCTTCTTGTGCTACATTCTTGGTTTAGATGTCCTTCATCTTAAAAGCTACTTTATTTTATTTGATTTTAACCTTTTTTTTTTTTCCAATTCTGCCCAGCAGTCATTTTCATTGTCTTTTTGTGAGCAGAGAGCTTCTTAAGCAAATGGATTTTTTTTTCTTTTTGAGTCCATTTGATCCCATGGGAGTGTTCAAGAGGGCTTTCACACCTGGAGCTGTCTGGTCACCTCTATGCAAAGCTTGAATTCAGCAGCATTTCTCTGTTGGCACTTCCTGCTCTCTGGGCTCACTCCTAGTGACTGTGGAGAGCCCAGATGGGGGTTTGGGAGGGGGAGCATCTCAATGCAAAAGATATTTGGCCTCCTCCATACTCCATTCCCCTTAGCACCAGCCTGCTTTTTCTCTCCCCTACACATAAATACTTCACATGCATGCACACACACATGCAGTGTCATATAATTGAGTGGATAGTCTGGAGGTAAGTGACTGGTCTTAGAGCATTTTTTAATATATTGTTGATGGTTTCCAGTGTACACATTGTAAACCTGTGCTTATGCAGGCAACAAATGTACAAATGCATATTCCTTTTCTGTGCTCTGAAACAAAAGCAGATAATTTTGGGACAGAGTTGGCAGGCAGATAAACAGTCACAGTTTAAAAATACATAGGATGATGAATAGAGTTTCAGAAATGAACCATAGTTTATCTTGTTAATTCTTACTGTGTCTGAGTAGCGATGAAAGAAACAGTGCCAGAACTCAAGGATATGATGAATAAGAAAGAGCAAAATGACAACCAAAGGCCCTGGTGACCAGAAAACAAGCTACAGTTTGTCCCCCAGAGAGAGGCAGTGATGGGTTGAACTTGCCATTAGAGGGAAGATTAAGTGTCCTTGGTTCCTCAGTTAGTTAATTATACACTCAAATCTTCCCAGTATATCACATAAGCCAGGCATTTTGCTTTTGAATATCTGTATACTGACTACTTGGATTGCTTATTGGTTATTTCTCTTGACAACTCAAACCTGAACATTAAATCCCATTGGCAACAACTATCTGTCAAGAGCAAAAAAAAATAAGATTTGTGTATTTAGTTTTCATTATAGAAGTGCTTGTAGTTGAAAAAATATGTACCTGTCAAGTTTTCGACATCTCGCTGGGGATGCAAGCAATGCTGTTGTGATTTCAAAACCTGGCTGACAAATTCACGTTCCAGTAGTAAAGACAAATCAAGGGGTTTTTTTTCTCTTTTTTTTTCTTTTTTTTTTTTCTCTTTTTGCTTTTTTCACCACTTTGACAGTCATACATAACAATTTGAGACCTAAGTGGCACTTTGATGCACTATTCCATTATTAAGTGGTATAGTCACTATAGAATAGATGACGGGCCTGTACTCAAGGCATTGTGAATTAAACAGCTTTCAACAATAGGGGAAATTGAATGGCCTAAAGAATTCTGAAACATAAAAAAATAATGATTAAAAATGTGTTTCAGAATCAGCAAGGCATATAATTTAAAATAATGTCAGGTACTGAAATTCAAACTAAAGAAAACAAAGTATGTTTTAGAAGAATCTTTAAAGTTCAGAGGAAACATTAAATAATTAGCAAACATCACTAAACCCACAATTACGAATTTTAAAAATGGCTCCTTGATGAATCTTAGAACATTAATGTCACATAAAAAATCCTACCTAAAAATTAAAATGTGAATGCATAAAGCCTTTTCTCCTCTGACTATACTTTGATAGTATATTAATTGACTAGTTTTCTACTGGCATTTCCTTGTGTCTAAAGGTAGAGTTTTCAACTAAAGAAACATTGACTTAAAGTACTTAAATTAATTCTTTTGTCAATAACTATACAGTTAATCAATACACCTGGAATTAAACAACAGTTTTTGGCCAGAAGGCATGCTAATCCCTGGTCTCTTTCTATTGCAATTCATTAATCATTCAGCCCTTCCCAATTAAAGATTTCCCTGTCTGAATTGGAAAGTTTGAGACACCAAACATCCCACCGTGGCAAATAGAATAAAGGAAATAAAAAAAATGTTTCCAAAAATTACTTTTTTACTGGGAAAATAAAAATTTAAAAGCTGTGTTGATAACAATTCATGCTATATTTTTAGTTAATAAAATGTAAGTAGATATTTTTTCCTATTAAGATAAGAACCGAAAATGTAATACTTGTTATACCCCAGAGCATAATTGGTCATACATTATCTTTTGTTTTCAAGATTATTAAAGGCTAAAAAATTACTTTTCAAACATTGATCCAGTGAGATTACTGTGGAAAGAAAGATACCAAGCAATGAAAATTCTATTAATCCACAAAGTTCCTAAAATATTTGCTACAATACTTATCTTTCTGCAGTCCTGAAAACTATATCAAACTGATCTGTATCTCTGAATAGGATGTGGATTACAATTTCAGTGCTTAGTACTCCGAATCTCTTTTTTTTTTCTTATTCTGCATTAGAAAGAAAAAATTGAATTATTCCTTTATCCTTTTCAACTGATAATCCTACAAAGCATGTAAAGCCACATTAGAAATGTAGTGTACTTTACAAGATGGCATAGGGTATGACGCATATCTGCAAACAAAGGATCCCCAAACCAAAGAAAAAACCCAAACTTCCCAGTTTGGGTGTGATATCTTAAAAGATAAAGGTGATTTGAGTGAGTTACTGAAAAATATTTCATCAATATCCTACTTTTACATTCTGAGGCACTAAGGGAGAAAAAAAGAAGTGTAATTATGAGAAATAAAATAAGGATTTTCTTAGTTACAATTCCTGGCCTTTCACTGATTGTAGTAAATTATAAATTATGCAGTCAATGTAGGCCAACAAAAGAAGACATCTTCAAATCTCAGTCAAAGGTAATTACTTAAGTCGGCTGAATGTTCCCTTTTCATAGAGTGTGATCTCTCTTTGACAGCTCACACTGACAGATGACCTTCTCAGCGACGTTCTTATCCTTCGGATCATGAGCAGTGTGCCTCTCTCCCTGAATATCTCTATATATTTGTGACACTAAGCTTTCAAATACAGCTATTGACAAATCAGAACATCAGTCTAAGTGCTGGTCTTCCTATCACTCACAATAAAGTAGCTATCACTTGTGGTGTTGTAGAGCAAGCACATCTCTGAAAAATGAGTTCTCACCAAGTGCTAATTTGACACAGCTCGCTTGCCTTCCCATAATTGCTCTGTCATTGTCAGTTGGCAGTTCGGGCTCATTCCTGGAAGCTGTGCCGTACAATTGGATACAATTACTCCCATTTACCACCACTATTATGCCACTGATGTTGCCCAGTTCGCATATTGACATGCCTCATTAAACCTGGATGCAGGCCATTAATGAACATTGTTAGCATTTCTCTTAAACTTTTTGCCTCTAATAAACAGTCAGTGTTCCATGAAGGAGCACTGCCATCCTTGTGATATGATATTTATTATCTTATGGGGGAAGGGGACTCTGCAAATGGAAACTATCCAGATGCTGTGAGAGAGATGTATGGTTAGATCAGTGGAGAATAGCCCTGATCAGGAGGACCTTTTCCATCAGGGGCATCCTGCCATTAACCAAATGACCTCCCCTATCCAAGAGAAGACAGGAAGGATAAACACGATAACCTCGGGGCGGCCCAGTTGCTGCAGGTTTCTCAAGGTTGCCCCGGCTCCTGTGGCTCCCCTCAGACCCCTCCTTCCCCCAGGTGGTGCTGCGGGATGCGGCAAAGAGCATTTTGCCCTGGGTCCTCAATCCATTATGTCCAGCTACTCCGATGCGCATTTTTATTCAGAGATAATTATGTGTTGATCAGAGAAGTCAGCGGCTGTCACCCATATGGCAGGCACACCTGCAGTGTGACATAGGTGGTAACGATGGCATGCACTTGAGCTGTCATGACAGGGACAGGGACTTTATTATGTATATGTCACCATTTCTCTTAGGAAAATTATCCTTTTCTGCACAATGACAATAATGAATCTTACAACACTTTCATAAACCCTGTTTCCAGGCCCTTTCCTTGACCTTCATTAAAACTCTGCCTAGCAAATTCACTGCTCTATGAACAAAATGCAAACTTTCCCAGCACATGCAACAGAGCTTTTGGAGCTTCTTTTTAACCACTTTTCACAAAGTGACTGCTTGGACAGTCAGTGGCCCTGCAGAGCAGATCCTACTCCTTCAACAGGGCAATGACAATAAATAGAAAGTCTAGGATGAGGGCTAACTAGCTTTTAAGTGCTAGAAATCTGTCTGGGTCTTAGAGAGTCTTGAACTTAAACCAAGTTTGTAAGAGAAATTTTTTATCTGTGAGCGATATAAAGAGCCCTTCTGTCCAACACACCAGAATATTTTCAGTTGGAAGGGCCCTACCATGATCATCTCATCCAACTGCCTAGCCACTTCAGGGATGACAAAAAGTAAAAGCATATTACAAAGTGCATTTCCTAAATGCCTCTTAAATACTGATGGGCTTTGGACATCCACCACCTCTCTAGGAAGCCTGTTCCAGTGTAATATAATATAGAATTCTACTATCCCAGAATTACTCTCCCTCTCTTCTTGGCTTTCTTTTCTTCATTCTTCACATATTTCCTTCTGTTGTTTGGTTCATGGCACAACAGAAAGCCTCTGTGGAACTGAAACCCAAGAAGAACACACAGACAGGCATTTTGTATCCAGGGAGAAGGAAGAAAAGAGAAAGAGAGGCAAGATTTTGCTATTTATCTCAGGCATCTGCAGAAGTTGTATCTAAGTATCAAAAGGAAAAACCGAAAAACTCCCATAATAAGGTCTATTATTTAGGTGGATTCTTTTTTACTGCGGACCATTCTAATTACAGTGTTCTCAGTTAAAAATTAAAGATTGAGGCAACAGAAAAAAATGTAAAGAAAATTGATGTAGTCAGTGTCTTTTTTACTTTCTTATTTTAAACTTTAACTTTCTTATTTTAAAAGCTTAGAAAGTTTGAATATACAGTTTCAGTTGACATTCTTCAACTTTGGGTTATCTTTCATACAGATACTCATATGAGAGTACAAGTGTGTAATATGCCTGCTTGCTGTGGTTGTGCTTAACATATTTCTCCCATTTTGATATATACGGATCTACTTCCTACAAAATTCTTTCAACAGCAATAGAGTATTTCAGATTAGAAGTAATTTCTTACATGCGAATGCTGTCTATCTGTCTAGAGAGAATTAAGGGACCAGGGAACTTAGCTTGAAATTTACATTTTAGCTTTAAATGACTTCAGCAAAAGTTGTTAGCAGAAAAAAGTGTAAAATTCAGGACAGTTGCAAACTTGTGAACTTTCTTAGTCTGTTTTAAATGTAAATATTATAATGTTGAACGTGCTTGTGGGACATGTATATGAATTCTGGAATAACAAGCCCTTTGGTTCCACTATGGTCTAAATAACCATGTAGAATGCAGAAGTGTATCAAAAGTATCTGAAAACTTTAACTGAATAACCCAATTTTTATAGTAGCTTACTATTTTGTTCACATTGATTTGAATAATTTTCTCCATAATGACCTCAAATTACTTTGACAAATATTAAGGCTAGGATATGAATTTAAAGTTCTCAGCTGTATTTCTAAGCAGTTATAATTTATTTAATCAGTTCACCACCAAAATTACAAATAATAATATCATGGTAATGCATTTAAAAATGGAAACATACAATACCTCAGCAACCACTGAAGTCCTTAAACTTCCTGTTGGTATCCTGGTCAGTATCTGAAGAGGCTACAGAAATATTGTACTTCACTGGAGACAAACAAGTGAGTATAACAGGCAAAAGAAAATTCACTAAAATGTAGGTCATCCAAGAATAATTACCAGAGCTGAAACTGCTCAGTATACAAAAGTTAACTGTTTTGAGAAACAAAAAAGGACTTGTTAAACAAGAGTGGTCAAATCTCCATTTATACCCAGAAACAGCATCACAAATAGCCTAGTGGTATCTACCTGTGCCATATTGCTCAACATATATGCATCACTGTCAAATGAGTATATAGAAGATTTTCAGATCAGGTTAGGGTGATATACAAAGCTTCTTGAATACGTTAAATATCTTATGGATGCAATATTAAAAATGGGCAATGAAGCAATAAATAAACAAAACTTTTTTTGTCATTTTTTTGAGGTGGGAGTAGAATATTTGCTATCTGGAAGGTAGAGGTTTTGCCCTGTATTGATACAATTCTGCCTTTTCTGAATCTGCTCACTGTTCTTCAGTCTTCATGAGAGGAAAAACTCCACAATTATCTGTCATGGAATAGAATGTCACACTGGAATCAGAGAATACCATGTTGGAAGGAGATCTCAAGGCAAAACCTATAGTGAGATAAGGCTGAAAGATAAAAAAAAATAAATACTGTATTTTTCTTCTCTTCCTATCTGAGTAGGAGTGTATGATATGACAAGAGCCGCATGACTCACAGGGTTATATCCTGCATGTAGAAGAGGATGACACAACAAGTAATGCAAGAGTACCTCTACTTTCACTGTGAGCCACACAGCATATACCTCCTGAGCCCATATGCACTGAGCAAAAAAATATCCAAATACCTCAAAACTTCAGAGTGTAAAATGAAAGGAGTAAAAGCCATCAAAGAAACCATTATTGCCTTTGATTCCTGAAATGGTAAGTAATTTCTTGAGGTTCTACACAGTAAATCCAAATAAGAAACTGCTGGATATACGTCTTGATGTGAATGATGTTCTTTGACAGTAGCAGAATAACTTTGTCTAAATAGCTGATGAAGTTTTATATTTATCAACTTCCATGTATCCATTCATTAAGTTGCAGAGAACTAAACTGATGGCAAAAGTAAGAGTAAACAAGCCAAGGCTTTTTTTTAAACTATTGTCTCACATTAGTTGTGTTTTTTATTTTTTAAAGTTCCTCTGGCATCAGCAGCAGCTCCAAACAGTCTAACATTACAGAGTAAGGTGAGTAAAAGAGAGGTTAAAAAGGCTTACTGGAAATACAGTCTATAAATTAGTAGCGATTGATCTAACAGGAAGTAAAGAAATAAATTATTAAAAAAAAAACCCCCATGCTTTAACTGTGTTTTCTGGTGTCGGAGAGAGCAGACTAACATAGGGTGTCGGAGAGAGCGGACTAACATAGGCTATTAGATACTTCTGACACAAATCAACATTAGAAATGAAAAACCATCAGTAACTACATGTATCTTCATCCAGATTCTTTCTGTTGTTTATTCTGCCCAGGTAGTCTCTTGATTCTTTTCCAGAAAAAGTCTGTTCAGGGACAGCAATTCAAGTCCCCCAACTAGTATGTTGCACACTTCATTAGGAACTTCTGAATCAGACAAGAGGAAGACCTGGGGGAAAACACATCGGCCAATTACCACAGGAAATGGAAAAGAACTGCTCTTAGAAGCATCCTTGAGAAATAAATGCAGGGAGAGCCACAGTCCTGCTCTTTGAAAACTGCTATAACATGACAGTGGATACTGACACTAATTAAAAGAGTTTCAATTTCTAATGCAACAGCTGCTATGAGCTGCTGTAGGGTGGATTATCAGCACGGTTTTGTAACAGCGCAAGCTTATGATGAGGGGGAACGAATCACAGAGTTCTGTGAATTTGTGTAATTATAGCTATACATATTCTGGGTTTGCTTCTTCTACTCCTCCCAATCCAGCACAAATGTATTCCTAAAAGAAGAAAGTTTACCAGAACAAGCTGCACAGCATGCACTCACTTCATTTGGAAAACCAAATATGACAAACCTAGCTCTCATTTTAGTTGTCCTCAAGGTGGTTGAATGTTATGGTGATGACCCCAGTGTAATCTTTAGGCTAGGCTAGGCTACGCTAGGCTAGGAATTTTGTACACAAGGATTTAGTAAAGCCCAGTGGAAACCATTCTGAAGAGACTATATTGGAATGAAGATAATGGGGTGAGGGAGAAACTGGCTGAAGGAAAGGTTTATAGCAGATGTGCAGAGAGCTTCTACATGGAAAGATAGACTGCATTTGCACTGTAAGGGGGAGATTTTAGGTTATTGGTCTATAAATATGTACAAAGAAATGAGATGGGCTGAGGGTGGACTCAGATGGCCTGGACTGGCAGCTTTTGGGAAGGGATGGCTCAGAAAAGTTAGCTGTTTTTTGGCAGAAAGAATGAATATGTGAAGAAAAGAAAATGTCTGCAAGAAAGCAGTTGTAGACTGAGTGATAGAAACTTGTGAGTGAGAATGTATATAATTTGAACAGGAAGAGAGGGAAGATGAAGAAACAGGAAAAGATAAAAACATAAATGAAGATCAGAGGAAGTAAAAATAAAAGTTTTGATCCACCCTTCTTGTTACTTTAAAGCCAATTATCATTCTCCATTATGCAAGGGAAAAAACTGATGGGTCATGACCATTTTCTTTTTTCTCATCATCATCCCTCTCTGGAATTTACCTTTATTCCCAAAATATTATTGAAATGAAAATGAACATACTATAAAAATTGAAATAGATAAATTGCCAAGTGTTGTTCCAGATTTTGGCTTTGAAATCTAGGTAGATTTCATGAGAACGGTGGATGACATGTTAGAGAATGTTTGCGAACCTATCATTTAGGTGAGGCACCATCTGCCAGGCTTCACACACAGCATTGACCTCATGGGTCACCCCCTCATGCTGGGTTGTTCTGCAATGAATAACTGCAACTACCACCAATACCTATTTAAAATACCCAACCTAAAGAAATGGACTCATGCATTTTTTTTCCAAGCAAAAATATTTTTTGCTAAAGGTAGCAGTAATACTGCATTATTTATTATGTTTGTGCTATCATACTTGATGACACACTAACCTTTGGATATGTTACAAATTAAATGAACTCTGCTGAAGAAAAAATAAAACAGCAAATGAAGACTCTTGGAGCCTGATGCCATGAGATGTTTGTCAGCAGAGTCTAAGTCAACGGTTTCCTAGTTAACTTTCAGAAGCATAGTGTCCTTCTAGGTGTATGTACCCTGCTGATCTTAAACAGAGCCCCTATTCATGTCCAAAATTTCTGCACAGGGCAGGGAAGTTTCTGTTGGTTTTTTTTTTTCTGAAATCCAATCCTGTATTTGGATTTCAATACAAGAATGCTGCTATCTGATAATACATATAATAGAAGTTCTTTGTTTCTGCAGAGACTGCAGCTCAGAAGGGCTCTGTTACTGATATGCTCAGTGTCATTTTTTAGAGACCTAAAAAGTACCTTGACTAGTCTTTAATGGCTTCTGTATTTACATTTCCCTGCAAATTCATTTAGTTGGCAGTTTTAGACATTTGTGCCTGATATTGCATAATTTTTGTTTTTCTGACATAAACTACCTGCCTCAAATTTGTGAAACAAGTACTCATTATCTGAGTCACTCGAATGAAACATTTACTTTATGACATTAGCCCACTAGATTGCTGTACTCAGAGACAGTAAATAATGAAGGATGGCCATTTGGGTTTTTCACCAGTCTAACAGTCCAAAATGCTTTTCAGCTGTCAGAGACCTATGCTAATTCTCCATGGACTAAATTATACATCTTATACAAGGGCTAAGCTGACAAAACTTAAGCCTATAGATAAAAAAGTTATTCTTGCAAATGACCCAATGACAGAATGAAGACATAGCCTCCAGTATTTGCATGGATGGCAGACATCATGGATAAGACTCTCCTTCAGCTGAGTGATTAGACTCCCAAAGCACTGTTATCTACAACCTGTTTTAATGGCAATTTAAGAATTCCTTTGATTTTTCCAGCTTCCTGCTGCCCCTCCAGAAACCCATACGACTCCTGTCAGACTTGTTCCACACCTGCTACCTCCACATGGGTGTTTCAGATGCCCTGTAACACCTATCCATAGTTTCTCTAGAGCTAAACTAATGACCTAAACACCCTAAACACACCATTCATGATCAGAGAAAAGAAACAGGTACTATTATGCTTTTATCCATTGTCCTATTACATCCACCTAATGTAGGACAGCAGAACAGCACTCTGAGAGAACTTTAACTTCCACTGTTTTCATTGAGAATGATTTGGTTGACCTGTTCTGGTCACAGCAACATCTGGACAGGTGAGTCCCACAGCCTATTTCTAATGCTCTCCTAAAAGGTATTACCATTACTGAGAATACCTACACGATAACCAACACTCTTGTCTGTTATGTCATGACCCCTTTCAGGTTTCAAAAAGAGTGGTGGAAATACTGATCTCAGGCTGAAACTCTGTGCTGTTATAATCAATGCACTTTGAAAAATTTTAACTTGATAAATATCCAAGCACTTCTCTGACACAGAATACTATATGTATTATTTTTATTTTTGTGCTAATCACTAATGAGTGCAAGGGGATATACTGCATTCCATTAATTTTTGCAGACTTTTTTTTTGCATTGATCTGTTTGCAGGAAAGAAAAAATTCCTTCTTGTCTAGCCTACCAAGTGCTACTAATATATTTTTATAACAATAACCTTACTGTACATGAGTGTTTCATACTTCTCCACTCATAAGAGGGCAGTGACCAGCACCCTGATTTGACAAACCAGATAACTGGGATATCACAAAAAGACTCAGGGTTTGGAGCAGCTCCTACATTTTTTTTTATGATAGACTGAAATGTAAACCACTTTATACTACATTTCAAAAATATCTGCCAGTTATATGTGTTTGACTAAGCTGTCTTCAAGTACTGTTTCAGACTTAGATCAACATTCCTCTTTTGGGGCAGAAATTTCAGCACCTCATTGCTATCTTCTGAGCAGCTGCAAACCACAGAACAAATGCACATTGTTTCCTCCTCTAGACAGACATCTGCCTGATGGATAATAGCTCATGTCTGCTACTTCTCAGTCTGGTGGCCAAAATCTATGCCATGAGTTGGAAGATGTTATCTTCATAATCCAGTGAAAAGTTAAACAGAAGAAATAAATGTACTCACAATTAGACTATATTAAAAATTGTGCATATAAAGAGCTACAACAGAATTTCCTGGTAGCGCTGGTTCTGATATCTTACTGATTTTAAATGTTTGATTTTAATGTCATTTTAATCTTGATTTTGTAATTACATATGTGTGGATGTGAAGCTCCCACCCAAAACGCTTTTTTGCCTGCAAAAGTTACCAGTTACTTCTGCCCTGAATATTTCTGATCTATGTCTGTACTTACTGCACGTATTTGCTCAACATTTTGTTAACTGTTAAGTTGTTCAGATTAAGATTTGTATTTCTTTCTGTGTCATAGCACTCACACATCTAAACTGTAAAACATCAGAAGTTCTCCAATATAAGCAATATATAAGCAATATGAATGAAAATAGTTATTTTCATTCATTAAGTTTCATGGCAATGAGTTTGATTTTCCAAAAGAATATGAACATTATCAACAACAGATGGCTTGCTCTCATTAGGCTTTAATTCTGTTCTATTTTTTTTTCAAGTCCAAAATTTATTATGACACTGCTAGTGTGAAGTACTGTGTCTCAGGATGAGAGTTGTATTATTTTAATAATATTCATAAGTACTTATTATGCAATCAATGTAGACCAAATAGTTTTTGAATAAAGAATTTTCTCTTTGTGCAACAGTTAGAAAAATAAAGATTGTTGTTGTAGGTGGAGACTTGGGATGTTCCTATAATGTAAGTATAGAATACTATTATTGATGGTGTTGTCACATTGAAATTTAAAGAAAGACACCTTTCTTCTCCATAAATTGTTCCAATTAAAAACATAATGAGCATATATTTTACAAATACTCTGTTAGACCAAAAGATTTTCAGATTTCTCAGTGCCAGATACAGAGAACTTCATGCCAGAGAGATTTTTAAGTTGGAATCTTACAAAGAGTGACAAGTTAACACCTTTTTAATGATGAATTAATGGGCAGTAAAAGCATTGCAATTCTAATACGTACAGAACCTTGTTTTTAAAGATTCAGTGAGAGTGGTTCTGTGAACTTTGTCGTACCAGTAAAGGTTGGGTTCAGTGCAGGCAACATCCAATCAGTCTTTCAAGGTTAACTACACATGCCAAGCTGGGAAATGAGACAATTACTAACAAATTTTATGAGTATATTCCGTGAAATGTAAAAGACAGTAAGAAGTCTAAATTAAAAGTATGCCTGAGGAAAGTACCTAAAAAATAAAAAAGAATTAGGAAATTTGGGTTGATTTTTTGGTTTTTTTTTTTTCTTCTTCCTTAAGTTGTCATTCTGAACTAGGCACTGAAAATATTGGTGGAACTAAAAAAGGTATATGGGAGACACCACATAGTATTGGAGGGAAAAACCCACAATGGAGAGGGCAGGAGTGCTAAGGAAGGATGACATCAGTCATCACCTGGGCAACATTGACACAGTGAATGTGAATGATTAATTACACTGTAATCAACTTTTAATTAACTTTACCCTGCTTTCCTTATTTTAGAAAGTTAAATAAACTTCATTTTATGGTATTCGCTAAACCAATGAGCAGACTCTAGAATTCTGCTCTAATTAAAGTCAGCAATATGACGAAACTGTGCAAAACGCAAATGTTTCTTTGTAACTGAAGTAGTTTCTTGTATTTTGTTACACTTTTATATTTTTTAACTACTTCCCATTAGTGGCAGTACATTGAAGTCTCAAAAAATATTTTATCATAATCTTGCATATTTCAGGAAAAACAGCAAAGGTATTTTTTATAAATGATTTCCCAAAATTACAAGCTCCATTTCTCCCCCATGTAACTGGAAACACACTCAAAGAAATAATAATAGCCAGAGCAGGAAGCTGAAAAGAGCAGATCTAAAGTCGCTGTTCAAAAGGTTTGCATAGGGAGTAGAAATATCTAATATTGGAAAAATATGTTTCTGTGTGTTTGTGGGCTGATTCTCAGTTAATGCATTTCACACAGTGGATCCTCTAAGATCTTTCAAAACTGTGTTTATGTGTGTGGCAGGAAAATGTTAGATTCTAAAATTTATATCTTGTCATTTCAGAGTAAGCAGAATTTCGCCATTGGCTTCAACTCAAGGTGAGCAGTGATACAAGCTATTGAAACATGATTTTTTTCCACTTGAAAAAAAAATCTCCTTTATTAGAAATCAAATTTCTTTAACAAAATATATTCCATTTTGAAAATGAATAACTGAATAACTGCATACAGGATGTAGTTCCCAAAGAGAAATTGAGACCAGCCTCTAGCCTACGATCAAGATTAGCACTCTGCTTTGGCTTTCCTGAAAGAGCTCCCTATCTCCAAACTTGTGAGTGTATTTGAAAACTCTCTCTATTTCTGGGGCTTTATTTTTCTGTCTAAAAATCTCAAATAAGTGCAAATAAAAATAGATTCTTAGACAAGAGAATTCTTATTTTCAAGCCAGCCGTTCCATCTACATTTCTACAGACAATCAAATATTACTCTACCCGACTTTTTGATAAGTAAAGGTCAGGCTGTCCAGTTGTGCCTGTGAAAGGGGAAAGCTCTGCTATATGTTTTGTAACCGACAACTGGAGAAAGTCCTTTTCTTTTCTCTACTGATTTTCCTAGTCCACCAGTGTGCAGGAGCAGCAACTTGTTGCTCCAGTTATCTACAACAAATCAGCACTGCTGTATGTCTGGATTCCTCCTCTGTTCATCGTATCTGCCTGCTATACTGGTCCCCTTTTCAGGCATAATTATAATCAAGTCATATAGCCTGTTTCATGTGCCTGGGAAAAGTAGATAATCTTCTGATCTCATATCCAACTAAGGCAGAGGTAGAAGAAGTTTAAGGGAGGAAGAGAATATTGAAAAGTGTGGAAGTCAAATCAGTCAAGTCAGAGTACTTCAGAGGGAAAAAACATCACATTTGAAATAGGCAATTGGAACAGCAGGAACACATACTTATTTCTGTAGAGTATGAGCTGACCCATAGCAGAAGAGGTTGTTCAGGCAGAAGGTGGAACACAGATATAGGGGAGAGAAAGAGAAATTCTTGCTGATGTCAAAGTCCTTGGTTTTCATTTCACTGGCAAGTAAAAAGATGATATGTGGGGGAAAAAAAGGACAAATTTTTAATGACTTGCTGCTTATTTTTTCAATGTATTCACTTACTATCAGCCAATTGAGGAAGGGAAAACTCACACAATTCAACAAGTGAAATATAAAAGTTCAACGTGACACCCATTCAATTATGACTTTTTCAATAACATAAAATAACAAACGCACTTAGGTAACATGTTGGTTTTTTAAAAATAAAAACATTAGTGAAAACTGTTATCCCTTTCTACATAGTTACCTGTATATTCCTTTGTCTCCCTAGGGATGTCAATTGAATTTCAATTTATCAGCTCTGCATTTCTTTTTGTACTACTCTGATGTATAGATTAACCTGTCAGACTTAAACCCCAAGGCTTTGACCTCTACTCTCTGTTAGGGACTGCAGGATTTTCTTCTGCAATAGCATCTACACAAAACCTGCGGTGGAGAGGTTTTAGTGCAGTTAGGGAGAGCTAATTATAATTAATTAATCAATTTATTAATGCTTTGGAACATTCAAGTTCTATGATGGCTCCCTAAGTAACCTCATTATCTTATTTTCATTACCTTCCTCTTGTCTATTCCCTTCTTTTTTTGTGTGTCAGATCTGCTTGCTGCATCTAGTTTCAAATTGGATCCTTCAGGGCAGGGACAATGTCAGACCTTGTTTGTACAGTAGCCAGTGTGTAGCCAGTCCAGGCCTTATCCTGACTGGAGCTTTTGGACACAACTGTAATTAATTATCATTTACAGCTGAGACATAGGAATGTTAAATGCCTTGTTCAGGGTGTCAAAGCAAATCAGTTGCAAATGAAACCCACATGGCATCTTTCTTTACTCCAACTGCAAGACCACTGCTTGTTCTGAGGGACTTCTGCACTGTAATAAAATATTCTAAATGTTCTAAAATATTACAAAATATTCCCAAGAAGAAGGATGGTGTTTTTTATTTCCACAGACTTCCCAGAGAAAAAGGCCTCAGATACCTCTTATGTTGAAATACAGGTCTTTTTTTAGTCTGTAAGTACAGAAGCCTCTGGTTGCCATAAAATCACTTCTTGCCTATTCTCAATAAAATCTCTTTGTTTTATTCTATCCAAAAACATTTCAGCATGTTGTGGAGATACAACAGATTTAGAAGATTGAGAGAATGTGATATAACAATTTGGCCCTGAAGAGAGGACTGGTAATTGCTGGCGTAGATGTGTTGTACTGTAGGGGTATCAGAGGTAGGAATGGCTGCTCTTAGATACACCTTTGCAACATTTAAGACTATAAACACTCATGCAGAATATGCCTAATTCAGGAATTGATCCTTATCTGCTAGTAGATTATTTTTACACCTTCAAGAATTTAAAACAATATAAGATGATAAATATTCAGCCAAATCCTTCATACTTCAACTTTGAATTCACTGAGCTACAGAGTTGAATAGATTCAGCTGTAGCCTTTCTAAATCATAGGCTACAGACTGCCATAATCAGATCTTTTCTATTGTTTCTACCATCAACAACAAGCTTGACAGAGTGACGTGGCTGTAGTGTTCTTACTAATTAGTTGGAAGGAGACAGACTTGTCAAAGGCTTAGCAACAAATAAGAATGTATATGAAAATTACTGAGTTTATGTGCATCTGCACGAGTGACTGTCATGTAGTGTGCTTTTTCAGGGATGGGGTGGAAATGTTCTTTGATCAAACCAGTTCTGGAAAAGAAACATTATTTAAAACAAAGCTTTCAAGTCAGTTTTAGGAAAACCATAAAGATTTTACGAGAATTCTTAAGTATCTGTGGATCTTAGATTATAAAACAATAAAGAAACTGTACAAACCACCTTGAAATATGTGAATAAAATTAATTGTGAAGCTAAACTTCAGATACAGAGATTGTATCTAACACCTGCAGTGGCAATGAAAGAAATATACACATTTAAATCTGCATCTGAAAAAACAAAACAAAATAAAACAAAAAACAAAATAAACCCTTTATCAGTAATTTGCAGCTATCTAAATTCATCAGGTGTTTCCTTTGGTGTTTTGAAGCTCCCTAGATTCCAGTGTTTCTCCAGTGGACATGCCCAGAGCACACTGTCCTGCAACTGGGAAGATCCTGTCTCTCCTCTAAGAGTTGGTCTACCTTATTCAGCATGATATATCCCAGTGCTAAGATACCTGAAAGTTCAATATGTAAGAGAGATACCTAAGGCTGTGGCTACACAGGTCTTTTACTCCCATATGAGAATGCTTTTTTGAATATCATCTGACAGTTATCCTAATGCAGCACACTGTTTGGCATCATGGGTCGGCTTTGGAGCATGTGAATTGCATTCCATTCAAATGAAAATAAATCAGCATATATGGTCTAGGAGTGCACCAAGATTTACATATCTGAAGTCAGAGGAAACTAATGGTTTGTAAGCTATGCCTTACTCTTACCTCATTAGCTTGGAGTACACACATTTGAGTCTTCTCACTTGAATGCTGAGATCTGCCAAGAATGTCTTATTTGATCCTAATCAGACTCTCCTGATATTCTCTGACATGGCCAGGCTGCTAAAAAAAATCTGCTTTTCCAAACAAAAGTGCTACTGACTGTATACTATGTATTAACAACTATTTCTGCTTTGTTTTTTGGTTTGAGGTTTGTTGTTTGGTTTGAGGTTTGTTGTTTTTTTGTTTTTTCTTGATAGCTGAGGAAACTTATTTCAGAAACCAGAGTATCTACTTCTATGTTTTAGCTAACTAATTACAGGAATAATATTCTTCTAGGCAGATAATCTTCCTATAACTGGAAGGAATTTACCCTGGCTACATCATGACAATGAATACATTTCTAGTTCCAAACAATGAATTTCTGCTGAAAAAATCATGTCTGTCTAATACTCAGCCCTATTGAACAGACTCCACAGCTTGACATAGATTTTTAACTTCAGTGCTAGAAACCACCAAGTCTCATCGCCTTCTCAGTATTGTCTCTCTCCTTGCTCCTGTATCACAAGGCCATTTTATATATGAATATATTTTGTTTTTCTAGTTCCTTTTCTAGTTCTCTATTTGCAGAATCTCAAACACAAGCCAACTTTTCTTTTACAGATCACAGCCTTCTACTAGTATTCTGCTAAACATACTCAGTTGTATTTTTGGGTCATTTTCTTTATCCTCCCTATTTCTCTAAGTTGTGGCTACTTACATCCCTTCTTTATAATCTTTCTTTGAAGGTATTTATAGACTCATATCATATCCCGCATTAATCTGTCCTATTCTCAAGTATATAATATTAGATGCCTCAACTCTTTGCTTACATCTTTTTGTCCAAAGTACAGCTCTTGTTCTTGCTGCCATTTGTTTGCATTTCACATGTAAATTTAGTTGCTTTTACATAAAAAATGTATGTGAAATTTACTCTGGTTGACCCTGGCTAGATGCCAATGCCCATCAAAGCCCCTCTTTCACTGCCCTCCTCAACTGGACAGGGGAGAGAAAATACAGTGGAGGGCTCATGGGTCAGAATAAGGACAGGGGGAGATCACTCACTGATTACCACCCTGGTAAAAAAGGGCAAAATAGATTTGACTGGGGAAATAAATTGATTTTTTTACCAATCAAATCAGAGCAGGATTATAAGAAATAAAACCAAATCTTGAAGCACCTCCTCCTCACCCCTCCTTCCTTCTCGGGCTCAACTTCATTTCCAATTTTCTCTGCCTCCTCACGCCCCAGAAGTGCAGGGGAACCAGGAACAGGGATGGCAGCCTGTTCATCACATATTGTATCTGCCACTGCTTCCTCCTCAGGGTAAGAACTCTTCACAATCTTCCCCTGCTGTTTCTCCCACGGGAGACCGTCCTTCATGAATTTGTAGTTTTATGTGAACTGCTCCAGCATGGGTGCCTTCCACAGGGTGCAGTCCTTCAGTACTCCAGTGTGGGCTCCTCGGCGGGACCACAGGTCCTGCCAGGATCCTGCTCCAGCATGGTCTTCTCATAGGGTCACAGCCTTCTTCAGGTATCCACCTGCTCCAGCACGGGGTCTCCCACAGGCTGCAGGTGGGTCTCTGCTCCACCACGGATCTCCATGGACTGCAAGGGGACGGCCTGCTTCATCAGGGTCTTCACTGTGGGCTGTCTGGCAAAACTCATCCCCCTCCTTTTTCACTGGTCTGGAAAGTTGTTTCTCTCACATAGTCTCACTCACTCCTCTCTTCCCTTCTGTTGCTGTGCATTTTTTTTCTCCCTCACCTTTCTTAACTACATTATCCCAGAGGTGCTGCCACTGTCACTGCTAGGTTCAGCCTTTGCCATTGCTGGGTCTGTCTTAGACGTGGCTGGCATCGACAGCATCAGACTTGGGGAAAGCCTCCGGCAGCTTCTCACAGAGCTGTCCTTATTGCCCCCTTACTACCAAAACCTTGCCATGCAAACCCAATGCACCTTGAACCTTTTGAAAAAAAGATTAAATAATTTTGAATCTCTGTACAGCTAACGTTCCATCTCTCAGGCTAATCCTTATCTGAAAGACCGCAGAGAGAGGGAAAACTTAGGTAGTATTTATATAATACTCCTTTCAATCCTTAAGTGGTTTCCAGAAAGTTATAAACAGGTAAATCTGTCCATAGATTATGGCAATTTGAGTCTAGTATTTTTTTACCTGCATTTCTGAGGAATGGATATTATTCAATTGGGTTCCACATGTCTGCACTCCTTTGTCTGTCTGCTTCTCTCCAGTAATTCTCTAATCTGATGGCAATTTTAGTTTCAGACACATTTGAGAGAGGAGTAGAATCATGATAAGTATGTTATTTCTTTAAGACTGATGAAAACAAGTGATTGGGTAGAAAAGATGGAGAAAGTTATTAACTTTATCTCCACAAAGAAGAGAGCTTTACAGTAGGATAGCACAGTTTTATTAGACATCAGAGAATCTAGTTTGCATTGGTCGTTTCTGTCTCACACAGTTTCCCTAGTATTTGGTAATGCAAAACCCCTAAATGAAGTTTTCCCAATGCCTAATTTTCTTAAATGCAACTGTTCCCTGTGGATTCTCTATGCTGTGAAAAAGGCATGAGTTTATGCTGCAATCTAGTATAATTCAGTTAAGAATAATCAGTCAACCACAAGACAAAAACCTATTTGCAATCAAGCTATTTATTATTTCTTGTGATGCTTGTTATGTGTATTTGTCACCCTTGTTCTTTCTTAGATTTTCTATTTTTCAGATAGCTGTCATCTACCCTTTTTTTTGTAGTCTCCTTTGATTGATAACTATGTTGACTCTCCCCTCAAATGAAACTGCTTCAGACATATTGTCCCCACGTTTTCTGTGTTGTGCTGACATTTGGAACAGACATCAACCATTTGCTCCTATTTGATATCATGTCTGTTCCAGCTCCCCAGTTCATGCCCCACTAGCTCCTCACTAACTAGCACAAGACATGGAAGAGGTGTTTGCTTTGTAAAGAGCAATTATTCTACTTTGAACCTGATTCTTGCTCACCTTCTGCCCTTAGTTTCCATCTTCGGGTGTGTTACATATAATGTAAACCCTGACTGCAAGTCGATGCAGTCCCCCCTGCTTTGCTGTGGAAATAATTTTTTGCATGATGGAAATTGTAGCAGAGTTAAACAGCCAAAATGTCTGCATTGCATGTCAAACAGGATTGTGTGGAAGGGCATATCACCCCTCTCCTGACACCTACCTTTGGTCTTAAAATCAAGAACCAAACACAGTTAAAAGGGAAAAAGGGGTTTTACCTTGGTATTTATTTTAAGGGTCCTAGGTGCACCCCGTCCAGGTGGAACACACTGGAATGCACATCGAAAAGTGCACACACAATAGTTCAGGTGTAACATTATAGGCCTTACCAATTAGCATATCTATCAAAGATTCCCCAGTGAGAGGCTGAGTGAACCCCCCTCCCTGAGGAACTTCCCCCCCTTGACAGGCCTATCTTAGTTTACAAAATCTGTTCCAGAGAAGACCTTGGTGTCTGAGGCTTCTAAGATGTTTAGTCTCTTTAGCTTAACAAAATGTTAAGACTAAGAATGTAGGCTAAAAACACTAAGAATACAAGAGGCTATAAAAAAGGTATATAAAAAGGGTATAAAAGAAAAGGCAAAAATGATCATGGTGTCACTCCCACCATAGATGGCCGGTGCAGACAGGAGAGATAACCCAGGTGGGCAAGGCCCAGAGGGTATCATCTCCTGGCGCCAAAAGGTCTGCCAGCTTAACAGATGTGGGAAGAGATAAACAAACATAGGTGACCAAAAGGCCTGTTTTTACACTATAAAAGTACTACAGTTTATCACAGAGGCAGAAGTCTCTTACACACTCCTTGGGAACATGTGAGACGATTTCTTCCCGAAGCTTGGATGCAACTTCATGGTTACTTTTCTGGAAATTGAGGGAAAGGATTTCAATGTGTGCCCCTTCAACAATTTGGTGGTAAGAAACACTGGATCCTACGTTATACTATTTCTTAGCTAGCTGAAAAATTAATGGTACCTTTAATCCCATATGTATAATACTAGTATTCCCTTTTGTCTTATTCTTGTGTAGTATTAGTCTTTTATGTCTTACATCTGTTAGTTTTGTGTCTATTAATTAAATAATCCATTCTATAATAGACTGAATCAGCCATTATTAAAGAACTTGTGTACAAGAGTGGGTTTTGGGGTGCTGGCCATCCCTATACAGCTACTGCCTGCTGCAAGAGGCCTGGGCAAAAGGCAGGGACTTATTTAAATCGACATCATCCATTCATAACAGATTGCTGAAAATTTTCATGTTTGGAGCTAGACTGGCTAATGCAAGTAACTCAAGAGATGAGTTTGGACTTAAGCCAACAGTCTCAGGGTCTCAGAGCTAGCTACACAAAAGGACACTGGCACTAATTGCCACTGCAGGTATCTAACTGCAAGTTGAATTCTCGGTTTGCTTGCTAAGGTTTAGCACTTCACGCTCAAGCTGCTGAGGTTATCACCTGTAAATTTCTTCCTGGATTCAAGGCCTGGATGCTGGGTATGCTTAGAAGAACTTACATTCTAGCAGTGCATTTTCCATAGGTCTGTCTACCTAGAATGCTGACTACAGTGTTTTCAGCACAAGTTTCCACTAAAGCTCTTGATCCCTAAGATGGAACTCAGTATTTCAGTACATGTAACAGAGTACTTAAAAGACTAAGAACTGCAATGTGGCACATCAGTCTTCTATGAGGATTTAACTTTGAATAGTAAATAGACAGTTGCCCAAAAGTGACATCTGCAATGGCCTTTGGGCACATTTCAGACCTGAAACTTTACTGAAAAAGCCCCACAGGGCCCCTCTATCTGTTCTTTCAGCATCCTCCAAGTTTGTCTATGTTTATAATTGTCTTCCTTCACATGGAGCAATGGGATATGAGAAGCTTTGTTGATCTAGCTCTTCATACAGCTGGATGGCACTTGGACATGGAGTTATAGAACCTTACAAACTCAAGCCCCCTGTGGCCCATACCCTCTATATGGCTACGCTTTGTATCCTCACAGCTGTCGCTTTGAACCAGTACCTACCTCAGCTGCACAAAGGGACTGAAAAATGGACAAAAAATATCAAACACAAATCCATCCTTAAAAAATAACTTATCATCACTTGAGTAACCTGTAGTTACTATTCACCTATGAGTTTAACTGGTTCAATTCATGAAGTAATTTGAAGAGTTTTAAACTTTAGTGAGAACTATCAGTATCAATTGTGGCTTTGTTATTATTTCTGATGCGACCGCTCAGTCATGTTCTATCACATGCTCCTTCCCTTGGGCACAGCATTGTGCACCCACTCCATACCTATCCTTTACAAAATGATTTCCTAAGTCCACATTTGGTGCTTGACTTCAGAGTCAGACACAATAAATATCCACAACTACAGGACTGCTGAAGAAGACAAGGATCAAGAAACAGCAAGGGACCAAAACTAAGACAGCTAGTGGGAAATATGGTTGTATCTGAGTGTCACCCACCTTCTCAGTTTAAGTACTGACTCAAAGTTTATGTGAGATTGGCAGTCAGAGCCTCAAGTTCTCCTGCTGCCCCAAAAGCAGTTTTCCATCGAATAGTAAACTTAGTAATTTCTTGTGAGAGCAGGACTACAGGTGGCTGTACAACCATTAGACTTATATGTAAGCTTCCTTGTGCTTACAACATTATTTAGTGCTTTTCTGTTCTCACCTCCCTTCCACTGTCCATAATTTTCATAGGAAATGTGTATAGTCACTGCACAGTTTTTTATGCTCAAACGTTTTCAAGGATTCTCTGAATTTGGATGACAGAGTTTGTAGGACTCTGATTTGTTATTTATTCATTAATTTTGAATTTCAGATCAGCACTATGGCTCTTAAAATTAGCCTACCCAAATTGATTTCAGTTCTAAAAGTGGAAAATTATAATACTTAGGCTATAAACATGAATTTTCTGACTAGAACATAGAGGTCCAATAATTTTCAGAAGTAAAAATTTTTAATAGTTCTCACTTTTGGTGCAAATGCCTAAATTCTTTGAAAATTGCACTTCAGATGCTTATCTCTTTTTTTGCATCTATGTGCTTCAGAAACCTTATAATCCTCTCCTACTTGTCTTTTATTGCCAAGAGCCAATAACTTGCTTTTAAATAGGTGTTGTACTGTCCAACATATCTATATTCCAGCACCTAGTCATCTCCTTGGGAGTTTGAGAGATATCAGGCTGCATGCAGGGTCAGAGCATATCCTCAGTATTAGGTCCAAAAGGAAAATCTTTCCTATATTTTAAAAAATCCTGCTGGGTTTCCTGGATTTCAGATTGAAATAGAGGTTCAAGCAAATTGTTAGTCAGCATCAATACTTTGTCTGAACACAGAAACACGGAATTAATACTTTGAAAATCCTCTTGGCAGAAGAGTGTTTATAAGAACTTTGGTACTGCAACGGTGGTTGCAAGGGAGAAGGATTTGTTGGCATGTCACCTGTAGCTTTGGAAATATCTTTTATATCTGCATAATGGACACGGCTACTCTCTTTAATCTCTTTAAAATTTTGCCTTTGGTGCTCAAGCACAATTAGTGAATTTTCTGTACTTTCCATGGCTGAGATAACAAAGTTGTCATTAGAAATAAGATGGATTCCAGTACTGACCACAGTGATATTGCCTGGCACTCCTAGATAATGCTCTCCCCTGAGAAGCCTTACCCTAGTAATTACTTTCTTCTCCCTTTTGTCAACCTATTTGAAATCTATCACTTTTAATGAGTATTTATCTCCAAGTCAGTAAATCTGTATTAGGTAGCACTTCATATAATGTCTTATTTTAGTCCATTATCCATGGTACTCTGTCCTATCTACACAGGCTTCATTCCTACAATTTGCTCCACGTTGACCAAACCCTTTGTTCATGCAGAGCCCCTTGGACTCCATCACCATTCCATATGGACCTAAGACTCCATCTGTATGGATAAATGGTGAGATCTGGGTCAGTAATTACAACATAGAAAGTGATTAGATTTTTTTAAAGCATTGACTATTTTTAATAAGCTTACTTTTAATTATTAATTGGAATCTCCCTAAATATTCGCATATTGATTCCCTTGTATGCCTGAATATTATGCCTAGAATCTATGAAAAATTAATTGGCCAGATTTTTCCCAGTTCTTTCTTCCTGCTGTATAGGGTTATTTTTAGTCTCTGAATCCCTAGCTTGATTAACATTATCTGTAAAAGTTCAAAAAGTCCTTTGGATAGTTCCTTAAAATATTCAGGTGCACCATTTTTAAATGTCCAGATGCATCTTAATTTTGTGCAATAGTAGTTAGTAAGCAGAGAAACTATTACAGGGCACATTAAGAGAGATAATCATCAAAGATATTTGGGTCAGTGAACTGCAACTTGCAGGGTCAAGTACTGGCCCTACAATTAGAATCTGAGTATTTTTATTAGTATTAACAAAGCTCATGACTGCTTTTATCCTTTGAATTATTTAGCCCCAGTCAGGATAGAGGCCTTGTTGTTCTTGGTAAAATACAGATGAGGAAACAGCCCTTCTCAACAGGCTCAAGATCATCATGAAAGTTGCATGTGGCTAAGTCATTCATTTGATAGACATTCGGGTTGGGAAGGATTACAGCCAAGAAAAGGGCTATCTCCTTAGGAAAAAAGCTTACTGAACCAAGGTGGAAACTATGGGACAATGACCAAACCTTTTAATTTTTTGACAAGGACTATCTTAGCAGCTCCTGACACAAGTGGAGCTCACTGCTGGTTTCAGTCTGCAAAGAAGGTAGTCGTCTCTGGTGGTGGCAAATGGAATCGATGAAGGAATACTGCAAAAACCACCGTGACACATGCATGTTCCCCCTTCAAAGAATGGCCAGCCAAAGATCATAACCTCTTCAGATCAACAGCAGACAGGGAAATCACCTTCAGTGTGAGGAGAAGACAAATATGGGGCCAATGGTTTTTCATTTTTAATTGCTTCATGCATATTTGGGAAAAGTCCACATGAGGAAGATCATCTGTCCTCTCTGCTTTGCCATGGTCCACACATGGATGCAATTGTATTCACACAGCAGTTTGCAAGACCAAGCCTGTAAATACATTTATTAAGTTCCAGGCAGACATAAACTAAAACCATATGTATTTGCTTTTGTGGCTATCAGCTTCAGTAGTGTTGTCAGCACCTCTGAGAGCCCGCCCCAGGTGTAGATGACCTTATTCACTATAAACACATTCAGTGACATAATTCTGATGTTATCCATTTATGAGGATGTTAAGAGGCATGACACCACCCAGTTCTTAGGTGCTTCACTGAGGAATTTTTGGAACCTGATTACGCAGAAAGGGCTTTCACTGGAAAATCTTGAAGCAATTTTTCTAGGATAAATTTTTGTGCTGTTATAAATGAAGATTTATTCATGAAGAGACATTCAGCTACAAGCAGTAAGCAAGTATAAAGATTTTTCACTGCTTCAGATGTCAAACTAAAGCCTTATTAGGACAGGCACTGGCTTCTGGATGACAGGACACATGATCTTGGAAAAATCGGAGCTGTGAACTAGTAATCTAGAACTCAAATCCTCAAAAGTAGTTTCAGCAACATGAAAGCCCATAGACTTCCTCTGGGTTCCACTGAAAAAGGTTTAGGTTTTTACGTTCATGAAATAATCAAGGGAACGTTTCATTTCACCAACAACATAGGCATCTACATGTATCAAAATATTTCACAAGATCCCTTCCTACTGATGTACGTTTATTGCTAACAGGGCATGTGGGATTTTTAACAATTGTTTTTAAGCATATAATGTTTTGTGACTGCAAATAGCCTAGAGGAACCCAAGTCTTCTCTGTACTAAATGTTTTGATAATGTCTTACAAATTGATCACCTATTTCATGTAGAAGAATACTCTTAAAAAGGGGAGAGATTGACCTTCCTTGTCTTCTTTTACTGTGGTCTTGCCTTTACCACATAAATATGTCATTGCTCTTTGTCACAGGCGCAATGGTCTTGACTCTCAGCATTTTAATTAATTAATTAAATTTATTGACTAGAAGTACAAACTTTGTGTTATTGCGTTGAGTAAACATTATTGTAATTGTATATTAAGTAAACATCTTCCCTTTCCTTTCATCAGGTTCACCTTCAGTCAAACAGCCCTGCTCTTCCCTTCCCAGCCTCAGATCCTCTTGTTTTCTTCATATGTTCCCCTTAGTCTATCCCAGTTCCTTTGGTGAGATGTTGTGGGGCAGAAGTGTTTGGGGACACTGCGATGGTTAATTTCAAATCCACTGTTCTTCCTGAAGTTGCTCTGCTCCAGAATGGATTGCCATGGGCTACAGCCTCTCAGGGGTTTCCCTGCCATGAGTCTCCTGTGAGCCTTTGTCCCTCAGAGGTGACCTCCTCTGGCACAGAGCTCCTCCTTCCAAGAGTGCATCTTGAGCTATGCCTCCAGCAACGTCTCCTTCAATGTATCTTCTCCATTTCTTCTTTCCCACAGCAGCATATGGTGCTTTTGAAACTTGTTTCAGCAGAAGAGCCATGTGCTTCTGTGACTTGCTGAATTTTTACCAGATGATGGAGTGCTAACATTTGTTTCAGGGCAGCTGAACCCAGCTAGGGACAGCATAAGACAGTTTGTGGCATATTCCCTCAGAGATCACTCTGCATCACCTTGTCAAAACTCTGCAATGTCTGCCCAGCATTTCAATAAATAAGTTTTGTATTTTTTAAAAAGAACATTTAAAGAAGTTAGAAAAAACTTGAAGAAAAAGGGTGAGAGAAGACACTTAAAAAAATTAGAGAAATCAAGACTTCAGGAAAGAGGATTTGAACAAGGGTTTTGAGGATCAGGATATCAAGTACCTAAAAGAAGTTCCAGTTTGGTAAACAGAAGATCTAAACCACAGTTAGAGCTCAAATGATGAGTTATGGACAGTGAAACATAAAGCTAAAGATTCGGTGGCTTATTTGCAAGAAAGCTGGAGTTTTTTGAAATTATGGTCCACCAAACCATTACTCTTTATCTCCTGCCTTCTTCTTGATATACATTTCACACCACAGGTAAAGGGTTAAGTTGTCAAAAAGGGCTTAACATTATGACTTCTGATTTCAAGGCAAACTTCCAGCCAGTTGCCTCTTATTCCCTAACCCACAGTACACTGTATCTCAGTGGAAGAAAACTGAAGCAGAAGATAGATGATAGAAATCAGTGAGAAGAACAGTGCAGCTGAAGGGATTTTCCCTTGATATGTTTGTGGTGTAATTTCTTTTTCAGAAAGAGTTAAAAGAACACTGACAAAATGCAAGTATCTCTTGTTGGTGAGGGCATCTGGCCAAGAGACCTCTTCTCAAAACCTTCTTTGATCTGAGTTTACATTCTTCATGAAATGCAGCCATAGACAGATATATAACCACTAGTCTATCTGCAAGTCAGAAATTCACATCTCACTCTATCATGGGTAATTGTTGATATATTAAAAATACCAAGGTGAGGGATTAAATAAGAGAGAATAATTAAAAAGTGAGTATCATCCCTTGGTTAGGGTACTCTTCCACTGTAGGAAAGATTTCATGTTAAATCACAGCTGGAAGAAAGTAAAGGAGGAAAAAAATTTAATATATTCCTGATTTGAACCTATACTTTTCGGTATCTCATTGAAGGGGAAGGAGAATCTCTCTGCCTTTTGATGGATAGACATGCTGTGCAAATGATTATTGTGATGGATCTGTCAAGCAAAAAAGGTGGAGGAACACATGATTTGTGAATCTTTTGTGAACCTAAGCATGAATTGGAGCTTCAAGAAATTCAACACTGACTAGGCAAGAGACATTTTGCTCATGTACACCTATCGAAACTTCGATACTGAAAAGACATCATTGAAGGAAACTTAGTCTGTCATAGACACTTGATAAATTGAAGGAATTTTAAGTGCTAATGATAAGTATTAAACTGCATGCTCAGAGACTTATTAATGCCTCTAAATGACTCTTGAAAACCTACCACAAAGTGGTAGGTACAACAGGCAGTCATAAGATACAAGTAGAATAGAGTTTTTAAGTGACATAGTATATAGACAGAAAAGGGATTACTTAGTGAAGAAGACAGATGGAGTGAACAATTGAATGACATTTACTAAACAGGAGAGGAAAGCGATAGGGAAATGGGACAGCTGTAATGAACACATACATGTAGAATGGTGTGCTAGATTTAAAGGACATCTGGTGTAAGGGACAGCTGAAGTGTATGAGTGACATGCCCTAGATATACGGTTGGAAGTTCTGTGCCTGAGTGACAGCTGGCTTAGCTATCATGGGTGACATGTCCTCCACAGAGGAATACAGTGCTGGATACAAGTGACAGCTAGTGTGTACTTTATGAGTGAAATATCTCTGTTACAGCAGGCAAATATGAGGAAAAATTATCTGGGGTGCCTGAGCAACATGTTCCTCACCAAAGAAGGAAGAGTTAGACGCAGCACAAAGATGCAATGCATAGGTAACATGACCTAGAAGGGGGAAAGAGCAGTAAGGGGACCAGTGCAATAGGACCAGGCTGGATTAAAAAATCCTGGTGAGAAGGAGACATCCTAAGTGCAGTGTATGACAGGAGTGTACAATTGATACACCACTGGCTGAAAATACTGTCAGTGGCCAAAGCTGATAGAATTGGCAGCTGGATGCAGCTAACACTGATGTGCCATAGTCCTTGATCTTTCTGGTGTTCCCCTGAAGTGGGTCAAATTTTCCATGGGGACCATCATGAAGATTTCTATAATCATAGTTTTTAATGGTGTCATTATATTTTGTCATTATTTGGACATTTGTAAAGAAATAACTAAGATACATCAACGTAGTCCACACTGTACTACCTGGGAGTCATCTTTCAACTGATTTTTTTTCCAGTTGTTACTCTGCTACAAGGGTAGATTAGTGAAGACACTAGTTTTTGGTCTTAGAGGATTTTTCATATTAATTCCCTCACTCAACAGCATATTTCTGAAGACTCATGTAACTGCTCTTTGATCATGAGGTGGGAAGCCCTGATTATGATCAGTGATATTTAAAAAGAGTCCTTATTTTTCTGAGACTCTTTCTCTCTTTGTGTCTATGTCCAGTCAGTACTAGCCCACAGATACTTAGGTTCTCTGGTCTTATATTTTATGTATCCATATATCCAAAATTGCACATATGTATTTATATATTTATTTATTTATTTATTTATATATAAATATATACAGGGTTTTGTGTATCATGATGAAATATAGAAGAATTTTCCATACAGTGAATTATTATAGATAAACACAATCAGGAAAAGTTTATAGAAGTTCAAAAGTCATCAATCAAAGATCCAGACTCATGAACAAGGCTTAAAATCTATGGGATGCAAATAACAAATAAAAACTATATGAGGCTACATTTCATTCCTCCAAATATGAGGGTATTCTCAGGCTTGTAGCCTTCATACTAGAAACTTCTTTTCTTTTAATGAAAACACCAAGCCCCAGTGAATTGTGTGACTTCAGGAGCCAGGGATTAAGAAAAATATGAA
>VZTH01006987.1:55626-85626 GCA_013397815.1 Aleadryas rufinucha | reverse complement strand
TGTAACACAAGGGCTCCTTTCACAGAGCAGGTCATGTAACACTGCAAAAAAATCAAGGCCAGGGCAAATAAACAAAAAGTCATGCCAAGTTCACCACTCCCAAAGATTCCTAAGCCTGGCTGTGCATACAAACTTCACTTGCTACTCATCAACATCAGCAGTTTATGGCCAGATGGTTATAAATTTACATTCTATAAAATTTTAGAGGATGTTATTTTTTCCACTCAGTTTGTTAATTAAGTTTTGGTCTTTTTATTTCCTCAAACATAACAGTTCAATCTTTTATTAATGATACAGTATCATATTCTTTCCTGTCTCTTAGTACACTTACTTGGCAGTACTAAAAAAACTCTCATTAAATGAAAGTAAAGCTTTTGCAGACACCCAATCTAGAAGACTTGTGGGTTTTGATCTTTCTTTTGCACTCCCAAGGCAAACTAGCAATGGATAGGGAATGGTTCATAGAAAACAAATAGTGGAATAAAATTTCCCCTTCAACAGTTATTTTTAAAACCTTTCCCTTTCCATTTTGAAATAACACAGTGTGCTGTGCTTAATGTGCTGCAACTTGCTTCCATTCAGAAAAAGTGTCTCTCTCACTCTTGTCATTCTTATTCTGTAATTAACAGTACCAAGAAAGCTAACATTAAAATCATGAAGAATGTAGCTCTGCTCAATTAGAGAAATTCACAGTCTTGAAAACAATTTCCTAAGTGGAAGAAAATTCAAGAGGCAATAACCTAAACCCCCAGATATTTCTGTAAATTTGGCAAAATACAATTCTGCCTCAATTCCGAAGTGTCACTTTCATAAAATAATACTGACAACATTTGTTAAGCATTTGCAATAATACTAAATACACTCAAAGCAATACATGCTATGAAGCTTGATATATTTTAAACAGAACAATTTAACAACAAATTTCAAATGCATTTAATTCAAGAAAGCACTCTGTAATACTGAGACCAGTTCACTTTACAATATTTCAGATGAATACCTTTGCTGAGGTCTGTATTTTATGTAGGTAATGTGCCTAGAATAGCAGTTCAAATATTTAGATATAAAAAATATAGGCAAAAAAGGTGTCTAGGAATCTATTTGTGTGTATTTTCCCTTCTAAGACTTTAATGTAAGCTACAAACTTTAAGATTTGAGTAAATATACAGGGTTAAATTCTACTCAGCACCAATTCAACTTTATTGACTTCTGAGGAGTTTCATGGGGATATGAGACATCAAGATTTGATTTGCCATGTGAATAAGTTAATGTCAATAATCCTGTATAACATCTAGCTATTGATAAGTTTATAAAACTGTCTTTGTTTATTTCAGTTACAGTTTATTGTTACTTCACACATAGATAGCTCAGAGTAAAACCTTAGCCAAAATATTTAGGGTTGAGGTGGTTTTTGTAATTTCTCTCCCTGCTTTGAAAATTGGACTGAATCTTATTCTGGCTGTTGTTTATGTGCTTTGGTTTGAGAACTTGGGACTTCTTCCTTAATGAAATAAGTACTATACAGGGCTTTCCCTGTAGAATTGTGCACCATCATATTTCCTTTTATAACTTGAAGAGGGGAACTAACCACAAGCATGATGTGAAATGTTTGCAGATGTGGCAGTGCTCCACACAAACAAAGAAAAAGAACCACCCACATTTACAGCAAAATGCAGTATTTATTGAGCCAGGTGATTCAGGTAACGATACAAAGAACTGAAATATATGTACCGTGCTCCCTTCCATTTAACGTACTAATGCTGGCACCATTATCAGGGTGCAGCAATTTCAGTGCAGTCAGAAGGTGGCTCTAGTGCTTTAATTTTGCTATGCTGCCGACAATAAGATCCAAGGAATAGAAATTACTTTTGTGCTACATTTTTTTCAATCAATTTAACTGATGTTCCAACTGGAACACAACATTTGATTTTATATATCAAACAACTTCACACTCATGAATGTGTGCACACTCATGAATTTTCTACTTTTTAAGGTTCAGCTGACCAAGTGACAAAGCACAACAAAGCAAAGCAAACAAAAAAATTTAAATATTAAAGTTACATCTGACACTTCTGAAACACTTCCCATCAACATACCAAGATATATGTAATCCATTTCACTGAGATATCATGAAGAAATCAGAACTTCCCTCCTCTACTTTGGCAATTCAACCTTTGCTATCTCTGCAGTAGTCTCAGAGAACTGCTGGTTACTGGGGTGATTCTTCTGGGCTACAAGTTCAGGTGTATAAAGGCAGATTAATCAGCCTTTATGTAGGTGAAACACAGAAAGGACATACAGCGGGGTCATGCCTGGACAGATTAGAGAGATGCTTCTCACCCTTCTTTCCATCACACTGGCTGTTCCTCCTGATGGCTCACAGCCATTAGATGCTCATCAGCACGGGCGCTCCTCACCCCCATTACTGGTTGCTGGCCCTCTCCAGTCTGGCCTGTATTCTGGTTTTGTGTCCCCACTCCTGATCCTCTCCTCCAAGGTGGCCCTGAGAGCTTGCCTGCCTGCTCTCAGCTAATTCCAGATGTGAAACAGCTGTGACAGTCTCATGCACTATGGAAAGATTTACACTATTCTTAGAATTATTTCCCTTTTATTATTGTTATCATTATTGTTCTGAGAGCATCCCCTAAATGGAAATTTATAAGATTATGTAAATGTGTAAAATTTTTGTCCCTGCCTTGGCATATTTGCAGTCCGCAGAAAGTATCCAAAGTTCCACTGGCATTTACATGAAATATTCCTTTTGACAGGATGGCTCAAATGAGTCGAACAGGATAGGGACAAATATTTTGCTACTTTTACTATAGAAATACATTTTTACATGTCTGTTTTTTTTATTTTTTATTAAATGCTTGTTATTTAAATAAGCTGATATGACCTGTACCTGTATTCAGTGTCAGCAGTGTTAATTGTCCAGCTTTTTTAAGAGGTCAAAGTAGGCCTTGAAGAGACATTAGAAGGAAATAGAAGAGACCAGACTGCCAAAACAACTGAATCCTGCAGTATGGACAGGGGTATGAGGATGCCTTTGAATGGCTTTTCCTATTTTAATGAAAAATAGTTGCAGGAAAAGCTTCCCTTCATTTTTAATGAGTATTCTGTATAAGTAAGAAATTAACATTGAAGTCCTTGAAATCGAGCACAATTAACATTTGTTGATCAAAATAAGTCAAATTTTGAGCTAGTCAGGCAAAGATGAAATGGTTTTAAAAATACTTCATTATAATAGGACTGATTTATAAAATTTATTACCCAACTAGTGACTTTTAGAGGTCAGTCACTTGCTAGTTGAGTACATAAAAAAAATTATGTGGAATTTTGTGTTTAACATTGAAAGCTCTGAGAAAGAATATGGAATTCATTAGATATAGTGTGTGGATCTGTTTTAATGTTGTACAGTAGTTTAATTTATTTCATGCAATATTTTCCAATAAAACATTTCTAAAGGTATACTTGTTTTCTGTCGNAAAATAAAATAAAATAAAATAAAATAAAATAAACATTCCCAACCTTTGACTGACCTCATTTTGAAATAAACAGTAAAGAATCATTTAAACCACTGTCAGTCACTGTATTTCAATAAATATATCTTTGCTTTGCTTTCCTTCAAAAGAATAGCAACAGCAGAATTTCAATGCAAACAGCTTAGATCTGTCTATTTAAATCAGAGAATTCTCACCTCCATTTACGTCTTATATACAAGTTTTATTTTTCACCAAAAATATATCTTCTCCCCCTAGCTTGCGTTAGCCCGTTACCTGCTTTACAAACTGCCTAGGAAATTTTATTTGCGGAAAATATTTTAAACCCAACAATATAAATAATCTAGTTGGAGCCTTGCTGTATTCAAAATACAAACTTGTTGCTTTTGGAAAGGGGAAAAATTAGCACCATTTTGTAGGACAGTAGAGTTAAATGAAGGAGGGTGATTCTTTCATTTCTGCTCTATAGAATGATGTGCGCTAATCAGCAGGCAATGCCCTGTCAGTGAGCTAATTCAACTCCCTGCTAAAAGAAGTGTAGATTAATGGATAAAGGAGGTCTGTGGTAGGGTCACACTGATATGGATTCAACGTGTACAGCAGCTTGTCAGATGCCTGCTTGGATTAAATCTAACCTTTCTTGTTGAAGGTTGCCATTTACCCTATTCTTTAGTGCCTCAATTTATTTTCCTCACAGAATTTCCACATAAAAAAAATTATCATCTATTTGCTTTTCAGAGCAAATTTAGAGAACCAATTTTATTATCTGTAAGAAACCTGGAGGCATTACATACAGAAAAACATAGGGAATATTTAAGGGACATCATACCTGATTTATTCTAATTCTCAATGAGAAGGAGAGTTAATTTTACAAAGAAAAGGCCAGAATTGTTATGTAAAATTATTTCAATTTAAGGAAACTTTGAACAAAGGTTCTACTTCTTTTAGAAAAAGGCACAAGTTTTTTTGTAAGATTTTTTTTTAAATTAATAATGTAGAACATGAAATTCTAAAAATTTGACTTATATCCAGCAAAATTACTTCCTGCTGTCATTTAAATTATGGCTGCCCTCTATAAAGGTGTCTTTAGGTGTATTAATTGAATTCCACACTATTTTCCAATAATAATCTGTAAAGTTCATCTGTCCATTCCTCACAGGATACCCACTGTGTATGAGAGAAGAACGTATCTATTTCAGTAGCTTAATTTATTTTCATGATTCACTGATAATGACTGTCATGCAGGTTGTACATCAGAATTAACCTTCATTTCACTGAGGTATATTACGATGACAGTCCACGACACATTTCACCTACACAAAGGGCATTTTCTTCCCTTTTTATAATCATCCTCAGCGACTGAAGATTGTTTGATAGCCGATTAATTTTCATAGGAAATCAAGTGCGGGCTCCCAAAGCAGAGCCAGTGCGCATTCTCTTGCTAAGTGACTTCGGTGGTAATTATGTATTTTTTTTAATTGCATTTTGCAAACTTTTGGTCCTCCATCTCTATCTGCAATTTTTGTTCCTAAATATCTACCCTTGGAAAAAAAAAAAAGGTGACTACAACAGCAAATCAATCCAGGTTATTAAGATTGTAGGACTCTAATTTCTCAACAAACCATTAAGTGACAGATATAAATTCACCTATTTGCCATGGTTACAGTCAAATGATTTCATTGGGGAGCTGGCATCATTCTGAGGTTGAGACCACTTTGTCCTATTTTTTTTTTTTTATTTCTAACACTTACATATCTATCTATACTGTGGGATAGATCATTTTTTTTAAAAGAGGAAAGGGGAAAAATTCCTATGTATAAGTGTAAAGAAAGCAAACAAAGCAATAGAATTCAAAACAGATATACTGTTGTGTATGATACATTCCTTTGCTTTATGTCTAGTTCTATGTGTGTAAAAGCTCACCTAAGCATTATAGGTAAATATAGAATTTGCCCAGATGCACATGAGCATATAGGTTAAGCTCACACAAGTGTTACACTTCTGTGGAAATTGGCTGCAGAACCAGAGAAATACCACTTTTGCCTATGATAGAAGATTTGTTACAATACAGATAACAACTGATTCAGCTCCACGTTCAAGAGACTAACAAAGAATTTCAGCATTTGCACAGCTATGGAATGAAAGGCAGGAAAAAAGAGACTTTCCTTTCTGGGACATCCATCTGCTATCCCTCACCTTTTCCCACCTCTTTTCAAATAAAAAAAAATGCTTTCTTTGAAAAGCAAAAGAAATAATAATCTTCTTCTGCAGACTATTATATATTTGCCTTTAAAACAATCTGCAAAGTTGTAATCAGTTACCAATCAGCCATTGTTCTATTGCTGTTTTAATCCAAAGAGAGAAAACTGCAAACAATAATGAGGAGAGGAAGAAATAACATTAGTCACTGTGTTAAACATATAGTGAAAATGAAATCCAGAAAAGTTGGGATTAGTAATGTTCATATGAGGGGTTGTGTAGCTGAGGGATAGCATTGGTGCCACTTGTTGCTGTAGTTACTATGGCAAGTACTCATTTTTTATTTATTAGTAGAGTAAATACATGAAATATATATAAATCACTGGGGAGCAAGTTAAAGGTTCTGCAGACAGCTGCACTGTCCTTCATACAATCTCCTAGTCATTCTATATTTTTTATTTCATTTGTGAGAGGCTTTACAAAATAATGCAGTCTTTCCACAGTACCAGTTGATAGTTTGCCTTAGAGAGTGCTTGGAGGTTCTTACATAGCTGGTCATACATACTACAGCACCTAGTTGTTGCAGTGTTATCATCTCATTATTAGTGGTTTCCTCCATTGTTCCTTATATCAAGGGAAGATGGGTGTAAGGAATGTGAATTCACCAGCAGTTGCATTAAACATGTTTAAAGTATTTCCTACCACTGCTACCAGAGCAGATTTATTTTAAAAAGGTGTTAGTTTAAGAGAACACATACAGAATCAAGAGAATGAGACTAGAAAATACCCCAAGAGGTATTGAGTTCATCACTCTCTCCAGCCATGATAGATGCTATCTAAAACGTCTGTTAGTTCATTCTAACACTTTGGGACAAATTTATTAAAGGTGTCAGCAGAGGAGTCCCAGTATTGTCTGCAGAGTTGTAACTACTCTATTTCAGTATAATGGGTTCTTTTACTTTTATGGCCACATATGGGAATTTGCAATACCTGTGGTTATGTAAAGCTCTTTGGAGTGGACTACTGACTGAGTTAAGTGCATTTGAATCCTGACTTCCCTGAAGTAGTGAAACAGCTTTTGCCAAGTGTTTTAGCTGAAACAGAACAGATAGAGTACATTTTCATGGAAAGAATGTTAAAAAATTATTGAAATTTTAAAATTCACTAGGAGGTCAACCAGTCCCCCTTTTTGCCTAATGGCAAGGCAAGTAAAGATGTAAGAAGAAATATGCACAGAAAAGAGGAAAAAAATAGGACAGTAAATTGGAATGCAGACAAACATCAAAAATCTCAAAGTTTATCTTAAGGCAGGCATGCCAAATTGGTCAGGTGCTATATCAGAGGAAAGGTAGCTTGGGCTGCAGATATACCATTACACATTTGTAAGCTGTCCAATGCCTCTCTACGGAATCCTAAAAGCAGCTACATCTTCTAGAGCTTACAGACTGAATTAGATACCATTCTGAGAGATTGCACTTTACAGACTGGACAATAAGGCCTGGCTTTGATGTCCTTGCATAAAAGTAGAAATGTTGGAGATATAGAGCAACCCACCTCTTCCTACATCAAAGTATCCATTGCACAAGTTGTACAGGGTGATACAGCGTAGTACCTTGCACAAGAAAATGTAGTTAATATCAGAACTGCCTTTCTTCTATGCAAGTGAGATCTCTCATAGTTTGTGCTTCATAGGAGGAGAAGGAGGAATTACATTGGCTAAGAGGGGATTTGACAAGAAAAGAAAATGAAAAAAATCATCTACACTCTCCCACAGCAAAAATCACAAAAAATAAGATTTAAAACTTAAATTTACTCTCTCCCTCCTCTGTCTCCAGTATGTAAGGAGATGCACACTAGGAGAAGAGCCCAAACTGCTGAATGAGGAATAGGGGTAAAAGGCAAGTAGAAAGTAGTGTCATGTGCTATGATTGTCATTTGAGTGTTGGTGTGCAACAGGGAGGAAGGAAGCTAACAGAGCTGATGGAAGATTTTTACAGAGAAATCCTGAAATAATATCCTGCTTCCAGTTAACTGTTGACACCCAAAAGAGAGACCCATGCCAAAGCCAGGAAAAGCGTTTAGACAGTTTTCTCTTTCCTACTTTATCAGGCACTAATACACAATATCTGACTGGAGATCATCAGAAAAAAAACCCTCAAAACCTAAGGCAGTGAAATATGACTGTAAATGTGAGCAACTAAAATATAGGCAGAAATACATTACAAGAGGAAATGAGCTTGATTATGTGTTTCACAGTTTCAGTGCTTTGCCTGTCCTGTTGGACTCCTTCCCACTGTCCAGCAGAAGAGAGAAAGAAGTGAAACAAGGGTGAAAGAATTATGTGGAGAGAATTGGATAACTGAAAAGGAGAACAAAGCAGGGAAATAACGGGATAAGAAGGAAACAGGAAAGAAAGGTTTCAGGGAGCGTTGAATTTGAAAAAGAGGATTGAGAGGATTAAGAGTAAAAAAGAAGAGAATTCTAATATTCTGGAAGGTAAGAAAGGAGAACAAAATTTAAAAAATTAATTCTAATTACATGATAATATAGGATTTTCTATATTGGATCACACCATAAGTCCATCAGGTTGCATATCCTACTGTAGTAGTGGAATGAGGGATTAAATAAGCAACAAAACAATAATGATGCATACATCCAACCCATAAAAAACCAAAATTATTTCCCTAGCCTTGTAGGAATCTGTTTGCATTCCAAAGCACAAGATTGGGTTAGTGTTAGGAAATGTTGTTAAGGACCACAAAATTACATGGGGTTTTCCACTTGTTTTTAAATGAACACAGCCATTTCACTTGGCTAGATTAGCTCTTGCATCAGTGAATCCCTTGAGTTGACAGTACTGCTAGTTGCACTAAGTAGCCATTCTTCTCCTGAGAGGGTAACTGCAGAAGGATAAAGCAGTCTGTATGTTACAGTAGGTACCACAACAGAAAAGCTTTTATATCCATTCCCCTATTTCCCTGTCTGTTCTTGTTTATGATAGTTTTGATTTTCTTTCTTGATGGATCACCATCAGCAAAAATTTCCTCTTTTGAGAATTACATCCTTGTGAACTCTTCCTGAGTGTTTAACGTTGCTTCAAGCTCTGCCTGATGATGATCCTGAATCTGGGATGATGCTTTATATTTTTCAGTTCTGAGCAGTCATCTGCAGAAGAACACAAACCAGTCAAAACAGACTAATGTGACCTTTCCCAAACAACTTATCTGCTGGTTCTTGGTGGACAGTGGAGCATGAAGACAAAACTTGAGACCAAGTGTCCTAGTCAAGGAGGAAAGCAAGATGTTCAAAAGAGATTTTACAACATGGCTTAGAAAAGAAAATACACATTCTTTTTTCCACCTGGGAAGCATGGATATGAATTTTTTACTGAGAAAAGAATATTATAAAAATATCCAGGCTGGACAGAAGGTTATGTGAGCTGCTCAAAATGGAAAACAAAAACAATGTTTCCAAGAGAGCAATTATCTTGCAGCCTGAGGGTTCACAAAAGGTGTTACCAGGAAGGACTGCAGCAAACTGTTATGAATCCTCTTCTCTCCAAAAACACCAGCTAGAATGATCTTCCCTATCTGTTGCTTTCACCTCCCTTCTCTGCTACTGGTCATTAAATCTATACTTTTGGCGATACACATATTTTTTTCCTTTTTAAACTGTGAAATATTGCATTACTACGTCAGCAATTTTATCACACTCTATCATGGAGACCAACACAGCTGCCTTCCTACCAGAGTCTTTTCAGTGAGACCATGAAAGAGAGTGCCAATCTCTTTAGAGTCTGTCTGCATTACCATAAAAGTGCAAATGTCTTAACAAATCCCAGAAGATGTAAGCATAGCTTCTCAAACTGTCTGAAAACTAATGAATGAAAACAAAATACAAAATCAAAATCAAAAGTAACTCTCTCTTTGATATTTTCAGTGTCTGAAGCAAAACTAAGAGAAAGCATTTTTTTTTTTTTTTTTTTTTTTTTTAATCTAAGATTCTGAGCTACCATAGCATCATCAAATTCATTCATGTTCAGTTCTCTCCTCCCAGTCTGATTGCCCCTGGTTTGTTTTGGTACTTAGGGTTAGAGGAGCTAATGATGTGAGATAGCACAGGATTTTTTTTTATGAAAAAAGGCTCCTGTGACCTTTACTCTCACTTTCTTGGCAGTAGAAAAGAAGCTTCATGTCACAGGCATGGTTTTGTAACAGGAAGATATAGAGAGTGAGAAAGACAGAGAGTGTAAGCAAGAGATGGAAGAGAAAAGGAAAGAAATCAAGCAGATTAGAGTGAATACCTCTATAATATTTTGGCAAAATATTCTGGCTTCTGAAATGCTCTGTAGCTTTTGTTTTGAATGGAGAGAGAAAAAAGTGCTTATGATTACTAAAAAACATATTTTTGTGAGAAAACTTAATTTCTACTTTTCCACTTTAAAGTTGGAGACTCCGTGAACATTTTGTGAACTAGGCCTAAAGCTTTATATTTTTTTCAGGGTCAAAACAGAACTGTCTTTTAAGATTTATGGGTTTGGGTGGCTTTTAAAGTGTAAATTACTTTTTTTGCTAATATCAAAATGACAGCCTCAGGAGCTTTTGTAAAAGATGGGACTGCAGCAAATAATGCTCAAGCTTCCCACACTGTGCTGTCAGAAGGCCTCCATGACATCTTACAACACCCTTGCTATTTCTGTCCTGATCCTCCTTCACGCAGGAGCTGACAATCTTGCTAAATCATGTGATAGGTTAGTGATGTGGGAAAATGTCAGCATGTGATTACAGTAAATCTCCAAACTCTGTTTCACTTTATGTGACCCATTCAGGATTCAAATTTAGAAGCACAGTGCGGTGAAGATGGAGGAGAGATGTGGAGATTACACATTCCTGGCTCAGCCTGACGCATTAACACAGGGGTTCACTCAAGGAATGCACTTTCCCTCTGTGTTTTCCATGGGGAATGGAAGGAAAGGGAAGACAAACTTCGGTTTGTAGCAAGGGCTTCAAGGAAGTCCACTAGAAGAAGCTGAATTAATAAATCCAGTCTGCCTTGAATGCCTTTTTCATCAGCAATTCCCATTTGAAGGGCAACTCCAAAAGCTGCTTCTGATTGTGCTGGAAGCGGTTGCCAGGACTATCTCTTCCCCAAAGGAATTTCCACCTTGGAAGTCCTCTGATTTCCTGATTTCATCTTATTTTTTTATAGGTGATGTGTATGAGCAAATTAAACAAATATAGTTCAGGTTCCCTACTGGATTTCACTGAATTTTCTTTGTTAAAAGAAGATTTGCTTAGAAAACCATTTAATTAAATCATTAGCATGTGAGTTACGGATATATACTTCATTAACACTGAATGCTACACATGTTGCTGGGAAGACTGAGCTATTACATACTTTGAATTTCCAGGTACATTATGTTCGGTAAAACTGTCTCAAGCCTCTTCTCCCTCCTAGGTATTTTAAGCCAAGTTGTGCAATTTGCAGAATCCAGAAATCTGTAAGTATGTGGAGTGGGTCATTCTGTATGTTGTTAGTGTAAATCCTGAAATCAGTAATTTCCATTTAGTATAACATACTGTTGAGAGATTCGGAAATATAGGGAAAAAAAAAGGGTNCAGGAGCTGACAATCTTGCTAAATCATGTGATAGGTTAGTGATGTGGGAAAATGTCAGCATGTGATTACAGTAAATCTCCAAACTCTGTTTCACTTTATGTGACCCATTCAGGATTCAAATTTAGAAGCACAGTGCGGTGAAGATGGAGGAGAGATGTGGAGATTACACATTCCTGGCTCAGCCTGACGCATTAACACAGGGGTTCACTCAAGGAATGCACTTTCCCTCTGTGTTTTCCATGGGGAATGGAAGGAAAGGGAAGACAAACTTCGGTTTGTAGCAAGGGCTTCAAGGAAGTCCACTAGAAGAAGCTGAATTAATGAATCCAGTCTGCCTTGAATGCCTTTTTCATCAGCAATTCCCATTTGAAGGGCAACTCCAAAAGCTGCTTCTGATTGTGCTGGAAGCGGTTGCCAGGACTATCTCTTCCCCAAAGGAATTTCCACCTTGGAAGTCCTCTGATTTCCTGATTTCATCTTATTTTTTTATAGGTGATGTGTATGAGCAAATTAAACAAATATAGTTCAGGTTCCCTACTGGATTTCACTGAATTTTCTTTGTTAAAAGAAGATTTGCTTAGAAAACCATTTAATTAAATCATTAGCATGTGAGTTACGGATATATACTTCATTAACACTGAATGCTACACATGTTGCTGGGAAGACTGAGCTATTACATACTTTGAATTTCCAGGTACATTATGTTCGGTAAAACTGTCTCAAGCCTCTTCTCCCTCCTAGGTATTTTAAGCCAAGTTGTGCAATTTGCAGAATCCAGAAATCTGGAAGTATGTGGAGTGGGTCATTCTGTATGTTGTTAGTGTAAATCCTGAAATCAGTAATTTCCATTTAGTATAACATACTGTTGAGAGATTCGGAAATATAGGGAAAAAAAAAGGGTGCATAATTTTTTTCTTTTTCCACTCTGGTTACCAGGACCAGGACCCAAGGGAATGGCATGAAGCTGTGTCAGGGGAAATTTAATTTGGATATTAGGCAAAGGTTTTTCACCTGGAGGGTGGTTGGGCACTGGAACAGGCTCCCCAGGGAATTGATGATGAAACCAAGCCTGCCAGAGTTCAAGGAGCATTTGGAAAATGCTCTCAGCCGCATGATGGTATTCTTGGAGTTGTCCTTTGCAGAGCAAAGAGTTGGACTCAACAATCTTTGTAGGTCCCTTCCAGCCCAGGATATCCTATGATTTTGTGTGATTCTGTGAAGGCAGACATGGTCAAAAGTAAAGCTGGTGTCATATAGCATTGACTACAGACCAGAACTAAGGTTTTGAGCCAACACAGCAGTAGCAAGGTAAGCAGCCTGGGAGCCTTGAGAGGATGGGGAGGCAAGATGGAAACAGCCAGCGTGTAGGAATTAAAGGACCACATAGATGCTGGTGAGTACACCAGTTACTCAGTAACAGCTCAGAAGAGAGGAAGGAGCTTCCCAGTGGAATACAGGTGAAAGAAACCCTTCCTTACGTCAACTATGCTAAGTTGTATTTGTGTTTGTGCTGTTATGGCCTTTGGAGAATAAGAGGCGTGTCACATAGCATGCTACCTTCCTTCCCAATTTATATGTATTGCAAATATTCTTCTAATTCAGTTTCAGGTCTGTTCAGGAAGTGAATAGTGTGTTTTGTTTTTAAACCTAGAAGCTACATGCTATAAAACATAAAATAAAATACAGCACCACGGGGAGCCCAGCTGCCACATAGAAAGTTGATCTCTCTAAAACCCTCGGCCTGAAAGAAAAAAAAGAGTTTAGACATTTTTATAGGATTTCTCCAGCTAAAACCCACCTTCAAATCCCACTTAACTTAGTATGTTTACATGTGTCAAATTTTCATTATGTAATAAACAAGAACATGTGTACAAATACGAAGAAACTAAAATCAGATGGCTGGTGGACTGTAGGGAACTATGATTATTCAATTCCCTGCTGATATATTTCCAGAATGTCACACCCAGCTGCAGATTTTGGCAACCTATAGCCATTTCACCATCCTCAAACAGCTCTTTGTATTTCACAAAAATGCCTTTTATTATGCAAAAATAGACACTCTATGTATTTTAGAATTGGGTAGCTCTAAAAGACCGATACCATTTCTAAATATCACTGGATTTCACTGTAAGATGTTATTTTTCTGTAGTATTGTAGAAGAAACTTACGCTTAACTTCTCACCTACAGTAATACCAATTGAACCAGTATTCTAATTATACTTATACCTTTTCACATACTTTTACTAGAAATGGTCCCAACTTCTGGGAGCTTGGATGTGTGGATATGACATGTACCTCACCAGCCACAGAGGGTGAAGAACATACAAATGGCCAAGTGATGCATGAAAATAATAGACAGCTACTTGTCTGCAAAGATAAACAGAGAATCAGCAGTTGGAGCTGCTTTACTGGGGGAAAAGGGCAGGGAGGACTAAAGAGATGAGAGGCAGAAGAGGGCTTTGGGGAGCAGTCTGATGCAGAAAGGGCTCACCTCATCCTCCAGCGGAAGATGCTTGTTCTGCATCGGTAGGGTACCAAAAAAAGGTAAAGGATTGATGAGACCAGGCTTAAAATATCTCAGGCATCAATCACTCTTATTATTAATATAGGTCAGTGGATAATGTCTTGCCCAACAGATATAAAAGCAGCAAATATCACAAGTCTAAAAATCACCCAGGCAGTACATATAATACAGAAACAGAGAAATTAAGCTGCTATCAGACTGTCTCGCTACAAAGGCCATTGTGGTAGACTCCTTTTCTGAAATAGGGAATTTCAGCGTCTCAGCACATTTTTGAGAACTTGGTACAAACAACGGGGAAGTTTAACAGCACTAAAGTAATTCTGTAGATGACAGTATCTTCCACTAGACTTCATGTTCAGTAACTGCTGCTGTGGAATATGTGTGTTCTGCAGATAAACACAGATCCATGTCAGAATTGTTCTCTGCAAAGACTGTCTGGAAATACAGGAAGATAATTTTGCCTCTGTCCTTTGAAATGGAGACCAAAAATTTCACTTACACAGTTACCCTGCAGTTGGGGAAACTTGGTGCTTTTTCATAGTTCTGACCAGGTCTTTTCCTCTTGGAAATTTTAGAGATAGTAAGAATTCAAAATTTTTTTTTCCTGAATTCTATCTTCAAAAAACACTTTCCTTCTCTGGGGGTGCCTGTTTACAATAGGTTGACAGGAACACAAAGCAGCAGCAGCAATGATTCATGTCAAGCTTACTGCAACAGAGTAAAAGTTTCCTTGCCGCATTTTTTCCCCTGTCTAAAACCACCGATGTGCTGCCAAAATTACCCTGTTACCCAATGTACGAGATCTTGGTGAGAAGACTGTGATGAGGCAAAACAGTCAGAGATTTGGCTAAGAATGGAAATGTTCTAGAACTCCTTGATCACCTCATCAAGACCCTGGGTAAAGTATAGCTGATGGAGCTGCCTTAACAGGGTTGTCAAAATACCTCTGACAAAAATCTTCCTCAAAAGAATATTAACAAAACTAAGCATCCATTGGTAAAATCAACTGCTCTGACATAGATTAGAAATCAAAAGACAGAAAGCAAAGCAAAAATAATGTATGGAATTTCAGCATCACAGATAGTTAATGTTTACGTATGTCAAGTTCCCTGATTGGGCAAATGATGCTGACAGTTTTTGCAGCAGTTTAAAAAAAGAAGTGAACTTAGTATAATCAAAAAAAAAAAACAAACCCCAGTTTATCACTTCAGATAAATGCCCTTAATTTAGATAAATATGCACAAAATTTTTAATTCATATTTACATGTAGGGTAAGACAGACCACAGTTGCAAACCTCTGCCTGCAGCAATAACTAAGCCATTTCATTTGCGTGTAGAGATTTAATTTAGGTTCTATAAACAAAACTGTAGATTAGAAAGACTGAAAAACACACTGCTTTATCTGCTGAATGTCCCCAGGGCCAGAAAGAGAGATGATTTACACAAATCATCTGCAAAGAATCTTATTTTCCTGGAATAAAATAGTGCTATGCACCATTTTACAGTACCTAATGAAATCCCTGAGCTCTTGTTGCAAGTCCTTCTCTCATGAGAAGGACCTTATAGTCTTACAGTTCTTGCAAGGTTTGTCCTCTTTGCAGCCAAATGCAGGGTGTTGTGAAGGTGCTCAGTACCAGGCAGGAGGAAGCTGCTTCACTGCTAATGATGATATTTTCTTCAGGACTGTGATGCATCCATAAATTTTTCCAGCAAGAAAATCTAGCAGCCACTCAGGGACAAACTATAGGACAATTGCAAGGGCCTCACCAGCTTTGAGGCAGTAAGAGTCCTCCGCAAAACCAACTGTTCAGGAGCAAATCCCATCACCTCTCCACCTCCCCCTCATCACTGCCTTACACACACAAGCAGCAATCAATCGGCCCCCAGCTGGCAGACACACTATTTTTTCTATTTAACAACCTCCAGGGTGGTCTCTTTCACTAATCCCCCAGGCTGTACAACTGAGCTGGATCTGAAGTAGCTTCTGCAGTCAGCTGTTGGGAGGTACATAAAAGGTAGCAGCATTGCTTGTTGGCAACAAGGTATTCCTGTAAATATTTTCCCCATTGCCCCCTCTCAAGCATACCTTTACACTTTTCTTGCATATTGTGCATTTGTTGCTTAATCTTTCTGAGATTAGAATGAGATTTAAAAGATGGATCAGACCAAGGAAAATAACATTTAACTGTAACACTGTTTTGACTCTGAAATTTTCTGGAACAAATCATAGTTGGAAACAAAATACAACAGTTTTTAAATCAACCAAATTGAAATATGGCAGTATACTGTTAAAAAAGTGAGCCCAATAATGTTCCAAGTGAAGCCTTCTTTGCAGTGCCAAGCAAGCTCTCTCAGTGTGTGGGAGTAGCTTACCTGTGTGGCACTTCACACCTCTCCCCCTTGGAGCTGACTAGGCTGGATTCAGCTCAGTGCCCACGGAGGGGTCCCCTCTGGCAGTAAAGTGAAGAATACCTTCCTCTCCCTGCCTAAGTGCTCTCTTTATTGGACTTGAGCAAACGCACAAAATTGACCTTTAAATCCTGGATGTATTCACCAGGCCAGCTTCTCACTGAGCAACTTCAGTGGTACCTGACATTAGCATCCAGCAGGTTCAGTGGTAGCTCAGAGACACATTGTCCCCAAGCAGAACTCCCACGGATCCTCCACCCTCAGATCTGAATATCGTGGGCTACATTCTCAGATAGCCAAGCTAATATCACTGTCGCTTTATAGTATTTTATACATGCTGTGGTCCTGGCCCATTTTTTCAGCTTTATTCCCGAATCACTTGTGTAAGCAGTGTCAGAATTTGGTCCTCGGAAAAAATAATATCTTTTGAAAATAGATTCCTGGAAGATGAGGTAGAAATGTTTGATGCTGGTGAACCTTAAAAAAGGATTTAAGTTAGCTAAGCTGATTGGAAGGAAAATCAGCTAAAATCCTGATAGTAACATCAATGCATAAAACACAGCACTCCTAAAATAAAATTAAAATAGGTCAGAAGTTTTCACATTAATACTTTCATTCATTCTGTCTGCTGGAATAGGTTTTGTGGAATCACTCATCATTTTAATGCCCTTAATTCATCCTGTTTAAGAACCAAATATTACATAAATTATTATCAAAGTTTTCTTGTAGCACTTCTCTTATTTTTAACAACTAAAGAATTATTACCAAATATATACACCACACACATTAAAATGTGCAGAGACCACAAAACATTTAGATTAATACTAATGAGATAATCCACCTGCCTATTTCACTGCAAAACAGCTGCACAGATTTAAAAGGGTTCAATTAAACTTTATTCAGTGCATAGATAATTGATCCAATGTGGAGAATGATGTCACTGGTAGGTTAAAAAATATGTTTTACCTTTTAAAATAAAATTACTCCATTAGAAAAACTGGAAATATAAACCTGACACATGAATCATTCTGGTAACTTTGTTTTATAGAACAACACAAAGAAGGAAAATTAAGCTAAATCACAGCAGATACAAAATGCAGATGCCCATTATTTCATCTCCTCTCAAAAAGAGGAAATAGAAATCTAAATGAGACATTGCTGTTGCTCCCCTTGCATATGGGAAGTACTATTACTCTTTGTTATTCCACTGTATTTGTTTTTATTTTTTTCTGACAGCTTCAATTTTCTTAAAGGTTTTGCCTTCCTACTCTCTACAGCAAGGAAACACCACTGTTTTCCTATATTAATTACTGATTTTAGATGGCACCAAAGTTGTGTGAAATGCTTTTTTAATAAATAGAGAGGAATTAATCTTTAAAGATCTGTCCTGCCCACCATATGCCTGGGGTATCTTAATGGTTGCTGTGGGAGCCTTTGGTGGACCAGGAGAACATATTCAGGACTCCACTCCAGGCTGCTGAAGATGAAAGCACAGCTTCTTGCCAATTTTGTATCTCTCTGTATTTATGAAAGTGGACTGCAAAGTACATGATTTCTTGATACAACATAGCATTATTTTTGACACTGCTAGTGGCAGTCAATAATCTGCCATTCCATCCACTTCGTGTCAAGATATTACACATATTAATAGAGAGGAAGGGCTAAATATAATAATCATCTATCCACTGAGACATTACTGTAGTTTTCATTCTTATAAAATTTCAGTAGCTATGCAGAGTTGGCATCGACTTTAATCTGAGACTGTCAAAGTGATTTCAGAGAGACACTGAGGAAAAGGCAATTTAACCTGCATATGCCAGCAGTAACAGGTTTTTCCATCACAAAAGGAACTTTAAACAGCTTCTCACTCACTGGTGTGTTGCATGGCCACCAACGAGAAGGAACTACCTACTCCCTGCTTAGACCAGGGCCCTGAATGCTTCTGAGCATGTGAGAGCTATCCCAGAGGTGCAGCTGTTGAGCACCTGAGCCGGATATCCACAGTCCTCACTCCTGCCAGAGGTAGGATGGTCTGCAGTGCTACTGGTGCATCCTAAAATGATGGGGACTTTGGACCCAATTCTTTGAGTCACTTGATCAATATATTTCATACAATAATGGTTGGAGACAAATTTTATCGAGCTGGATTAACCACTCAACCATGATACTCTTTGATAGCTAGGGCATGATATGCTACAGTAAGTATGTATCTCCTTCCCATTGTGCGTGTAAAACTTGCCATTGTTCTGACTCTAAACAAGAAAAACAGTGCTTGAAAAAGGACTTCTCCTAAAAGAGTGTATTTCCTTTACCTGTATATAGCCGTGCATGCTACATGAGTTTCTGGTGAGTGAAATAGAGCAAGCAGTGCATGCCAACACCAAGTGCTGAGGTAAACATACCTAGAGAGTAAATCACACTCCAGAGGGTATAAGTAGACCTTACTGAGATTCCTTTTCTTAACTATGATTTTGGATTGTTGCTTCTTGAAATTTAGTGTAATTAAAGTTACTATAGATATATTTCAGACAGACAGATATACGCACATTAATATACATGCACATACTACAGTTCATTGTTCTTGACTGTGAGGGCATATGACTATTGACACTGTCAATTTTTATTTCATTACTCATCACTGCTTACTTCGAGTGCTGATAGTATATTTCCACAGAGTTTGTGTGTGCTGCAATGTAAATTCTGACATTGCTAGTGTCAGTCACTAATCTAACTCATCCAGTTCATGTCAAGATGATACATCACACTGCTCAACGACTGTCACTCCTGCTTTAAATAGATCTACATTTTTCTCAGCTTTACAATTAAACGCACCTACATATACGTATCTTCAGTTCCACATCAAGTTCTGCTTTAACAATATGACCATGAAAGTAAACCAAATATTTTTCAAAGCAATTACTAGATGTGATAGGGGTTTTGCTGGTTTGGTTTGATTTTTACAAAACCCTTTTGAAAACTAAAAGCAAACTGAAAAAATCCAGACATGTTTAAAGCTGTTTTTAGGTCCACATTTTTCTCCCCCAAACATAAAAAGAACATTTTTTGTCACCAAATTGTCACTTCTGTGTGCTTACTAGTGCTGGTTTGTAGTGCGTCCAAATTGGTGTTTAAAAACCATCTGTTTAAAAATGTTCACTAATATCAAGGGTTAACTAGATTGTTTAAATTAACTAACATCACTTTGGTTTTGAATATAATTTTAAAGGAAAATCTAACCTTGGTACCATTTAATCCTCTCCCTTTTCTGGAGTTATTCCTCTGCCTCTCTGGTTCAGTGCTTTAGTTATTAAGTTTATGTTATTTCCTACAGAATGCCCAAACTATGCTTATTCTTACTTATGCTTCCCAAATAGAATTGTATTTTTGTTATAGAGCTCCTGATATACCATATTCTTCCTTTACCTAAGTTTAGCATTCCTGTTGTGGAATGATAACACTGCTTCTGTGCTTTAACATAAACTTGCTTATTTCTCTTGCCCTGGTCTGACCAGTGCTGGTACATAGAGGAACGTGGTGCTGTTTGGGCAATTGGGCACATCCTTGTTTTAGCCTGACAAGCTGAGCACTCCTCTGACAGCCAGGGCCAGGGAACAGGTTTGCAAATCACCCCAAGGACAGCACCTGTGCCCCTCTCTGCCTGTCTGCATGAGCCTGGGTGTAAACTGGTCTGTGTTTGGCTCAACAGGGAACAAGAACTGGCACAGGGGCTTTTCGGTTTTCCTTTGTCCTTGACAGGTGCTGAGGGAAATCCTTCAGAGGACACTGGCAAGAACAGGTTAAGTACTGAACCTATAAAACTGACATAGCATGGTCACATATGTATACATTTCTGGTGAACCTGAGTTCCCAGCCAAACTATCTGCATTAACACATTCTTCAAATGTATTGAGGTTTCTTATCCTTTGCAGTTCTAAAAGACAAGTTTCTGTAATACAGAAAGCCCAGAAAAAGATGTAATTTTTACAAAAAATATGCAATTTTTTGAACATGATAAAATAGTTTTCTCTTTTCAATTTTTCCCACTCACATTCAACTGTGGTTTAGTCCTTAGCAAGACTAGAACCTTGAATGTTTTAAAGAAATGAGATTTTGAAACAGAGAAGCAATAAACAGTAGACAATTTAATGCAGCAGTTGTACAATGTAAATAGTATCTCTCACTTTAACAACAAATGAAGTTGCATTGATCTGGACACAAACAGACTTAAGCATAGGAAAATCTGTGGTGCCCATGAAATGGTTTTGGTTGAATCTATTCCCATTATATCATTATGTGCATTTTTTCTCTATCATATGAACTTGCACATATATAGCAATATCAAAGAAATGCATCCAGTACCTAGCAGGATTTTCATAATAATCTAACCTTTTAAAATCATATTGGGAGCCTATCTACATTTTAAAATGCCTAAACACCCTTTAAAACCTGGCTGTCTGCAACCATAATTTTGTCCTCATATAAGAATGTGCAATGTAGTTTTTTAATCTTCCTCCAATTTTTGTGGCTGTCTGACAGTACACTTTATGCCTAATTAAATAAACATGATGGGAAAGGGAACTTCAGTTTTGTTTTCATACTGATTCATTGAAGAATGCATAAAAACATGCAAGTTATCTGTGTGAAGTAAGAAGAAAAAAACCAGTAACACACTGATCTATATTTTTGCTTATTGTGCACAATTGAAAAGACATAACAATAAGAAGGAGTAATGGTGATTTAGTCCATTGATCTAAGAAGTAAATGCCTATTTACGATGGGCTAAGCTATACCACAGATGAACATTTAGGAAGAGCAGTAATGCTCTTCTGGGCAGCATAAGAAAGCCTAAATAAATTTGTTTATATTAATGAAATTACTTAAATCCACTGAATCACTACAACAAGCCTGGTTTTACACAGTGCAACTGAGAACAGAATTTAACCCATAAACTAATTTAATTTTTATGGATGAGGATACACAACACACAGATAATAATGGAAAATGAAGAAGTCATATTTCCCATGGCAAACATAACTCCTCTAGATTGCAGGGATGTGGATTATATGAATGATTAAAATGTAAGAGTAGTAGAAAATACTACCTATGCACTTGGAGGTCAAATTTTAATTCCTGCGGGAACTATAACTTTGAAATTTCTGACGCATGTATTTAAATTTTCAGACATAATGTTGATTTTCATGTTGAATATAATTTAGCTTTTGGAATCACACATACCATTCCCATACTACTCAGTTCATCTCTCAATAAAGTATGCTTTTGAAGTAAGTGTGTTTAATATGACAGCTCTGGCATACCTCTGATTAACTGAGCTTCTTTCTAGGAGTTAGACACACCACTTGATACCTAAAAGTCTGACCTGCTTTGAGTTAGGACTTGATTATCACTACTCACCCCTCTCATGAGCAAACAAGCCTAATGACAGTGTTATGGATTCAGGAAAGGTTTCAGATGCAAACATGGTAGGCTGCACAGCTAAGACATACATATATCCTTTATTTAAGATGACAAAAAGCTTAAACATATCCTTCAGTACTGTCTCATGCAAACAGACTACATCACTAGCCTGGACACCAAGTTATTTAAAGCTATTATTTAGTACCGTAATAAGTAGCAATTTAAATACAAGGTAAAAATCATTACATTGTCTTGTTTACTACTGATGTTAATGTCAAGCTGACGTGTAGTGCTCCAAAAAAAGGCAGCCTATGATTTGTTATCATTAAACTGTCAGTTCTGTCTTGTTAGGCATAGATTCATACTATACTTCTTTCAGCATATCCCTTTATTTTCTATCATTCAAAAACCGAAGTGTTTTAATTGTGTCTCTGCTATTTTTCTATTAACTGTTTCATGCATTTTTTCTCTGGCCTTTTAATTGCAGTTTAATAGTGGTCATTAACACATTAAGGGGTGTTAGAAGAACATTTGAAGTCCTCTTGACTTCTACCAAAGTTGACACTTCAATGCTAGAGTAATTTCAGCTATTCATTTATTTAATAGTGACCTATGCAAATGTGGAACCATGTCATTTTACAAATTGACTGTAATAATTAACTAGAAAGGCAGAGTAAAATGAAACAGGTTATAATTAGAATAAAACTGCTACAGTATTACGTCAGCTAGAATAAAATAATCTCAAATGATTAAATTGGTTTCAATTATTAAGAATCAGTTTAATGTACCCACTGTTCTGATTTTTTACATTTCTCTTTTTTGTGTGCATTAGATGTCACCTCATACAATTTATGCATTTTATTCATCTTGGTAAAACAGGCATTACAAAAGTTTAATTAAGTAGTAAAAGACTTCATATTATTCAGTTGAATTCTAAATTAATTGCAGAAAGAAATGATAGTGCATAGTACATACCATTCATACACATTTTGATTAGATGCATCTATTGTTAGCTAATATTTCTCTATCCCAGTGTATAGATAGAAGTACTGATATAGAGGGATATGTAGATATACACCAAGAAATAATGGTTATGGCTCCCACAGTATGTTTTTAACTCACACGAACAGTACAATTTTCAACTATACTACCTAGATCTTTATCTTCGGGGCACTCATGTCACTGTTCATAATAAATATGGAATTTTAAAATTACATTTTCCTTAAAAATTTCACCTTGCTTATTCAGTTCATTTTGCAGATTGTGCATATGCAGACAAACAGACACTTTGGGCGCACACAAGCCTACATAAGATAGACATATTTGATAATAGGCAGCACATAAAAAGTTATATATTGAAGATGACAAGAAAACATTATTTTAATCTCAATTTTCAACATAGTGGCCTATTGGCAAATTGTTTTCTTTGGCTCTACTTGCCACTTGTTAACTCATCTTTGAGCTTGCTGCAAAATAATGGTATACATTATATGGGTGGTAAGGTGGACAGCTTCTGATTTAAAGCCACTGTATTTAAGATTGAGCTGCTTCTTTCTGCATATACAGTTTGAAATTATTGTTAAATGAAATTAGACATTTTTTATTTGAACAAATCTTATTGTATTACTTGGTTGACTGGTCAAGTACCTTCAAGGACTATGCCTCACTGTTCTGCAGTGAGGCTACAATCTTTGGTGCTTAGATTTGTAACTGTGTATCAGACTGCAGCATCATTGACAAAAGTTGCTATTTTAAGATATATTTCCCATTGCTCCTCTGATGTTTGGTTCCAGCAGGGGCAGTTAAACCAGTAATTGAGTGTTTGCATGCTGGTTCATTACGGCTTTGACAAGACTTTTACAGTCTCCTTTACACAGTGATAAACAGTATTATGGTAAACATGTGAGTGGTCTCAGGAGCATTACCTATGCAAGTGTTTCCATCAGTGGACGGATCTTTTTTAAAAAAAATTCTTGTGTGCAAAAAAGTTAGTGATTTGAGATGTTATCAACAGTAGAAAAGTATTTGGAAGAAAGACAACTTACTGGTAAGTTTGAAGACAGTTTCAGCATAACAAGCTTAAGGAACAAAACCCTGTTAGCAACATACACGTCCCACAGATTTGGTTATGGAATTGAATGTGCTCCATGGCATCTCAGGATCAGTGGAAATCCTGAGGCTCCAGACAGTTAGCCTCTTGTCCAGCTTCTCAGGAAATGGTTTTGGGAACCCATTAAACTTTGACCACAGGCCACCAGACAAGCTATTTAAAATCTCAGAGCCTTTACCTTCCATATCTTTCATGAAGCAAGATGTTGACTGCTAAGGCAGTCAGTATTCCAGGTTGTGAGGGAGCTCTCTGACCTACCTGTCACACTCTTACTTTTCTTAGGGGTCCTATGAATTTGCTAAGATCACTTCAACACCTTCCAAATGGAATTAGACTTCTTTTTATTGTATTGTAATTAATGTTATGCAGTTAAAATAATTTATTTATTATTAATTACATTTTCCAAATGTAATTAAATTTCTTTGTGTGGAACAAAGACAATAAGTAGATCACAGTTAACTGTATTCATTCCACAAAATATAATTAATACAGCAGATTACGGTAGCTCAGTACAAATAACCCATTCCTGAATGTCTTGCACCTGTTAAATATGGATAATTTACACAAATAGTTACGTTATCCTAGAACAATTGCTTTGCAAACCTTTGTGATGCATTTGCTGTAAATCTGCTTTTTGAGCACTTCCTACCATGTTTCAGCAAATATCAAACAGCCCAAAGACGGCACATGTAAGAATTTGAAAAATGCATCTCAACTTCTCAAAGAAACACAGGAAAAGAAATATTGGCATGTGCAAACTATACAATAATGTACGTAGAACTTTACAAGAAAAGAGTCTAAAGAAGACTTGCCACTCTTCATAAAAAAAGATCGAGGAAGATATGGCTGTTGTGTGACTGATGTGCAGCAGGAATGTCCAGTGGCTGTAGCAGGAAGTTGAGAGGCAGAGTGACTGAGTAACATTGCTGGTAAGTCTAAACTTGTTCAAGATCCAGAAGTCCTCACCCGGGGCTTAGTGTCAGTGGAGAGTGAAAGCAACTACTCTGAGCCATAACAGCTAGCTCAGCTCTTAGGCAGCTATGGGACTATATAAGTTAATGATGGGATTTAGTTTAGATAACCTAGCCTTCTCTAAATGACTTAGTTTTAGTTTAATTCTATTACCAACATTCAGCCATAGCATGGAGTAAAAAAGACTACCTATCCTGTTCACTATCCTGAACTTACCCAGTTCCTTATTTATCACTTCCATGGCAGTAGAAAGATGAATATAAAATTAACCACTCATGTTGGCCCAGCAAATATATCTCAAAATGTCTATAAGATGTTGGCTGAATAAGACCCATATATGTTGAAAGGAAAAAAATCTAAATAAACTTCTGCAACCAGTTCCTTACTTTTCTTTCTCTAATTACTTCAAGGGCAAGAAAGTGAGAGAAAAATGTAGGCTATGAAATCCTCCATGCAGGGGAAGAGAAACAAGAAAACAAGGATCCCATAAAACAATACTACTGCTGCAGCTCACCCTTCAGTGCCCACAATCCTCAGCTTACTCCACATCAGCCCTCAGCTTTCACTCCCAACAGAATGCTGTCATCAGTTATGTCACCCTCCCCGCCAAAGCTTTCCTGTTCTTCCCTCTGGTACAGTGACCTGTAGTAACCATCCTAGAGTTGTGAAATAACCATCCTGTTCAGCAAAATCAAAGTCTCCATTCACAAAAAATCTTTATTTTATATAGCTGCATCAACAGGAACAAACACTAACTTGTCAAAACAGGGAACAAGAAAGAAAACTATATAGAAATATTCTTTATCCCACAATGACTCAAACAAATCTTTCCATGCTAGTTGCAGCACTGGAATGTCAGAAGTGAATTGATCCTTCTTTGCTTTGTCAATTTTTTCCAGAATAACTGAATGTTCCCAAACTATTTGTGAAACTGTACAAACAGGGAGATCTTCCAGCTTTACCTGTCTAGCAACCATCATTTTGAATTCTTTGAGCAAACTAGCTTTGATGATCCATCATGCTTACATGTATTTTCACAATTTTTCATACTCTTTTATAGCCAGTAATAAAGTTAAAATCTCCCAAACTGTTTTCCTTTTTCAAAAATCCTATTATATGTCTCTTTAATAGTTACAGTGTCTTTCCTAAAACATATCTAGGAGTGGAGTCACCAAGTTCAACAGTACCACTTGCTGGACTAAATGGTAGACTGCCAGAGTAGTGGAGAGATCCCAGCTCGGCTGTAAGCTGAGGTTTCCACAGATGGAAGGAAAGAACATGGAGTGTGAGACAGGATCACCTTCATTTTTTTCCATTTTGCTTGATCTTTTAGTCACCAATAGCTGTGTACTTGCAAAGAGCAATTTGCTATTGAATGAAAAGGTTCTTACAAACCCAACTTGGACAGAAGTAGGAGAGCAGTACAAGCAGAGGTAGTATGCTTAGATTTATAACACAACAGGAGTCCATGGCATTTATGTGGAGGAATTGGGTTTTCTCCTGGAGATTGTTACTCTCATTGTGGGTTTTTTTCTCCTGTAAGAACTTAACTGTTACATAAAACAATTTATGTCTTCAGAAACAGCAGTGACATCAGTGATGGGTGGCACCATAGATTATTCCTCTAGTAAAAATTTGGTTGATGAAGTGAAAAAAGTTTTTTGTAGCTACAAGACTGATTGTGGCTACTAGCTTTTTCCTTTTTTAATTCCCATTTCTCAACTTCATATGAGATTGTCACTAAGTTTTGTCACTGACAGCTTGCCTATTTCAGTGAGATTCACAGAAAGAAAACGTGTGAAAAACTGAAATGAGAAGGTTCTGTTTGTAGATTGTTGTAAGGCAGGAAAATAATATATGTGTTGAATGTGACTAGGCAGAACTTGAGAAACAAGAATCCCATTACTTCTTTTCTTTTTGCTAAAGGCATATTTGACTTTGCTGTCAATAGCACTTGCAACAGTGAAACAGAAAGAAAATGTGTACCCATATTGCTAAACTGTGACTACTGGCTCAATATATCAGTGCACATTTGGATATGAATGCATTTTTCTGGCAAGGAGTATACAGCAGAAATGATTATCACAATAGATATAGATATATTCAACATTTAAACTTGCTTCCAAATTTTACAGCTATTTTTGTCACAGACAAAATGCCAGCTATGGATGTGAACATCCACAGATTCAGTCTGATATCCAGTATGACTCTAGATGTACTCATCTCTCTTTATGATTTACTTCTGTACTGCTATCTTCAAGTCTCCTTGATTCTTTTTTTTTGATTTGCACATAATATTAGTCTGCCATTTAACTTTAATTTTTTAAGCTAACTAGAAAGAAGGGGCTGAACAAATATCAGAAACATTTTCTGTGAGTATCCATTTGAATTAAACAGCCAGGTAACATTTGACCATGTTTGTGACCCTTTCATGTTTGCTTTTCATGAATTTTCAAGTGTTTGATCTCTGTTAGGGAATGGATTAGCAAAAAGCAAATTTGTAATTCAAATGCTGGAAACTACACCAGCACCAATTTAAAATTGTATATTCAGATATTATATTTGAAATTTGAAATTCACATTGATTTGATTAATGAAGTGAGTTGCAGCCAGCTCATATGTCTCAGTACGCCTGCTATTTCACCTGGGGAGGAAAGTGATAAGGTCTTTTCAACAATCTTTATACCTAAATTTAGTCCTATTTTATCAATTCTGCTTGTGTCCTGGTGTGATTTAGTGCAGCCTCTGGGCTGTTCTAACTTCTATCAATTGTGAAAATCACCACCAACACTGCTACCATGTAGGGGTGGTGAGCAGATCAAACTGGCCAGGCTGGCATCTGGGAAAAACAGCTGAAGTCAGTGAAGAAGATGTCTGAATTAATTATTTGTAATTTTGTTATGGAGTGTACCAGCAATATGTTTATTGATTCTAATAATTCTTACTTACTTTTAAAATGTACAGTTTAACAAGTAGTTTGGGAACATTCAAAAGTGACATTTTAAGACTTAGTTATTAATTGCAAATAATTTGCTGAGTTCCGATACAATAGATAAAAGTGGCTGTTCCTTTCCCCTCTGTTGTCTTGCAAGGACAAGTGCCAACTGTGTGTTGTCGCTTGACAGAATGTGAAGATGCTCCAAAAACACATTCCCAGCGAAATAAAAACACTGCAGTCGTATTTGCTGTGTTCTGTGTACATGACTGTTTAAGCAGCAAAGCATGCAATATGGTGGAACCTAAAAACATTTCTGAAGCTGAGAAGTCTCATAGGAAGTTGTTGGGTTTTGGGTTTTTTTTAGGATGGGTTTGTGATGCATCTTCTCTTACCACCTATTCTGTGCCTGGGGCAACCAGTTAGCCAAAATCCATGGGGAAAATGGTCTTTCTTACTATGTGCAATAACTTCACATTAAAACTTCAAAGCTGTTTGACATACACTAAGAGAAGTTCTAATTTATTCTGTTTTCTTTCAATACTGGCAAAACTCCTCGATCTCTACATTCTTCTGTCAAATTCATGGCCTGTCCCCTATTTCTTTCTCTATTTTTTTCCCTTTCCCAATGGTTGCGTTTGCTAAAGGACCAACATATTAAGGACCATATTACCTATGGACAGTGGAGGATGTGAGAAGAAACTGACTTTCATAAAAAGGGCTGTTTTCTGCCCTACACACACTCTTTATTATTCATACAAATTGATTTTCCTCAGTCAGACTTTGTCCCCTTTTTTTCCTGTTAAAACTAACAAACGAATTAGAAATGGTGATATCCCTGCATCATTAACTTATATAATGCTGAGATCAGCATGTCAAGGACATGGAAGGAGAAAATAGAGGCAAATAGATGGTAAGTGAAAATGTAAGGGCCATATGTGAATATTTCAGAGCTACCAGGAGCAGAAAACATAACCTGAGCTACAAACACATTTCTGCTCCATCAATGAACAAGGAACTAACTCTTTGGCATATGCCATTCTTTCCAACTGAGTTTCAGTCCAGTGTTATGTGCAAAGGATGGGTTAAGACTTTTTTTTTTTAAAGCCATTTTATGCTATGGACATGAATGTGTTAATATGGAAGACTTTTGGTTTTTTTAGCAGCGTTCCATAAACTACTTGTGTTTGTTTATTACTGTGAAACCATTCCCCAGACTCAGGCATTTACAGGATTTTTGGCTCAAGTGATCCAGGATTTTACTTTTAAAAGCCTAGATAAGCTGGAATCAGCAAATACCGTCCATCATCTTAACACATGGACACAGAGGGAGAAGTTTTAACAAGCACTGGCTGAAGTGGGAAAAGCTAAATATAATAGATTATCCAGCTGAAAAAAAAGACTGGGAATTTACTTTAGAAAACTCAATTTACAGAGTTTTGCCTAACAAACCATGTACATCTACTGTACAAAATCTCACTTGATTTCAAAGAATCATCACAGAGACCTATTTTACTCCTATTGCTGATAAAAAATTTGGTCCTGTCCTAAAAGGGTACATACGCTAGTTGAGAACACTGCTTCTGTTTTTCTGGACTTACTTTTTTTATTTTCAAAGGCTTCAGAAGCAGAGTAGGCTAGCTGTTTGGGACAAAATCTGTGCAAATTTGAAAGTGAACCAAACCCCAGAAGGGTTTTCCTTGAACAGCGGAAGGATGTAGTAAATCTTTTTTCAACTTATTTCTTGTTTTCACACACCTTCAGAATTGAAGGTTGTATTTGGCACTGGAAGTGAGAGCATGGAAAACAATGGAAAAGTTTGTTCCCATGGAATTTCTAGCCCAGCTCTGCAGGCTTAGAGTTTGAACATGTGTCAGACTGCAAGCGAGTTATCTGACCCAAATCAGCCCTTCCCTTATTTGTCTATCAGAAGCTCAGCATCAAAGTAATCTTTACTTTCCCATACAATGGCAACTTCCAGAATACTTCTGAATGCATAGTATTGTCATGCTGAGAGATTATTCCTAGAAAGATGACACATGAGGGGTTATATCATTTCACCATTCAATCCACATTTCTGCTCTGTCCCTGATAGTGACACAGGTCTCTCTCTCTATAAAACATACATATGTATTGAAAAACACGCACTTTCAGAATCAGGCATATTGTTAGAAATGAGTTATTACCAGCAATAACTATCTTCCATGTTCTAGTTATATATATATATATATGTATATATTATATATGTGTATTTATATATATTTATATTATAAATACCATATTCCTGCAGTATGCTGTGTGAATTTAAGCATTTGAAATAC